>CM076731.1:5089061-5650061 GCA_038501795.1 Pseudopleuronectes americanus
GGGTTTGTTACATTATACGGGATCGCACGATCAACCCACCGTCGTGACCAAATCTATATTAATAAGCATCTTACTCGAATAAAAGAACATGTCGCCACCCTAATCACGGATGCCAGTCAAAAAGTGGACACACTAAGCCCACGTAACATGTTGTAATACACATCCTTAAACACTGAATCCAGATAAGGGGACCCGAAATCACCAAACCCAGCGCGGTGATAATCTCACTGCCAAATCCTATTGCTACCAAAAGGGTCATATAAAGTAAGTACCGAATTGATTAACACAAACAACGATACCAACGGGAAGCCAAACTACAAAGACGCAGTGTTACAAGGTCAGATGCAAGCAACTGATTCCAAAATATACCTCCACAATAACAGGCCTCCAAGTCCTCACCGCAACACACCAAATCCTCAAACGAATGACAATCCACGCCACCCCCGAGACAATTCAAAAACCTAAATTCAGCATGTCAGACTGGTCACAACTATAACGGCCTCCAAACACCTCGGCATTCTAAACACGGTTACCGACGCCACAACGGGCCGAAAAAGGGGTCACTCAAAGAAAGAAGAAATATATAAGGCAAGAACAGTTAACAACACACATGACAACAAGGGCAAGATATAGGAAGAAGGAAAGAAGCAAGGGGATCCAAAGGTGTCAAGCACAGATCGTAAACGACAGAATAACACGAATAATTTTCTAGATACATCCTAATAGTACCGCAGGGAGCAGTAACGATACCGCCTAACAAGGGTCAGGGACAAGGGACAAAACGATAAGGGGTAAGATCCATACTGGACAAATCAACACTATGACAATTGCTCAACTGTCCCGAACTGCTCCTGGACACCAAAACCATTAGACCTCCACCTCCCATGCCCATGTACCTAAGGGAAAGGAAAGGGCAGACAGACACAAAGGTAAGGGCAGCGACAGATAAAATAAGGACCTGGAAAAGGCCACCAAGTCCGGTGTAAGCGAAATACCCAACCCCAACGGACACAGGGCCAAAAACGGGAGCAAATGAAAGAAAGGTAATGATCAAGTCCTTCGACCACTCCAGCCCTAACACGCCACCCCTATAACAATCCTCTACCTTCCCAAACCTCCTACTACCTGTACTCAACACATTGTGTTACCACGCAATCACGCCCTCATTCCATCCACTTTAAACTTGCACAATACACAAAGAATCACGGGGAGGTACTCGACTACCACGAACAAGGGAAAAACAATACAGAAACCTCAAACAAGCACAACACAGTACCTACCCGAAAACCCTGACAGCCCACTTCCGTACTCACCCTGCAACATAACATACCAATTAGAAAAGGCAAATGGGACCTGACTTTTCACAATCCCTGTACCCACCCCCATCCCACTTCTCTGCATCATACTCCCCACTCCCCCCACATTCATACCTCCCCCCCTCCCTCTACTAGCGCTACCCCTCATTCCCCTGTCCTACAACTCAACTACGGTGCCGGGTCCCTACTCTCTACTACAGCAGGGCATAGGGCCCACTAAGGGGCAAGTTATAGACAGCAGAAGCGGGGCAGCAAACAAGTATAAACAAGGACAAAAGGGTCTGACAGCAAAGTAAAAAAAGAAAGAAGAGGGAAAGAAGACATAAACACGAGCAAAGACCGTAGTCACCCAGCACACCACACAGGAATCATCCCCAACCTAACGACAAAACCCCACCAGGGGAGCCTACTACCCCAGCTCATGGCTCCTGCACGTAATCAAACTACCTCCCTTTTCCTGACGACCATTTACCCTTGAGACTAACCCCCCTTGACTAAACTCCTTACCCACCTATAAATACCCCGTCCTATACTGCACCGCCCCAAACGCAAGCTCCTGCCGCTCCGGAACAGGCAAATGAACCACCATCAACCCACTACCCTAAACTACGGACTTCTCCGATTAATATCATAGTTATCAAATAAAAGGCAAGTAAAACCAAACAAAATTAACACAAGACCAACTCACAATCAACCGCGAACGTCACATGCTCTGTCATCAGGCCTCCACAGCCTCGTTGCATAATTCCCTGTGCAAACTAAAAAGAAAACACAGGGTCCACAAAGAACAGTTAAACAAACACAGCCTCAGACATAACAGGGTAATACCAAAAAATGCCGACTTAAGTCCCCTACGGTCCGTACAAGCCGGGGCACAGCATTGACTGGTTGGCCCTGTAACCGGGCAAAAGATATATCTCCACAGGGTTTCCCTCACCACAAACACAAAGGTACCCCAAGGGTTTAAAAGGAGAAGCGGCCTAAGGCTGAACTAACCAAAGTGGCAAATGCAAAAGCAGGCAAGAGCCAATAGTGGGTAACACAAACAAGAACATGGCGGGCGGAAGGGGAAGGAGATAAGTGGTCAGAAGGACAGAAGAAATTCTGTTTAACTAAAAACATCAGAAAAAAAGGGACCGGAAAACGGCACGAGCACACGACAAGGAGAACCAGCACCAGCCCCCTGAACAAAGGGGGCCACCTACAAATCCTGGTACGGGGCCGAATCACCTCTCTACCTAAAACCTCACCACTGTGCCCACAAAAGCCTAGCTACTCGAAACCCAACCACTAACCACCTACCACATCTACACCCTCCACCGTCACGCCGACACTACACATAACCCACATCCCGCACTCTGGCGTACGTAACGCCATAAACCTCATCCAACCCACACACGGAACCTCGAATCACCATAAAAGAGAAAAGACCATACACTAGAAGGGTAAGATTAAAGGGGACGAAAGTTAAGGGCAAGATCACAAGGGTTGGAGACAAACAGTGCACACAAAATGGGACTTCACCATCCTTTACTATAATACCTGCATACTCACCACATGACCTTGGTTTACCCCAGCAAAAACAGGCATCATCAACTGACCCTACATGGTATAACTGCATTGTCACCCCGTGGTCAACCCCTGTAACCTCGACTCCTGACTCCTACATTTTCTCCATCCATGCCACGAACCACACCCTGGCTAACCGCCCCTCCTGACTCTACACACCCTGACTATACCACAATTGCTGACGGTAAGTTGTTGACACTGCATCTCATACAGTGACAGGGATCCAACGGTCAGCAACATACGCAACCCAATAAAGGGGTTATCAGCAAATTAAACATCAACCATGGTTTCTATCAGGCACCCACCACATTGTCAATCATACTCCCGGTACCTAAACCCTGACCAACTCCCCTGCCTGTAACACCTCCCTACTGGTCAGTCTAAAGGCGGTCAATAAAGAGGGAAGTCAAGGGACAAAACCCCGGGCCCTACGCTAACACACTCACGCAGGCACGAATAAGGGAACCAACAGCGAAAAACCAACGGCAACTCAATCTCAAACTAGAAGCATGCAAGTCCGGGTCAAAACAAGTCACAGACAGCCAGACCTCCTTTACCGCTGGCTTCCGCAGCAGGGTACCGAACCGTGCTCCTCCACTCACCTGGTACTGTTCAAAGCACAAAAAAAGAAGGGAGTCACAACTGCACCCTACAGACCTTCTCTCCCTCACCATCACAGAAAAGACGGGGTTCCAGGGATACCCAATGGAACGCAACCTAACAAGCTATACCCGTGAAATCCAACTGAATTCCTCCGCCATTAAAAGCACCACACGCCGTGACTAACATGCATGTTACACCAGGACCCACCTAAAAAATGGTAACCGGTTTACAACCTCACATGTACTCACCTGCGTCAAATGGTTCACTAGTTCCCCTCCAAACACCGCATATTTACGGCAAATCTGCCCCCTCTACCTCCCGGCTAACTATCAGGTGAATGCAAGGGGGTAACGAACCCCCCATTCAAATAAAACACGAAAATCACTCCCCTGCAATGGTTCCTTACACTACATTCCCGAATGCGCCCAAACTGCCAACCAGAAGGAAGGACAGAACGTGACTGGAACAAGCACATACATACCCACTGGACCCGCTATCCGGTCCACAAGGCACTTGCCACACCTCATGACGGTAAATATCATCAAAGCCCATCCTAATACTTACAACAACGGGTTTAACACACCGAAAAGAGGGCCCCGCGGGTAAAACTACAGGATAACCTGCATACAAAAAATCCTCAACCACCACACATGCCACTCCACTAGCACACATCATGACAACAAGAGCCCCAAGACTAATCCCCCACTCCCAATGCCAGCAAATGGGTACAACCCACAGAGGACGAAGGTCTAAATAAAACATAAAGGGGCAGGGTTGGGACAACGGACTAATGCTAAGGCAAATTATCACTCCACAATAAGGTAAACAGCACAGGGGGTCTACTAAACGCTAAACGGGGCACCCCATGGAAGAAGAAAAGGGTTTTTAACGCAACGGTCACACTACTAAACCTCCTGCCACCTCAACCTGTCCCTGACCCCCAATATTCACCTACAAAGCCTACCCTCATTTTCCCCTTCCACTGTGTTCCCACTGTCCACACCATTACCCAAGATCCACGCCCCTCCACCCCTGCCGGCGACATGGTACCACCCCCCCCCTGACAAACCATCCCCTACTCGAACACACATAACTCCCTCCACCTCCGCCCTCAGGGAAACGGTTCACCTCATAGACGACATCTACGGGGCGCCGGAACGGCTCAAGACACCTTAGTAAGGGAAACGTCAAGGTAAAAGTTCCCAAACACCAGACATAAACCACACGCGAATTTCGACACAACAACCGCGAGTCACCGGCTCATTAATCCATCAATTACAAGTTCAAATATTCAACAAAGGTATTAAAAAAGGGGCAATGGTTGTAAGAGCCGGAAGGCCATGGGACACGCTCTCAATGGTTGACATACGTTCCTAACTCATAGACACTGTTAAAGCCAACGGTCCAAGAATAAGTAACGAAGGAAGGGCGTACGACAAAGTACACAAAAATTTTACTACGGAGGTCAACAAGCCATAACCTGAAATAATACCAAGGCACGGTAACGAAACACACTCGTTACCCGGACCTTCCCTCATTTACCTCATTCGAACCACTGTCCCAATGCCACATACTATCACTCATTCATGACCCCCCCACAAAAAAGACCCAAACAAGACCCATTTCCATAAAAATACAACAGCACAGGATATAGATAAATAAACACATGGTCCTTCCTAATAGGGCACCAATTCTACCTAAACGCTACAGTATGATTATAACCCATTGCTCCCACGTACAGATCCCGGTAAATACAGGGGAAACCGACGTCATTAGCCCCCCACGACTAGTCACAACCCCCCCCCCCCCCCCCCATAACACCCACCACCCAACACCCCACCCTCCCCCCCCCCCCACGCCACATATTATCGACCCTACCCCAACCCCCCCCCCACCCCCCCTCCCAACCCACCCCCCCCACACTCCACCCCCCCCCCATCCTACTGGGCCATTGGGATATATCCCTTGCACCTATCCTAAGAAAGCCACACACAATGAAAATACCCTTACCACGGTCCACACCTACACCTTAACCCCCCAGAAGATCCCATAACATCCCCACCACACGCCGCACCCCCCCCCCCCCCCTTCCACCCCCTAAACTCCAAATCAGGAATCGCCATCGATCTAAAATCAAGGGTTGGTCCGTTCCCATCCTCCGCCACGTCTGCCCTCTCACACCTCAAGCACCACCAAGCGCATCGAATGTTTTTGTTTTTTTTGCACAACCAACCCCCCTCCATTCTCCTACTGTACATTCACCCCTGTTAATACCCCATACCACCTCCTGTCCTCACCTCGCCTCACGACATGCAAGAAAGATAGACCAAATGTTCAGGTAAACTTCAACAACTTACAACAACCCCAAAGGGTCATACCCGTTGGGGTTTTTGTGCAACACTGTTGACATCGGTCACCGAATGGTACTGGAAAGGCCCCCAGGAAAAAAGGGAGCAAGGCCTTAAGAAAGATGCGAAACCACACCCCAGGTTAAGCCCCACCCATGACTCTAAACAAAGGGCCTCAGCCACCTAGAGAAGGCAACAACGGGGGCCACGGGTAGAAAGGCTACCAATCATACCTAAATAACTATCCCGCTGAATTTAAGCTGTAACGTGAAACAGACTGTTTAGACTACTTAACCACTGATACATGGGTTTCACTTGTGTTTCCTGTGATAAGAAAATAATAACGCTAACACCAAACGCCACATCATATAAAGGTGTTTCTCCACTTAACATGCTCGTCTAGACACTGTACCCCATCTATCACTACACATGCTGTTGCCC
Organism: Pseudopleuronectes americanus; assembly: GCA_038501795.1. Lineage (NCBI taxonomy): Eukaryota > Metazoa > Chordata > Actinopteri > Pleuronectiformes > Pleuronectidae > Pseudopleuronectes > Pseudopleuronectes americanus. Next base: position 5,095,339 of record CM076731.1, read on the forward strand.
CTTCACGCCTTTCACTCCTCCACACATGCACTCCTGATATCCAACCAATCCGCCATCTGCATGTCTTTTCCCATATAAATTCTCCAACTGTACTATTAACTAATGACCGCCACTCTCCTTTCCCCTTCCCTGTCACTCCCTCTACCCTGTATAACATAATACCACTCACTAACACCTTCAACATCCTGTTCACAGACCCTCCTCCTGCCCTCACGCATGAAGGAAAGCACGCATCAATAAGAAATAAAAAACCGGATCCCCACAAATGTCTAACAGTAATATAACAACAACTTTTAAGAGGATAGACCAGTCGCTCCCACAATCAAGTAATCTAATGTATAAATAAAAAAAACAACAGTAAAGGTAAGAGAGTAGGGAACAAGAAGGCAAAGGGAAAACCAAATACTTACATACAATAATTACCCTCCTCTACGCCAGAGGTCTAAGAAAGGGTACACATTACCTCCCCAACAGAGCTCTCAAGTTCAAATTCCAAAACCCAGGCTGTGTGGCAAACTCCTCCCTTTGTCTTCCCTTTTACCAACCTGTTAGTAACTGGGTGTAATCAACCTGACAGGGGTACTACCTTTAAAGTACGAAACGCGCATGAAGGACCCAAGCCCCATCTACAGCGGCCTCTCCACTGCTCTCGTAGGAATGAAGATTAACACCATACGCCCCACTGCACCTCCTCCTATTACCCTCACGCTAACCAAATCCTATACCCAGAAAGAGTCACAAGGTTAAAATCTGAGCTCACTCTAGTAAAAAATAATTCACAAGCTCCGCCATGCTAGGACTCACTACACAATTCCTCCGGTAATCAGCCACAACCCTACACCATCGACTACCCCCCCTGTAAATTATACCGGACACCTGTTACAAGGTCCAGAGCCACCAACGCGGCCCACATACTAAAAACAAACCTCCCCCCTTCCAAAAACAAATAAACTGGTTTTTCCGCCCCTGTAACTACCAATGTCACGGTATCTTACACTCCATGGTATTTTATACCCCAGCGCCCCTACACCCCCCCTGCATCATGTTCATGGTCACTGCCCCCCGGTAGCATTAACTAATCATAACTCATCTTTGAAAACCAGGGCTAAAGATATCCACCATGTCTGTGCACCTGACCCGACTTGGTGCAAAAGAAAGACTCTAATATAACATACAGGAATTCATTCAAAAAGTGGTTTAGAGGAGAAGGGAGTAAGCCGCCGTAAGAACGAAGGACACGACACACCCGAGCCTCTACAGGCAAAGGAAACCTACCTAACCCAAAAACATTACAACATGTCCGGGGGTTTTCACAATGGCCCGGGACGGATAAACGATATTTTATTAAACTGGATATTAATGGTGTGACGGTCTAACGGGAAGACGGCGGACTCCAAATAAATCTTATTAACTTACAGCTGAACAAGAAAATAAGACGCGACGACGGGAAGGGGTTAAAGGCACTATGCCCAAACACAAGTGTCTATATGAAAAAATAATCAGTCAAACACATAAGGCAAGGAACGAGTCCTTCTTATAAGGGACGACAAACGGTCCCTACTAATACTAAGACATGTTCAAATACACCACCCATTTACAAAATCCAAGTAACACTAAATCCGAACTCCTACCTGACTCGCCGGTTTTGGTCCCCCTAATGGTACACTGCCCCTCCACTCAAAACCTGACCTGTCATTGAATCAATATCCCACGACAGTCCATGTCCCCTTGACCTCAACCTCTACCACACTCTCCTACTGTATCACACTCTCACTTAAACCATCTCATACCGCATCCTAATCTACTACCCATGAATACCACTGTACTGTCCTCGCATAGCCATGAGATTCCACTACACCAGGCAATAACACTCTGATGGTCCCAATTGCATCACGCCATGCCTCCTGTCACACAAGGACTAGCCATACGCCCTCAACCAAATCCAAACCACAAGGGGGCATGGAAAGGTAAAGCGGAGCACATTCCCTCAAACAAGGGAGCATCACCATAACAACACAGTCATTGGACGGGGCAGATCTACAACAAACCATTCCCCCACCTGAACAGAAAAGCCCATGGAGATCACAACCCCCACAACACTAAATTAATGAAATCGGGGCGGGTTTTGGCATATTAATATACAAGGAAGGAACAAATGACTCAGACAAACGAAGGCATAAAGGGAAAAAAGAAGGGAAGGGAAAACAACAGAGGGGAAGAAAGAGAAAATAAAGTCCGAAGTCACCACAGAAAGACACGCGAGGGGACACTACAGGGACGCAGGGCGGACCATGCTGCTACTCTACGCACTGTAATGGTGCGACACAGGAGGAAACACTCATTACCCTTCTTCATCTATCTACCCCAACACGGTTTCAAAACCATCGCCTGCATTTTAATTTTAGCTTCAATCAACGAGCCACTCATACAAACACCGGTTTAAGGGTAACAACCCACAATGTCCACAGGATCACAGTTTATATTTCGGTAAGTACAACCAAGGGCAGTACACGAAGAATAAAGGGTCAAGGACTATATGATTCTCTGACCAAGTATTAAACTATACGGGGAATTAGAAAGGGTCATAAGCACGCAGACTAAAACCCCGAGCCTTGCCGTCATAAAGAAAAGGGCGCACACTCCTACTCAGGTACCCTCCTGCCCTCCCCTGCATCTACATAAACTTCCCATACCAACCAATCCATATACCCTGAAAACACACACCATCAACATTCTGTTTTTTGCACGACGGCCCTATACACTGGGGTAAACATCTAAGCAGGAGCAAGGGGACTTCGGATACCGCAAATCCGGAACACATGTCTATACCGACAGACCGAATCACCTACGCACATACATCATTACCCTACCTACCACCATTTCACGGGTTTGCCTCACTGTGATCTACTTATAAACCCGTCCCAGTAACCTTACTTCCCTGACTTATCGCATGAAAAAACAGTTCGGGCCCTTCAACCGAACCTCACATGTAGATCACAAAACAACAGTCCTCCTTTAACCACCTACCAACCACCCTACTGAATGATACATCATCAAGGAACCTGTTTACTACAAACCATACCTATACCACACCCGTACCACACCCCCTTGTTAAGCAAGAAGGGTAAACAAGAATGAACAGGGATTTAATCCTACATATAACACCAAATTTCAAACCGGAAAGTAGTCGCTGTCCTCCGCAACCTGGCCTGAGGGGTTAGCAGTAATAACGAATAGATGGTTGTAATAACCAGACTACAAAGGACAGCATGGACAAGGGAAAATCGGGCACATAACATAAGTTAAATCCACAGGTGATTCATAACATTTAAATGCCAAATATCCAGCTAAGACACCTCCCATCCAGGAGGTTCGACACAAAAACTAACTACTGTCAGAAGACATGTACAGACTCTACAAAGACGGGAACATCAGATGGATTTATTCTCCATTACCATTCACCACGTCCGGCCAAATACACCAGGCGTGACGTCTAGCTAATGGGAAACATGCTTATTTCCAAGTAATGTATCTCCACACGCGCAACACTTAACTATACCCACATATCCACCTAGGACAAGGAAAATCAACAACCATCGCACTACAAAATCTCAGGGGAATAACCACTCCTTACAATCACATAACTACCGGGTCCTCAGACGGCACCACAGGGTAACACTTCTCCCTAGTCCTGGGAACTTATAGCACTGGTGTCAACTGACAAGGTTACAAGAACCCTAAAATTAAAATATCCCCCGATAAGAGGGCATTCTAAATTAAACAAATCCCCCGTCCACCGCAACGGAAAAGCCACGGGCGACATTTTCAACTCAAAGGGAGGGCCCAGGGACACGGGTTTGTCTACTAAAACTCACAAACGAAAGAAAAAAGGGTCAATCCAACTGGTTAAAACGAAAGCAACGCGTAATAACCAAGTAACCAAGACTGGAGTCATACACAGTACGGAACGCCACACTATACACCTCACGGTTTACACAGGGAGGGGAAAAATGAAACGTACACAAACTCAGAGGGTTTGCAGATAATCTACCATAGTAAGAAAGAAAGAACAACAGGTATATTCTGAAAATCACCTTAAGTCAAGAATTAAGGAAATGGCCGCACACAGGTTCTCGGCCTACCAAAGAATTATTCACTCAGCACGGCAAAAACTCATATTCAGAAAAAACAAGTTAATCTATACTACAATCAGACGCACATGGCCTAATCATCATAACGGCACACTGGCTCCTCTGTACCGGACCCCTCCTACCCCATCTTATACATCATTCGCATTACCCCCTGTTCCCCACTCTTCCACGCCCTCCCCTCCTGTTCCAACAACCATTCATATCCTGGCGACCCATACACTTCCTGTACCCCATGTTCCCCGGTACATCCGGTCCTCCTGAACCACACACAACCCATCGACCCACCCCCATCCTCCGGCCCATCACTCCCATGGAACTCAATTCTCCGCACCACTCCCTACAAGGGCTCATTCCCTTGTCAGCTCCGCCCTGCCTTTACCTGCTCCAACCCTATCACACCCACCTCCCGCCACCTCCACTGCTGTACCCTCACTTCCCTCCCCTCTCCCTCTGCCCTCTCCTGATCGACTACCCTTCCTCCCTTCTACTCCTCACCTTAATTCCTCAACCCACCCCACCTACTTACATGTCACACCCCTCCTCCTGTACTCCTGTAAATCACATTTATTTATAGTTTTCTAGCTTTTTAAAAACGGCTTGCGAGTCTTCGGGTCACTTTGGAAAAACCAACATACTTCAGGCCGCTGCCGTTAAAACAATAACGTTAAAGTTGTTTTACAGGGATTTTCTCTCTCCACGGGCTTGTAATCCTCTGCACCAGAGCTGTAAAGAGCCAGATCAGCTGTGAAATCATTTGTGCAAAGGAGAATTCACATGTTTAAAGGACGGACTGTAAAGGAGTCACACCGGCTGCGGCTGTGCAGGTGGAATAAAGCCCCATTTTTTTTTACTTATAACAATAATTCATTAATCAGGGAAAGTTGCTGATCATGCAAGGGGGGCCCCGTTAAATAAGAAAATGCACACGGCAGCAATGTACTAATGAGGCAATGACAGCGGAGGCGTGAAATGTTTTGAATTTGAATGCAGATGCAGCTTCCTTCAAACTATAGATACCTCCTCTATGTATAGAGTGACAGCCTGTAGCAACACTGAGTCAAGGGAGCAGCACCTCATCTGGTGTGTGTGTGAGTGTGTGTGTGTGTGTGTGTCAGGATCCTTACAACTCCTATTTTCAGTGACTGTAAATTTGCATCTCATGATTTACCTGATTTTTTGGGAGTTTCGTGGAAAATAGTCATTCACCCAAGCTGATTTAGCTGAAAAGGAATCCCTGACTTATTTCACAAAGACACAAAAGCTTTTCCGAAGACGTCATTTTTACAAGTGTCCCCTCCCTGGGGATTCTGCATTTGCTGCAAGTGGCAGAAGTAAAATAGGTGATTGGTGAAAATCAGAATTTGGTTATGCCTGGGATAAGTGAGATCCTGTGTTGTGAGACGGGTCAGAATAAATAATGGAGCTGACTCTGAATCAAACTGATCTCGTGCCTGGTGTTTCCATGCGTGCACGGTAACCTGGGAAGGGTCTGGGGCTTGATTGACAGCTCGTGTGCCGTGCGCTTGTAGCCCGTGGTCCCCTGATGGCCCAATTGCCAGCTTTACTGTCCCATTTATGACACCAGCCAATCTGCCTCCAGCCGAGAGTCTCCCTCAGCTTTTCACAGATTTGTATCCCCATTTTCCCCAAATTCATCTCACCCCCCTACTCCCCCTCCAGCTCATGTTAGGACTCACACATGCACAGGCTGCCCACACACAGGCACACACACACACAGTGCACACACACACACACACACACACACACACACACACAGAGGCTGAGTTCACTGCAGTTGAAGATGATGTAAAGTGAGACACAAGTGGAAGAAGTGAGAGCTGAGGGCCTGCATGCAGCTGCTGGACAGTGTGAGGTGGCATCTCTGTAAACAGGGATGTGGGGGATTTGTTCGGTGGGTCACTAGAGGGCGCTGTCTCGGGTTGTCACTGTTGAGAAATTCCTTTATTATTGAGACAGAATCAACGACTTGTTTTGTTTGATCGTGTTTCTGTGGCTTTCTGTCTCAGTGTGTGTGTTTGCGTGTGTGTGTGTGTGTGTGTGTGTGTGTGTGTGTGTGTGTGTGTGTGTGTGCATTCCTCCCAAAGTCTGAAATGTTTGTCTTTGTTCAACTCTAATCTATTAACTTACACATGTTTAATTGTGTATATATATATATATATATAAATATTCGGTTAAGTATTCATTTTCATGTATGTTGATTTTTTTAATAATTTACACACTTTCTTACTTACTTACTTACTTACGTGTGTGTGCGTGTGTGTGTGTGCGTGTGTCTCCCACCAATTAATCACGGTCGTTGGCACCATTTTTCCTCACTTCATAAATTGCCTTTAAATATAATTATTCAGAGCGTCAGTTTAATTTAAACATTTTAATATTTTCTTTAGCGTAAAATTAGAGTTTAATTAAATCAGAGAATAAATATGTTTTTGTTGCTTCCAGTACAATCTATCATATTGATGGATTTACGATTATCGCGTGAGTGAGTGAATAATTCAATGATCATTTAAAGGTTAAAATTATTTTAACAGAAAGCTCTAAAATATAGAAAAGGACTACGAGTGTTTTTATTTTTATTGTTAACGCAATAGAATAAATTTGTTTATTCTAACTTGTTTTCTTAACTCTTGACGTGGACATATAATGATTAGAAAATACATAGTTTAAGTTTATTTCTAAATGTATATTCAGATTCAGGCAGTTTTGACAGTCGGTAGTTATATTGGAGCCAGGGGCTGAAAACCTGGACGAGGAGGAGGCGTCGGGCTCCAATTAACGGAAACAAGGTGCACATGTGATGCTTTTTGTGTGTGCGTGTGTGTGTGTCGCAGGTGGGGGGAAGGTCTCCACTGTGTGTGTGTGTGAGCAGAAGTTACAGGACGATCTGAGAAACGCTGGGTTTGGACGAGCTTGTGACTTGAAGCCGAAGCTCAAAGTTAGGAGAGGAAACCTTGTGCGTAAAAGTAGAAATTCAGGACTAATTTCTTATTTTTTTGGTTTCCTTTCTGGTTGGTCATTGGGGTAAAAATGTAAAAGAAAAACCGTATTATTATTTTACGTCTCACTTAAATTCTAGAACAAATCGAATATAATTTACCCTCGAATTTTGATGGCAAACGATATGATTTGGGGAGGTTGCACGCGGAGACGTGTCCAGGCCTGTTTGTAATTCTCTTAAAAATTAAAAACAGGCCTAAACGAATCAATACATACATCGACAGTCATCATCAGAGTTTCTCTATAATCTACCAGACACTTTAATTTAATTGAATTAAACAGCACCGGTGCTCCTGCATGCTCCTCCAAAAAGCTCCTCCCCTCGGTGGTGTGTGTGTGTGTGTGTGGAGAAGAGCGTCTTATAAGAGCCGCTCGACATCCCACGTCCAGCCCATAATCTGATCTGAAAATCCGTAGGTGAGGAGAAGGTTGAACCTCCTTCCATCATTCGTTCAGGGAGGGAGGCGTGTAGACACACAGAGAGAACCCGGGCGCACGGTGCTTGTGTCGCCTCCACGGCCAGAGATTCTTCACCCTCCTTGGAGCCTTTTTCCTCTCTTTTTTTTCTTATTTATTTGCAACGATGCAGTTAGAGAACATCCTTCCCAGCGCGAGCATCAATTTACCCAAAACCTTTTACAACCTCTCCTCGTCGGACAGTGTCAACAACAGCCCGAGGCCGGCGTCCCAGCTCGAGTACCAGGACGTGGACCGGACGGAGTCGGAGTCCGGCAGCGCGCCCAAGAAATATCTGAGCGGGGTGGGCAACGGGATGCTGGGCGAGGCGGGGGACACTTTCACTAAATCCGGGCCCGATGGGAGGAAAGGCTCCCCGGTGCTCGAGGACGAGCTGATGAGCGCTCGGCGGTACAACATAGACGAGCTTGGCTCTGACAGATACTTCATCTCGTCCCAGGCGAGTACCGACATGGCAAGCCCCTGTTCCCTCTTTCCCTATGCAGGACAGACCGGCTCGGTGTACACGGGCTCCAGCGGCTCCCGGTACCCGGCGTCGCTTCACTACGGATCCGTCCTGCCGCCCACGGGCTTCTCCTCCTCGTCCGTGTGCACCGGCCGGAGCCAGTTTAGCACCGGAGGGTACCAGTTCAGCCAGGGTCCGGGCTGTTTGTACCCCTCCTATCCCGGGACGGGGACGGGCATCGGCTCCATGTCGCTGCCGGGGTCCGCCGCCGGAGCCAGGGCGCAGGTGTATCTGTGCAACCGGCCTCTGTGGCTGAAATTCCACCGGCACCAGACCGAGATGATCATCACCAAGCAGGGCAGGTAAGCAGATGCGCTGCCGGAGGATTTAAATGCCTCATTTAATTCAATAAAACGGGCATGAAAATGGAATTATTGTTTATCTCCATTTAGCACATTAATTTAGCAATTATAACCTTAAGACGCAGGAGTAATTTGTTTTCTCACCTTTTACGCACGCGTAAAAGTTAAATACACGGTCGATATCTCCCCGTGACGCATTTATTATGCGTTGTCTGTGCTTTGAATTTAAAGTTTTCGTTTCTGGTAAATTGTAAGTGTGCATTTACGCAACGATTTGGTCATTGCAGCCGTACAATTAAATTGTATTTCACATTTTAACACTCGTAAAACATTCTATCAAATATAATAATCTCCATCGTCCCTGCTTCGTATGAGCACAACTAATTATTCCTTTCTTCTTGTTCTTCTTCTTCCAGACGGATGTTTCCATTCCTGAGTTTCAACATCACCGGACTCAACCTCACGGCACATTACAACGTCTTTGTAGAAGTCATACTGGCCGATCCGAACCACTGGCGCTTTCAGGGAGGAAAGTGGGTCACCTGTGGGAAAGCGGACAACAATATGCAAGGTGAGGTTCGAGCATTTCAATCGAGTATTTAACACTGGAAAAGTTGTATTTTTGAGTTTGTATTAATAAGGCTTTAAAAAATATTGATGCAGCTGATGTTGTATTTTGTCAGGAGACCTTGAGGATATACAAATATGGGTATAGAATTTTGTGGTGGCTTTAATTCTGAAAAAATAAATAAAGACAGTTTCTCAGTTCTTTTAAAAAAAAGTCTTATTTAACTTTTGACAGGTTGGAATTTCCAGTGTTCATTGGAAAATATATTTACTTTGAAATGACAAACAATTAAAATGAATCAGCTTAAGTGCAAGACTTTTTAATGATTGTTTTCATCAAGAGTTATAAATCAATATTAGTTATTCATTCTTTAAAACTTTATCTTTATAGAAAGTTATAAGGGGAATTCTTTATAAATAATACAATATTATTGAATAGTTTATATTTAAATTATATCAAGGGGAAATTAGGCTTTTTAAGTCAGTAACATCTAATAGCTCGATTTAAATTATAGGAAATGTGTTTTTATTTTATTTTCATGTACTTAACTATATTTTCAAAACCAAGCTGTTTGATGGTACATTTTCCAAGAGAATGATCTGTGCTTAACAAATATTTTATTATAAAAGCAGTGTGTTTTATTGCATTTTTAGACAGCTGCAATTTTTGTGTTTGACACTTCACTAAATATCTATTTACATTTTCCAGGCAACAAGATGTATGTTCATCCTGAATCTCCAAACACTGGTGCTCACTGGATGAGGCAAGAAATCTCATTTGGCAAGTTGAAGCTGACCAACAACAAAGGGGCCAACAACAACAACACACAGGTTAGACATTGATCTCTCACCTGCTTAAAAGTTCCATGTTTTCCAAATTATTCTCAACATGGATTGTGGCTTTATTTATCTATTTAGTTAATCTTTAAGAAAAATAAGATATGCATCTGACGTGTTACATGTTGGCCCTCTTTGCAGATGATCGTCTTGCAGTCGCTTCATAAATACCAGCCGCGACTGCACATTGTGGAGGTGACGGAGGACGGAGTGGAGGACATGAGCAACGAGGCCAGGACTCAAACCTTCACCTTCCCAGAGAACCAGTTTATAGCCGTCACTGCTTACCAGAACACAGATGTAAGATTCAGCAATTGGATGAAGAATTCAATTGCTGAAAAAATCTTGAATTTCCTGTATCTTGTGTAGTTTATTATTTACAATATGATATATTTAATGTTTCTTCTTCTACTTGTTTGTTTCAGATCACACAGCTGAAGATAGATCACAACCCATTTGCAAAAGGCTTCCGGGACAATTATGACTCGTACGTACACCTCAATCACTTCTTTTTTTTTAAATCCATATCTTAGATGCTGAATTTTCCTTTTTTCAAAATATTTTTCTTATGCATGCTATTCTTTCTGTTGGACAGGATGTACACAGCCCCAGAGAGTGACAGGTTGACTCCATCCCCTACAGATTCCCCTCGCTCCACCCAGATTGTGCCTGGGGCCCGCTACGCCATGCAGCCTTTCTTTCAGGACCAGTTTGTCAACAACCTGCCTCAGAACCGTTTCTACACTGGTGAACGGGCCGTCCCCCAAACCAACAGCCTCCTCTCCCCACAGAGTGAGGACGCCAGCGCCGCCGCCTCAGCCCAGCGCTGGTTCGTCCCACCGGTTCAGCAGCCGGGCTCCAACAAGCTGGACCTGTCCTATGACAATGACTATTCCACCAGTAGCCTCCTCTCCTATGGCATAAAGCCCCTGTCCCTTCAGACCTCCCATGCCCTCAGCTACTACCCAGACTCGGCCTTCGCCTCCATGGCTGCAGGTTGGGGAACCAGAAGCACTTACCAGCGCAAGATGACCACGGGCCTGCCCTGGTCCCCTCGTCCGAGCCCCCCGGCCTTCCCCGAGGACCAGCTGGGGGCCACTAAAGACAAGCTGCCGGACGAGAGCGCGCCCCCGGCCTCAACCTGGATCGAGACGTCCCACTCTCTGAAATCTGTGGACTCTACTGATTCTGGTGTGTACTCCATGGTGTGCAAGAGGCGCAGGATGTCTCCTGGGGGCTCGAGCACAGAGAACTCCCCCACCATCAAGTGTGAGGACTTGACCACGGAGGAGTACAACAAGGACAACCCCAAAGGCATGGGTTATCATGCATTCTACACAAGCCCCTGAGACTATTTATTAAAACTGTATTTACTTATTGAGTGCTCTCCATTCCTTGATAATGTCTTTTTTCTCTTTTCTCTAAAGGTGCCAAAGCTTAGTGTTCCCCCCCCCAAGCAAGCTGCACACGGTTATTTTCCCAGGCCTCTCACATACCTGAACATGCATAGTGATGTTGTTTTTGAAAAAGCATGTCCCTTCTTCATTTATTTTTACAAATATCTTTTTTTTTCACACAAATGTGATAAATTCCCCCCCGCCCCCCCTGCGTATTTAAGTCATTTTCGTTGTACAGTATTCGTGCACTTTAGAAATGTGATGTATCTTGTACAAAGTGTCTTCATGGAGGTGTTATTAAATGGATAATAAAACAGCTTTTCATAAAGCATTGTCCAAATGTCTTTCTCTGGATGTTTTATTCACAAAGGGAAGTGGCCGAGAGTTTGCAGCTGTAAATAAAAAAATCTAAAAGCATTTGTTTGTTTTTTTAAACGTGCGCTTGTTGCAGCGGGAAGCGGAACATTAGGCTGCGACACGTTAAAATGGAAATTGTGCATGTCTTGTTAAGCAGTGAACGCACCCCGAGTAGTGTTGACTTGTAAAGCTACTGTATTTTATGGCTTGTTAAGGAGGCCAGGAATTTGGGCCTCTGCACCGGAAGCCCCTGAGTGGTTGAGGCCATCAAGCTGACACTGCAATGAGCAGAATAAACTGTAAAAACCATGCAACTGAAAACATGTCTTCAGAAAGGGAGGGGGCACGAGTCAAGAGCCAGTTTGACATTTTAACAAAGTTTAACAAAATTAGAGAAGTAATCAATATTCCTCCAAGTAAGCCATGTGACTTTATGAGGCCATTTCTATCAACATTACATTGCAAATTAACATTTCATGAGCTTCTGCTGCTTTAAATCTCTTTCCCTGTACAAATAAAGTATATTTGGTGCCATTTCTTGAAAGATTTTTCCAAATACAAACATTTTTCTCATAAATAAATACAGACATGTGCATTGTAAATACCAGAAAGTGACGTGTGCATTCCTGTGGCTTTTATTTCTGGCCCGTGGACAGAAATTCTCAGAACCCGTGCGTTTTAAAAGAGCTGAGCAATCCGTCAAGCTACACACAAGTGTTACAAGGTATAACACCACTTCAAGTGAGAGAAGTGCGATTTAAACACGAGATGTGAGCGTCCTTCTCGACTCACAACATAGGCCCAGCTAGGTGACAACCGCACAAAAGAACACTGAGCTACTATTGCTCCGGTTGTTGCCATGGCGTTTTCACACATTTTACAATTTAACCTAAGAAATCTAACTACACGTGAGGCTTGCGTACTGAGAAAATGCCAAAATAGGGTAAACAGAAAAGTGGTCCGTCCTCCGTCCAACTAGGGCCGATGCACAGCTCAACACATCTATTTATACAGCCGGTGCACGGCCTCCGCGCACGTGGATTAGTGAAGATGAAATCCACAAAAAGAGAAGTCATACGATTCACACAGAGACTCGACTTGGCTCGTGTTCTCAGCACCTGTTTTTCCTGCGTGAAAATACTTCAAACCCCCCCTAAGCACCCCAATTTGAATTGATTTACATACTCAAATTCTAATTAATTCTGTTGTCAGACTCCTTGACAAAGTGAGGAGTCTGACTAACTCCAATTAACACCTCCTAACAAGGTAGAGTGCTTGATTGCCCCAGCCTCTCAGGAAACGCTGTAAGAAAAAAAAAGGCTCCTGGGTTCGAGCTGGGAGAATCAAAATGTTTGCACTTGCGCGTGTCAGCGAATTGTATTTCAGGGCCTGTGATGATGTTTTCATCCTCGTCTGTTGTGTTGACCTCTGCTCGACGGTGCTGGAGAGGTGTGTGTGTGTGTGTGTGTCTGTGTGTGTTGAGATTAGGAGTGGATGTTGGACGACCACAGAGGCTACACACATTGGAGATGCATAGATTTGACGATAACTTATCTTCTGAAAATCGGAGGAGAAAACCAGTTTGAATTTTATACACACAAAAACCAGTTTCTGTTAAGTGGAACTAATAGTTGCTACAACCCAGAATCTCCTAAATAACTTTTTGAGTCTTCCCGTGCCAACAAATATTGGCATTTTGGATTAGTGGGAGTATTTGTAGTAATTACCTTCCACGCAATACTGCTAGAGTGGCACTCAGAGGAGCGCCTACCTCTGCCAAGGCCCGACAGTCTCCTTAAACCAAATTGCACACACACACACACACACACACACACACACACACACACACACACAGATATCAGTTCCCTAAATGCATCTGATTGAAAACCTCCCAAGTAGAAAAAGCAGTTGCTATAACCTTTGCATGTCTCTCAGTCAGAATCCCTTACATAACTTTTGATTATTCTCATGTCAACACATTTTTTTATTTATTGGACCATTTTTATAGATTATATTTATTTCACATCTTCCATGCAGTGCTGCAGTTTAACTTCCAATAAAGGCACAATGTAGGAAGATGGCAGTTGTGTACATTTCCTCTCACATTGACCCTGGACAGAGACAGAAATCTCAATCATCCCTTGACTGGAATGAAATCTCCTATTCGTGAAGTAACGTCTGAAACAGCATGTTTTACATTCACTGACATTTCTCTCGTTTTTAAACTGCACACCTCCTCAGTCTCCAACACTGTCCCATCACGTATTTGATGGATTTTTCCACGCCTTTATGACAGATGATTCCTGAGCAACCCCTGCAACAAGTCGATAGATTGTGTCTTTCTCAAGCATTCATGCAAGAAGTACAGCAATCAATAGACACCTCTACAGCATGCTTCCACAAATTCAGACCATGTTTACTTACGGGAGATATGCGCATTGGGATGAGACCTGAAAAACCGGCTGCTGTGCAGTATTATAATAACGTCTACAAGGACCAACAAGTGGTTTTATGTAGTTTAGAATATATTAATAAAAAACTTTACTGCTCTCTTCCTCCTCCTTGTCGTGTGTCTGTGCCCTTCCCCCAGGCCGATCATTGGTGACCATGTAGAGATTTCATGTAGGAGAGGCCGAGGAGGCTACGGCGACATTGTACTCAAGGAGGGCTGACATCCAAACACAGATGAAGGCCTGAGGCTGTTTCCTCACCTTCAGTCACACACTATTACTGCTCTCACTGGCTAAATGCAGCCGCAGGCAGATGTGTGTCTGGGCAAGGATTCTTTAAGACGTCTCTTTCAAAAAAGGAAGGAGAAAAAAAAGGGTCTTACACACGGGCAGGACGGAGACAGTAGTGATTATGTCCCCTCTTCTGATGTGTTGATATATAAAGTCTTCCTCTGGGACTGCTCGAGCTGTTTTGTGATGCATTCGCTCGTGATCAAGCCATTCGCTTTTATTTTGAAGAGGATTTCAGTTTCGCTTGAGGTTAACCACATCAATGTCAATAAGTCCAATATAGTCATTTGTAATCCTAACGCACACGTAACTATACACCACCATTTAGTCCAACACAGTAACACATGTACCATCTGGCACCGGGTGGGATATTCTGTTGTGCGTATCTAGCATATGTGTTTTGCATTAATAAGTGGAGGTCAGGCATTGACAGTCCTAATGATGCTGACGAGGTCGCTGCTTTTAGCTCACCCCGGGTGTTTACGCTGCAATAAGCTTTATTTAACCTCCTCTGGAAGCGGCCCGTCAGCACCGAGCCGGGGTCGGGGCCGACTCCAGCAGACGGGTGTCATGCTCACGGGTCTGCCGGAGCAGGACCCTGGTGTGAGAGGAGTCTCAAGTTAGCAGGGCCACGACTGTTTGGAGAAGGGCGTTGAGTGTTGGCAGCGAGCACCGAGGTGAGAGGATCCAGAGGCGCGGAAGGGGAAGGGGCCTCGTGCTGGTGCCCGAACAGTGTGTGCGGTGTGCAGGCAGGGCCCTGACTCACCGGTGCATGGATAACACTGAAGAGAGTATCCCGTGGCTAAGCTGCACTTAACAGCACATTGATTTCAAACCCCCGTGTTCCCTCTGGAGGGCAGTGGGTCGTACCTCAACAGGCCCGGACCCCTCCCTCTTCCTCCCCCCCTTTTCCTACTTACCCCTTCTGATCACCGCTTCCCCCTTCCGCCATCTACCCACCCTTGCGTCGATTTGGGTACACCATGCTGGTCACTGGCCTCTCCACCCCCTCCTCCTCGGAGCGTCCCGGAGGAGTTGAACAGGATTCAAGGGGCACTAAGGCTCCCGCAAGACCCCGGTCTTGAGAGCGATGTTTGGGGTAGGGCAAGCTGGGGCAGCCGGGTGGAAGAGATCTGTGGTCAAAATCAATGCATTGGCACTTTGAGGGAGCGCTGCAACAGATTTGGGAATTTCACATGCTCCTCGTTCTCTCCTGGCGCCGTCAGAAGGCCTCTCCGCTGGAGAAAAAACAACATCCACTAGATCTTCTGGGAAAAGGGAACTCTTAACTTGGACGGCTTCTGGGACCAAAGCCCACGCGGTCAATATTCATTTGGTGGCTTGTGTCTAACATGTTAAACTCTCCAATTTGTCGCTTTTAGCTGCTCAGGGCTACATAGAGAATATCTGCTTTTCTGGCTGGGTATTAACATCTGACATTAAGAGACAAGTCATCCTACCACAGCAAGTTTAGTGCAATTACTCTGACACCTATCTCCCTCTCTGAAGCTTCGGAAGAGAAAACTTTTCCCCCTCATCACCAGCACCACACCTTGGAGTCTCTTCATGTGGATCCCAGGCACAGGCGGTTGCCAGTGTGGTGCTTCTTCCACTTGTCTAACTTCTGACTCATCTCCCAGCTGCATTATGTGGATGCATGTTTTAGGAGCGATACACGGCACACGTCTTTGTGCGCTAATGGGCTCTCAGCATCTTTAAGGCTCGGGGTACAATTAAGAGGTGATAGTTTGATCTCCCACCTCGCAGTTCTATTTCTGAGCCGCCGTGTGATTATGCCTGAGGTTGCTAGGGCGGGTGGGGAACAGGCTCTATTTAAAGGAAGACACACCTCTGCAAGAAACCGACTTCTTCTACCTCTCTGTTCTGACTGTATTGTTTTCTGCTGCAGTTAAGTTTGGGACATTTGATGATGCATGAATTCACATGACAGAGGGCGATGTCTGAAACTGTGTCAGAAGTTAGCTTTCTATTGTCCACGAACCTTTAGGGAACAGAGGTTATCCTCAATTGCTTAGGCTGATATTATTCTTTAATGTACCAGAACTAACTTGGCCTTACACATTTAGCTCAAAATGCTTGATTCCAACTTAAACTTTGTTCCGGCCACTATATATTATTTGATGTGTTGTGTCTAAAGGCTATTTACAGGTGATTTAACGTTGATAATTACATGTAACCAGGTATAACAGATACAGCATTGCCTCTAAAATATGAATTAATTACAGCGTGTTGGTTTCTCAAAGCCAACTTCCACGAGTGGAGAGAATTGGTTTGTACAGCATTGCCATCTGCTGGTGTACATTGCACATTGCACAGTGGTCGTCGCATTAATTTGAATACATATAAGGTTATAAAGGAGAGATGGTTTTATGGAAGGTTCAGGTTCAGGGGACTTTATTATTGTATGTTGGTAGATTTGTTTAGAAGTAACAATAGAGGAGGGCGTCACTTCAAGAGATCAAATATAGTCAGGACTCGGCAAAACAAGAACAAGAGCTAGAAGGCAAATGAACAGACTTTCCATAAACTGAAGGTTGCCAGGACTCTTTAGATAAACAATTGCACCTGGAACATATCTTTTCCTGTAGCTCTTTGTTCTACACCTCAGAGCTTTAAGCCTCCGACCAGATGGGAGAGGCTGAAAGTCCCCGGACGAGGGATGGTGGTCATCACTGGAGATGGAGCTGATTATCTGCTGTACTATACAGGGACTCTAGGCTCAGCTGTGACCCACCAATCAGCCGACTGGACCATTTAACTATCTGGGGCAGGCTGTTTCTGTCCTTCAGAGAGAGAGAGAGAGAACCACACCATGACACCAGAGGAAAGAGTAACACTGAGTCAATAAAAGCTCGATAAAAAAAAAGTTTGTTCCAATTCCCCAGGCAGAACAGAAGGGGATGTGCCTGTGTCAAGAGTCATAAGGAGTTAATTTCAGGTTTTATGCAAATATTGTGTCGTGACGATTGTTGGTTTCCCACTTCAAGACTAAAGTTTCAGTCAGTGTTGTATTGAGAACATCTGAAATAGCCTCTACCGATGTTCATGTTACGTGATGGAAACAACTGTCGATGTTCAGGCATCTGTATGTCTATCAAAAAAAAATAGGAAAGCTTACATGTAAAGTGTATGTAGGCTTAGCCATACGTACATACACAGTCAATGCATTGTATATTCTTCTCTATGGATTGTATATGTCATTTCCAAATTAAGTATATTAAGAAGTAAATAGCCTCATGTACATCTTCTTGCAATGTACTTTTTAGTTTCTCTAAACTATTTTCCCTTTAAAGACAATGATCAGATAGATTGCAGATATACTTGTAAAAATACCTGTTCCTAACAAATGAGAGAATGAGGAGAATTACAAATATTATCTACGCTGTTTAATGTTTGTCAATCTGTCTGATATGCAGTATAATGAGTCTTCTATTTCTTTAAAAGCAAACTGAATTACCTCTGTGCTAATAAGATAAGACTCTTTATCTCACGCACAGGTTTACAGTGTATTGATCCCCCCCAATGGGGAAACTTGCAATATTACAGCAGCAAGAGTCAAAAATAGTCATCACTAAGTAATAATAAGTAAGATTAAATACTTAGGTTTTAGGATTACAATACTTAAGTATAAGGAAATTTAAAAATAAAGATAAATCATATATACAGTGTAACAAGAGGAAACTATGTGCAGTGGGAGAATATTTACAGTGAGAGTATTGCACATGAACCATTGTATTGAACAGACTGAATGAATATTGCAAAGTTAAGTTATAATAATAAACTGAATAATAATAAATATTCCTCATATTATCTGAAATGTTTCTTTAAAGAGAATCACAACACAAAAGACCCGCTCGGACTTTGAGGCGAAGGAGCCACATGCCCCGCCTCCATCACTACGTAGTCTCATTTGATTGGCTTAGGACGCCAGGTGCTGAAAGCCAATTGGCCCTCTTTCGCTGTCAGTCTCTCTGGAGGCGTGTCCTCAGCGCCGGGAAGCAGCCAGTCGCCTCAGCCCGGAGAAGTGTCACCGTCCCCGGGGCTCACACACGCTCATCCACCGGTGGAGACGGAGAAAAGACAGCGGCAGGAAGCGGAGCGGCGGCCAGGTGAAATGGACGAACCCTCGGATCAGATGAGGCCCCTCCTGAGATCAGTAAGTCCCCGCCCAGCGCGGTGCAGCCCGCTGCTCCGCCGTCACGTTAGCTCGGCTCTTTGTCCCGGGTTTTGCCCCGAGCGGCCGCTGGGGTGCGATGGGATGCCGGGGGAGGCAGAGCCCCGGGTTTGGCACCATCCGGCGGCTACTATTGTTAGCCGGCTTTCCCCCCCTGACACGTGGCAGGGACACAAAGTTGTGCCCGGGGGTCTCTCGTTGGGAAGTCGAACAAGAGGGGGGGTTGGTTCATTCAAAACGATGTGTTCGCTACGTGGCTCGGTAGCTCGGTTCGTGTTCGAGGAAGTAAGTGGTGGAGGAGGCATTAGCCGCTCGCCAGCCGGTTCCCGGAACTTTTAAACCTTACTAACGGAGGTTAAATGAACCGAGTGTCCCCCGCGGTGTTTGTCCCGGGACTTTAACTCACTCACAAGTAGTTAAAACACGAGTTTAGTGTCGCCCAGCTGGCTCCGAGCGGTTTGTAATATCTGCTATTGATTAACGCGACCGTTACGTTCAGGTTTAGCCCAGTTGGCTCCAGTGGGGTTTTCCCAGCTGCTCACATTGATGCGATCTGCACACACGTTTAACTGGGAACAACAGTTTTAATAAAAAGCACAAAAAAAGTTCAATTTCCAAACCATATGCTCCCAGAGTAGCTTCTTTCTTTCCTGTGTGACCCTTCAGAGTCAGGAGAATGCTGCTGATTTGACTGTGAAAGCAGCAGAGGACACATGCTGCACGAGTTCACGTGCTTCTGAGCTTTTCATTCTTGAATTCTAGTTTTTAAAAGAATACAGAGTTTCATAAATAAAATGCATTTATGTGTTGAACGTGGCTCATAACGCCACCTTGTGTTTCAAATCGTCTCGGACTGTTCATTTCATTCATAGACCAGACAAAACAATTTCCAAAGCAAAGGGAAAAATGTAAAATCTTAATATGAAAAGGAGCAGAAAGCAGAATATTCGTTTATGATCTGCTCCTCTTTCACAAGACATCAATTAAGGAAGCATATAATTCAATCAATTCCCAAATGCACGCCAACACAGCTCCTCACATCCCTCTCTTTGTTAAGTGACTTTTCATGTCATACCACTCAAAAGAAACAAGTTAAACTAAACGAAAGAACAAAACTTAACACATTTCATTGTTTTTTCTCAACATACCATCTTTAATTGTTTGTTCATAATGTTAGTTTCTTTGTTGAGATTGTTCCATAAACGATTCCTTTCATTGTAATGCAAAAAATGCTTGCGTAGAATCGATCCTCCGGGATGTCTCGCTGCCATCACATTTATATATATTTTAAAAGAAAGTTAACACCCTCTTGAAAGCTCAAGATTGGGAATCTTTATTACCATGCACATTTTCACATCTATGCAGAAACCAAACGTCTAAACCACCATGACATCTCCCATCCTCTCCTGCTCTCTCTATCTCACACACATCATTTGAACTGCTGGCTGAGACAGTTGCCTGATTCAAACTCCTGTGGACGGCCATGGTCTCCACTGTTGTGTGCTGTTCCTGGAGTCATGGCTCGTAGCAGGACCTCCTACACAACACATGTAGGCACCTCAGCTCAAACTAAAGGGTGAACCTCCACTGAACTGAAAGAGAAAGCACACTGCTCACTGTAGGAGCCACGAGGTGCAGCTACACCCAGCAGACTCTGGTATATGAGATGATTCAAGTGAGACCCACTTCCTGCCTGCTGGGTATGGGTGTAACTTTACATGAGGATGAGCATCAAAGAGCCCAAAAAAGAAACTGGTGGCGGAGCTAAGTTTAAAAAAAGGCAGGCGGCCTGTCTGACATCAACGCTGGTGTGGGGTTGTCTACTACTGTGTTTGTGCGCCTAGGTATGTGCTCTATGTGTGTGCATGCACCGTGTGCATGTGTCAGAGGAAACTCGACCCCACGCTGTTCAATGAAAAGGAGCTGCTGGGTGGCTGCCCACCTCGTCCCCCGAGCCTTGAAGTCAGTGTGACGCAGGACCCTCCAGGCAGTAGGGAAAGTGCCTAATGCCTGATTAAGTCTCTGTGCTTATTAATTCTTTATCCATCAGAATGCACAACGTCAGCCTAAGCTCTGAGTGGAACATTGAGTTTTTTAGAAACAGGGCTCTGGTGTTAAAAAAAAGAAACGGTTGATATTTCTCAGGCTTGCTGGTCGACCAGTGGCGTTGTCACACTTTGAAAGTGCAACATTGGTGTTTATTTAAGACACAGGAAGTTCCCTCATGTGTCGGGTGATGTGACTGAGGCGTTTTTTTCTGAGGCTTTTTAAGACACAAAAGGTAATCTCAGGCTGTTTTTAGCATTTAGGAAGGGCTGCTTGTGTGGTTTTGACTTAACATTTAACTGACGTGTGTAAGTCTAAGGGTTGATTTAATTTTTACATATTTTAACCTGTTCTGCGAAGAAGAGGTTTGTGTCTTTTATAAACAACACTGACTTGTTGTCTAGTAGACCACAACCTTCCTGTTGTTGCGTTTGGTCCATGTGTCATATTTTCTTGAATACATTAACCCTTTCTTTCACTGATACCTTAATCTCTCTTTATCCTTTCTACTCTCCTGACACTACCGTTTATGAACTCTAATCATATTTGACTTCTGGTCATTGCCAACTTTCCAGGAGGACATTTGTGCTTCCTGCTGTCCCACTACTGAAAGACTGTTTGAGTCCTGTTGGCCCTCTGACCTGGACTATTATTGGCTAAGCTCCTTGCTGCCAGATTTAGTGGGTGTTTTATGAACTTTACTTCATCACCGTGTGGCAATGCTTTGACTGGGTAATTACACAGAAGGAGCCTCTGTGCCACTCTGACGGTGCTCTGATCTCTTCACCTATACAATTATTATAATACGATAAAAATAATTAATTTCTTCAGTACCCAGCCTGTAGGCTAATTGGTTCACACAGCACAGAGCCTGATTGTTACTTTCTGTAGGAATTAAATGTACTTTTAGGAAGTGTCACGCGATTAAAACAGTACAATAGGCCACAAGTTTGAAAGTGTTTTTTTACAGGAAGTAACAAAAGATGTTCCTAACAGCAAATTTCCCTGTCCATTGAACAGAAATTTAAGTGGACGAGTCTGAAAAACAGAAAAGAGTTGAGCACAGTTTAATGAGATCCACAGTGCTAACTATACCATATTGATTGTTCAAGATTAGCGATGTTAGCATCAGCAGCATTGTTTCCTTGCAGGTTAATGTCCACATGCCTGTGCTGATTGTGGTCATGCATTCTTCCAGTCGTGTGGATTTATAGTTTATCCTCACACAGCCTTAGGGGTAGGGGTTGAGTTTTTTTTTAATCAGTCCGTGTGAAATAATTTCTGGGGCGAGTGCTACTTGCCTTCATTCCTTGAGTGAAATCAATCCAGCTCTTCAAAGTTAACCTGTCTGCTTGGTGGAGACGTCTGGCAGCTGCTGGTACTTATACTGATACAACCCTGGCCTATTCTTATAAGCTTATTTTCATTTTCTAGATAGAAAATATTGCCAAACTGAGTTGGTTTTCAACATGATATCTGCTCTGCTTTCCACTTTGCTAGTTAACATCCATTCATTAGCATGGGGAGAGGGGGATTGCTGTTGGCCTCTTAGATGCAATAGTTACACAGCATGGAGCTGCGTGCACCAGACAAAGTCAAAGTTGTCTTTCCAGTGAGAAGCAGTTCCAGCCATTGATGAAATTTTTTTGTCTTTAACAACTTAAATGATGTTTAATAATTGAAAGTGGCCCTTGATAGGAGGAAGGTTTCCCACCCTGGCAGGCAGGAGTGCACATTGTTTCACTTTTAGTTCAGTCTGATATTGTTCTCACAGAATTGTCTGTCTGACCAATCAATTTATTTCGCTCGTTTTCTATTCCTCATTACGAGAAGTACCTTCATTTTAGATCTGGTTTGACCTTCTCCTTTGTGGTCAGTCTATTTGGAGCTGGACCTATGGGTCCCCAGTGTTTCCCTGAATTAAAAGATAGACTCTTAGGTTTCAGAAACATGTTCATTTTGCCCTACTCATGTGACACCTCTTGTTGTTGAGAGGCAACAAATGAACCCCAGTAATTGCAGCTTGTTGAGAGACGTGTCCCACCTTGAGAATATGGTAACAGTTGTGAATGTCAAAGTGAAAGTCATTCGGATTCTTCATTAATATACGGCACTCTGTCCTTCTTCTGTTCATGGCACCCTCCGAGGAATGCCGGGCCCACACGTGTGCTTGTTTCTATTTATCTGTGCCGGGGGGCGGCTCCACGTTTGTGACCTGAATACCTCGGCGGGCGAGCACTTGTGTGTCCTCCAAATATGTACGTATGTCCTCTTGTGTGGTGCTGTGACTGTGTGTGTTTTTAAGCTCTTGGCTGGGTGAATCAAATATTCATGGTGGCATGGTGGGATTGGCTGCCGAGCAAAGAGCGGGCTGACAGGGACGAGCAGAGCGCCGTGTGTTCTGAAGCGGCTCGCTCCCCCCTCTCTCTCTCCCTCTCTCTCTCTCTGTATAAAGAGATGAGCAGAGGAAGAGGTAACAGACGAGTGCGACAGCATCTCTGTTAGCACTCTGCTCACGCACACGTCTTTTAACAAGAGAGATAACAGTCCAAAAGAAGGAAGTGGTTCACGTCCTGTCTGCCGTTGCTTTGCGGATGTTTTAGTCTAAATGGACGAACAGAGCGACGAGGAGGCTGTGCTCACGGTACGTCTGGTCCTGTGTGTGTCTGTGTGTGTGTGTTCCTGCTTTCCAAACTGTCGTGGCGTGCACTTGAAAGGGATCCAGTGTGTGTGTGTGTGTGTGCTCTGTTACTGGTGTGATCATTTACTGTTGAGTTGGGTAGAGGGTCTCTGCTAATGGAACGGGGCAGGTGGTCGGTTCATTCGAACGAAAAAGGAAAAACACACGAGATGAGGTGAAAGAGTCAGAAGCTGTTGCCTCATTGGACGTGCTTTCCTGAAATGGGAAACATATCGTCTCCACTCTTGAATTGCCTCAAGGAGCAGGAATGAGAGGAAGCCGACGGTGACAGTTATGGCTGCTTGAAGGAGCGGGACGAGGAGAAGAGGAGAGAGAGACGCGGAGTGCCGGGGACAGGAGGGGGAAAAACAGGTCCGCCAAGGCAGCTGAATTCAAACGAGCTTTTATTGACTGAAGGGGAGTTGAATCAGATGCTTGTTGCCTTTTCAGTCTCGCTGAAAGCACCCGATACAACAACATGTGCCCTGTGCAGGGGGGGGGGCAGCAAGGACGAATGCACTGTTAGAACCAGGTACACAGATACAGAGAGGCAGATAGAGGGCACGGTTTCCATCTTTGTGTTTACGTGCGTGCGTCTCAGCGTGTTGGGGAATATTGATTGCAGCCAGTGGAACCTGTGACGGGGATGTGTTTGCTTGAAATATCTGAAATATCCTCCCAGTTGTTTTATGCTCAAACATCCAACTACATCTTCAGTTAGGAGGCGTGAGACGCAGGAAACAAATCCTCTCACTGCCTCGCTCAAACGTGCAGGGACTCCAGGGATGTATGTAATTGAATGGCCAGCAAGCAAAAGTCTGCAAAATAGAACTGGCTGATAAGATTATATAATTATCTCTGTCTTCAAGCACCTGCTGAGCACCAGCGGATGTCCGTGTCATTCTAAAAAAGATTTGACCAGAATATCCAATGCTTACACTACACACACAGTGAAGCACCTTATATGTCAGAAGTATCAGTTCTTTCTTTCTATCTTTCTGTTTTGAGTAGAATAATTTAACAATAATTGGCAGTGTATTAATGTCCATGTTCTCATCTGTGCTGTGTCTTTAATGAATGCATTTGGCAACGTGAGACAGACAGATATTCAGTAATGTGAAGGGACAGGTCCCTCACTATGTAACACCTCAGTTACGTCAGTCTCTGTTGGAGCAGTTCCCAGCAAAGCAAGGCAAGGAAGTGAGATCAGAGAGAAGCAGGCCTGTCGGCTGGTTGGGGGCCGGCTGGAGAGGTGTGTGACTGCTGCGTGGCCAAAGCACTCCCACACAAACACACAAGTGATACGCACTAACATCTTCGCAGTGAATTACAAAATTAGTTTTAAATGGAGCAGGACCGATAGTGGCTTTTGGCAGCTGATGCCAGCATCGGGGAGGAAACGATTTCTGAGACCAGAATATTGACCAATATTTATTCTAAAAATGGCAGTGATTCAAAAGATGTCAATATGAAACTCTTATTATTATGTAGAGATGTAATTGAGGCTTGATATTTTATAGTTTAACCTTCATTTATTTATTGTAAATAACTAAAAATCCAAATACTATTCTGTAGAATGAAACGTTTCTTATCCCTGTAGGTTACAGCAGGACAGGACCACAAACTCTTACCATGACAAATGTCATACATGTTGGATGCCGTGTTCACGTTATGTTTCCTACTGAGGCCGTTTACAAGCAGATTTACAGAAGTAGTATGATACACATCCTTTGTGTAATGTTTCCCTTGTGTCAACCCTTTTTTCATTGGACACCAACTCTCCAAGCATCCACAGGTTTTTGGAGGTCACACAGAGGTCACCTGTGTGACCTCATCACATTAGATTAGAGTGGGCCCATGGTAAGCCTTGTGTTTACTCTTAAAAGTCCATGTGAACCGTAAATCCTTGCACATGCATAAAACCTGACACAACTGTGATTTTACCACCTAAGCTGCTGTAAAGACCATGCAGAGAAAAAATCCTGAAATGCAGAAACACTTACAGTAACACGTGAACTTGCCCTTTATCCTTTCCCAGATGCAGCCTGGAAACTTAAGTATATTGTGGAACATTCTGTGTTTTGAATTGATGTGTTCATGGCGTGTTCCCTTTCATGTTATCTGCAAAGTGCACAATGGGCCTGTATGTTTTTATTGGCAGCTTTATTTATTATTAAGCGAGGCTTTTTCTCAGATGAAGGGCCACGGAAAATCTTTTTCATCAGTTCTAGGCAGCTGCTTGAAATGTTGAAGTAAGAGTTTCCACTGTTTAAAAACTCGACCAACCTGATGTTGTTTTTGGTATTTATTTTTTTATATATTCAACCTAAGGTCAGTCGCTAATATTAATTTGCAAAACAGTGTAGAAATCATACAGCTGGTGCAGAGTGTCTATGCTTGTGGTACGTTTGATCTACATTAAGTTCCTGCACCTCTGTCTTGTGAAAGATAACTGTGGATAAAAAAACACCACCGAGTGAGACATCTTAGTATTTTGCGACCTATCGCTGTCAGGGACGGCATCCTCAAATATGAAGATATAAATAATCTAAGATTAAAGACTCAGTGTTGTTTAACTTTGACCTTCAGTTGAGTAAATGACTCCTCGTAATATAAAAAAAATAAGTCATGACTATGGTAGAAAGTATTCTAGAAAATCAAGGGACCACAAATGTTTTGATCCTGGGCTGAACATCATCATGACTGTCAATCAGCTTGGGACGGACGATCAGACCTTATACAACCTTTTAGTTATACTAACCTCACACGGGAGGTGAGGTTCAATCATTTCACATTCTTTCTAACACACTATCTTTCTTCCCAATTTTGAAAAGGCTCCTCGAGAATATCCAGTCTCTCAACCCGACACAGCCAGAGACACATCTGCCTTCTGCCAACAGCCCTCCATTGATGTATGGTGACTTGGTTCTTTTTAAGCTTCTGCTCTTCAGAAGCACTGGCACTGCCCCTGCACAGCAACCACAGCTGTGCTTTGTGGGTATAATAGCCGATTGACAGTCTGGGTGTTTTTATTTTGGGAACTATTTGACAGGTTGACTCACGTGTCCCTTAAATTGTACCAAGCAATGCAGGGTTGAGGGCACAACAGAGGTAAACGTGTGTGTGTATGTCACCTAACAGGCACGACAACGGCAAATACAGGCTACATGAAACTGGAGGTTTGTATGTAAACAGGTGTTTGTACATTAGAATTCACAGATTTGTGTAGTGGTATTTTAAGAAGCTTAGGAATAAGTCGATACTCGCGAAGCGGCACTGGTTTCACACCAGCTTTGTCTGGCCTGCTCGTAAACATGGGTTCATGTGATTCTTGGAGACCGGCGAGTGAGACGCAAAATGGGTTTGCATGAGATTGTTCAATTCAGAGGCTTTGATGACAACAGGAAAAGTGTGTGAAGTTCAAGTGAAGCTCTGGAGTCTTGTTTCCCTTCCAAGTTAACATCTTCTTCTTCTACATGTGTGACAGCTCCTTTTTCCTCCTAAGATATTCCTATTCTCTTTGTTTTCCAGTACTTGCATCCATCACGCTTTAAAAACCATATCAGATGGGCTCCCACTCACTCGTGGTGAATTCTCTGGACATGTTCCTGCTGTATTCACACATTGGCCCGCTGAGACACTAGCATTCTCACGTCCAGTACATGTCTGAAAGCAGTGTTGATTTCCCCTCTTTGACGTCATTGCAGTCGAGAATGTGTTGGATCTGAACTCCTGGACAGTTTCCTGTGCTTCTCGGCTACAAATGACCCCCCCACCCTCTGTCTGCTGCGGGTTGAAGAACTCCAGCTACTGGTTCAGATTAATTTCTCACCGCTGCTCTCCGTCTCCGCAGCCGAATTATTCCCGCTCCTCATCTAAGCACTGTCACAGAACAACGCTGCTCATTATCATGCAAATCCACAAGCATCTGAAGAACGTGTACACACTAACACAGGCACGCACACAGGCTACAGGCAAAGACAAGTGCACACACAAACACAATCCCAGATGGCTTCATTCATCCTACTTCTAACGAGAGAATGATTATGCAAACGCACGTGTGGAAATCTATATGTCATTGAGGACCTATTCAGAGTTGTGAGTCACTAATGAAACAGGGAGAGGAGGAGATAGACGTAGAGAAACGTGCTTTCCATCAGAATGACACTTCAGTGGAGGTGACAGCATGTTGTGGCCGAGCCGGAGACACAACAAGAGGCCCTGATATCAGCCACGTATCACGTATCCTTTCATCATGTGGAGAACATCATCACCTTTTGTTTCCGCTCTCTCCTGCTTAGCAGCAGTGCCCCTCTGTGATTGGTCGAGTGGATTTAAAGGATCCTCCAATTGGGGGAGATGCTTGCCTCGATGTGTTTGTCCACAAAGCAGAAGAAGAGCATATTATGTTTATTTTGAAACGAAATGATGTGTTTAAAAAGACTCGATGTCACGACCCAGAGATTCAGGCTCAGTTTGGGCTCACTGTTGTGGGTGGTGGAGGGAGTGGGTGAGGAAGTGCCGTGTTTTGACAGGAGAACAGATTCTGCTTCCCTCCTTACTTTTGCGGTTCTGGCTGGACATCTGTATGCATTGCTGTATTCTGGAGACAGTGTTTTTAAATGTCGTGGCACTTCAGGGCAGAGAGTCAAGGGACCACTAATAACAAGGACCACACGTTTGTGATTGGATTATGTGTGCGTGTGTGGTAGAACCAGTGCGTGTTTCAACCTGGAAGCTCTTTTCCGTCGATGGTTTAGTTGAAAGATTAGAGATTTGGATTACTTCAGGTTAAAGGTGTAGGTTAAGCATGTACGGTTCAAGGTTACAGTTTAAAGTCAAGGTTACAGTTTTCCATATGTGTGTGTACTTGTACAGATATCTTTGTGATGACTATTTTGAGCCTACACTACATGGAGGACATTTTGGGAATGTGAGAACAGTCTTCACTTTCTGACCCACTTTGAATGGGCTGTTTAGACTTGGTGTTAGGGTTAAAAAAAATAATGTTAATGCTAAAGAGGAGTCAGAGGCAGTTTGCTAACCTGATGTGTTAGCATATGTGTGAGTCCAGTACAAAGGGTAAGATGTGCACACGTGTGTTTAGCTATTGTAATTATTGTGTTGGGGCGTCATAATTTCATAAAGAATATTAATAATGTTGTTTACCTTTGCTGGCAGGCATCATTCTGATGGATTTATGTCTCATCTAATTGGATCTTTCTCTCTTTTGATGTTTCCATAACATTGATACTAAGCAAAATATTTCCACAAAGGTCACAGCCTCTTTTTTTTTAATGAGCATAGCAAACCTCTCGACGTTGCCATGAAACTCGACCTTTGTTGCCTGAACCTTTACACTGGATATAGTTTCCAGTACAGACTAATTAGTTTGTGGAAACCAGCTCATAGATAATCCTTCCCGAGTCAATGTCACATTGTACAAGTGCTTGAGGTTGTAGATCATTTATTCAGGTATCACATCTTCTGCCAAATTGAACCAACCCGTCTGCTTGTTTGATTGTTACTCGTCTGGGCCCCGACCTCAGAGCTATGGAGTCATTTGATGTGGTTGTAAATATACAAATACAAACAAACAGGGATCAGTACTTGTTGATTTTGATATCTGGTGCATTCAGAGAAAGGTTGTCCCTCGGACGGTGGAGCTGTCCGTGGTCCCTGTGTCTGTCGCCAGGTGGATTCTCCCACTCGACTTGATCATGAGTCATGACGAAGCAAATTTCCTCTACATTATTATATTACACACAGTCACCACGACAGGTAGACTTTTTAAAAGTTGGATCAAAGCTTGATTTAGATATTGGTTTGATTATAATTGTGTTATATTACAGTGATGCTAGCTGTTGACCTGACCTCTTTTTAAAAATCTCTTTTGGTCTCTCCTCTGTCTCTCATCGTCTTTCTCAGGGTCTAGATGAAGAGGCGATTGTTGACCATGGAAAGACAAGCTTCACCACTCTCTCCAACTATGAGACGGAAGATTTGGAAAGTAAGTTTAAAGACATCCGGGGCGAAAAGTGAAGATCGGAATGAAGGATCCTAAGAAAGCCCACAACAGGGGGAAACACCTGGTAGTTGGCATAATGCAAAAATCAATGCAAATCATTCACTTGTTGCTGATCAAATAATCAGAATTGAAGCAGGAAACAGAAATGAATCAAACTAATACTTTTTTGACTTACTCAAGTCATTTAAGCTTATTTAAGTTTGTGTATTATATGTAAAAAATATTACACTTTCTTGCCATTTTGAATTAAAAACAATCTTTATATGAATCCACCACTCCTCATGTCCTCCTCTCTCCACTCATTGTATCTCCTTTCATCCCTTTCTTTCCCTTTGTCACACCCATGGAGAACTCTGCTTTCCATCCAGCTAAACTGTCACCTTTCTTCCCTCCATCTTCTTTCATCTCCTGTACTCTTCCTCTTCTTCTTCCTCCTTTCCATCTCTGTTTTGCCTCATCTGTTCAGCTCATATCTCTAACTGCCTCTTCTGAGCGCTGCATCCTGGTTTCAGTCCTCCTGGGCTTCCTCTCAAATCATACAGTGAAAAACTCATCTTTGAAAAATTAGTATTGGCAGCGTTGTGTAGAAAAAAAATAGGGCGTTTGCATCTCAGGAAACTGTTCCTGCGAGGCAGTGATGAAGGGAAGTAGATTAAACATTTGGAGGAAATCGGAAGGGTGAAAAAGTTAAATGCTGTTCTCTGGTTTCCTTCGAGTAGATATTCAAGAGCCCTCAAACAAAGTTTTTTGTATCTATTGCATTTAAAATACAATTTATATTATATTGTTTATCATTTTTTATTGCTGAACGGGAATTCTCTACAATATGAACAATATGTTAAACCCTTGAATACTTAACTGTAAACCTTCCTCTATGCTATTCTACCTCTGCATTTTCTTGCAAAGTACTATACCTGCTTTTCTTTTTCTCCACTCCATTTACATTTTTCTGGTTGTGTGACAGCTGGTCTAGAAGGAAAGCCGTCTGAATTGTGTCTCTCTTGTCCCCCAGGCCACAGAGCAGTGTACGTAGGTGTCCACGTTCCTCTTGGAAGAGAGTCCAAACGGAGGCATCGTCACCGAGGACACAAACACCACCGGAAGAAAAGAGAGAGAGACACTGAAGAGGGGAAGGAAGATGGCCGGGAATCCCCATCTTATGGTGAGACACCGTTTTTAACCTCAAGCATAGCGTGGGAAATCCCCCAGACTGTTTAACTTAAGAAACACCAGTCACTTCTTCAGCTCTACCGTCTTTTGTTCAGGACTCTGGACTCGTCTCAGATAATTATCAGTAACCCTTGCAGTCCAGACTAGATATAAACCTGTATCACAGACTCTTTATACTTTTAATATCTTTGTATAGGTTGGGTGTTATCTTTCTGTTATTATACAGGACTTTGAACTGAAAAAACAATTCTCAATTCTCTTGCAAATAGTTTTAAATAAGAAGTTAATACAGACTCTGCAGCAAAGTTTGGGCCCCTTGCTAAGTCCCATCTTAGTAAACGTAGCGTTTCTCAGCTTTCAAACAGTCTTGAATAAAACATTCAGCTCTAAAAGGCATTAAAGGCCACAGGAAGCCTCTGACACTGAGTGAAGACTGACATTTTCATGGACGTGTGCACGTGTTTGTGTGAGAAGTTGCTGAATCAGCTGCAGGACTCATAGGACTCCAAACGATGCAGTGAATGATAACGACAGTCGTACATCATTTTGAGCTCTTACTGAGGGCTCAGTGCATCATGGTTTAGAAGATGAATATTCAGTTAGAAGATTGTTTTTGCGCCCACACAGTTAGACCTAATGCCGGTGCCAAAATATTATCTCATAGCCCAAATTTAGCAGAAACATGCACACTTAGATCTTCCAATCATTTCCATTTCTGTCTCCCTGCAGCATTTTATTGTAATATGTCATATCCATTTCCGTTTACTCTCTGATTCCAGATGTCCTGATATCTGCTATCTAATTCATTCAGCCATCAAAATGTGTTTACATCAATAGAATTCCCAGCTAAAAGCATTGTGTGTATTTAAGCCAAAAAAAAATACACTTCCTCCCTAAGAAACAATTTGGAACAGTATTATTTGCAACCATTTGTACTAGTTTAACTTCTTTTACGTTGCATTTCCTGGCACTTTGCTGCATTACTGGACTCATTACAGCATTTCTGTTAATCTGTGACTTCTCAGGGTACATTTAATAACACTTAATACTGTGATCATGTAGCTGTTATCACTGTAAACTATATAAATCTGATCTTTGTCCTCTGCACACCCTGTGTCCAGACACTCCCTCCCAAAGGGTCCAGTTCATCCTGGGTACAGAGGACGATGACCTGGAGCACGTCCCCCATGACCTCTTCACTGAGCTGGACGAGCTCTCCTTCCGAGACGGCAACAATGCCACTGAATGGAAGGAGACTGCCCGGTCAGTAAAACAACTTCTCGTACTTCTGTTTACTGTATCTCTTTTCGAATGTGCAGCAATACCGAAATATTTTTCTACTGCTTTTTTCCCCCACAAGCATCACCTCACCGGGGAGCTTTTTTAGTTTTATTAAGAACTTTGAGTTTTATTTTGTAGACGTGTCTTGGCTGGTATTTCAGAGATTGTTCCCTTCCTTATAAAACTTGTGTGTGTAGTAAGGGACCGATTTGGATGATGACTCACTCAGTTTGCAGCTTTTCACTGTGCTCTGAAAATTGAGATTTGAATTTGTCATTTAACTGGGGAATATGAGACGGAACGACATGTTCTTAAAAGATAATGCAAGACACGTTTAAAAAATTTTTTTTTGGACAATTATCAACAGAAGATTGAATAAATTCTGTTTCTCTGTTCTCTGCAGATGGCTGAAGTTTGAGGAGGATGTGGAGGATGGTG
The DNA here is from genome assembly GCA_038501795.1 of Pseudopleuronectes americanus. Taxonomy (NCBI): domain Eukaryota; kingdom Metazoa; phylum Chordata; class Actinopteri; order Pleuronectiformes; family Pleuronectidae; genus Pseudopleuronectes; species Pseudopleuronectes americanus. The sequence goes on from CM076731.1 coordinate 5,127,529, forward strand.
GTGAGAGGTGGAGTAAGCCCTACGTGGCTACACTGTCACTACACAGCTTATTTGAGCTACGTAGCTGTATACTCAACGGCACTGTCATGCTGGATATGAGAGCCAACACCATTGAGGATATCGCAGGTACATGGAATGGATGAATTTATCGTGTATTAATACAAATCAAATGATTCATTAGTCTAATAATATCATTTTCAATGCCCCATTCATGACTTCAATTTTCTCCGTGTGCGTTTGTGGTCCTGCTTTTGCCCGACTCAGACATGTTGATAGACAGCATGGTGGCGTCGGGCCAGCTGAAGGAGGACCTCCGTTTCCAGGTGCGAGAAGCCATGCTGAAGAAGCACCACCACCAGAACGAGAGGAAGCTCAGCAATCGCATCCCTCTGGTGCGCTCCATCACCGACATTGGCAAAAAACACTCTGACCCGCTCTTGCTTGAGAGAAACGGTGAGATTCCTTTAGATGCACTCGCATTTATTTTTCCTCCACTCTTTTCAACCACCCCCCCCGGGAACTGTCACTAAACATTCCCTGTTCAAATCCCTCAATGCCAGCATAGAAGGTGGAAGGTAAAAGTGAGTAAAATCTGGAGAATGATCCGTATTGAAGCAGTCGGTTCCCTTAGCGAAAGAGAAATCTGGGTGCTAATGATTGTGCTAACCTGTATTGCTGGCCTGGCTTTGGGATTTGAAATAATGAGTGTTTTCGTTACCTGAGGTGACCATGACATATTGCTTAACCTGCATTGTGTGTTTTTGATTGGGCATGGCCACAGTGGTGATAACGTATGCTGTGCATTTTTAAGATCTTGGGCTCCGGCTTGAGGTTTAAAGAATGAAAGGAAATATCACATTCCCCACTTCTGTGTGTGTGTGTAGTTGTCGCTGGGCTTCCACTGTCATGTCATTAAACCTGCAATGCAGTTGTGAAAGGTTCTACATTAATGGTCGGTGATGGTGGTAGTCGGAGTGTGAAAGTTGGGTTACCTGCACCGTGATTTACGACTGTCTGCAGTGGAGCACACGTTTGCTTGCAGTGCACTGGCATTGTGCTAAGACACCCCCTCCTGCATGCAAGCTGAACTCAGACCTGTGCCTCAGTTCAGTCACGCCACGTGATTGGTTTGTTTGGAGTTGAGTGACACAGTGGTGCAGACCCTCCCACATGCATCACAAAACCATCCTTAGTGTCCCCTGCTCTCACCCTCGCTTTCTGCTCACGTTTCTGCAAAGCACAAATCTCTCCAGCTCTGCCACGCTCTTGCTGCCCACCCCTTCCGGCCCTGTCCCCAACCAGATACCATTTCTGTGATGTGTTTCTACTTCATGTGTTTTTTCTCTCGGCTCCATCCCTTATTCCTTTTCCTTCTTTCCCTCCTGTTCTCTCTCCCCTCTCCTCTCCTTTTTTTTTGCCATTGTCTCCTCTGTTAGGAGAGGGCCTGTCCTCTTCCCGTCTTTCTCTCCACAAGCCAGGGGCCTCCTCCTCTGTCTCCAACCTGTCCCAGAGACGAGAGTCCCGAGTCTCCGTCCTTCTCAACCACCTCCTGCCCTCTTCTTACTCCAACATTGGGTCCACCCCAGGTCTCTCGCCCCTCTCCACCCCACAAAGTACCCCTGCTTTCTTCCGGCGCTCCCAAAGCCCGCCACGCACCCGTGGCACAGGCCCCGGCCCTCATGGCATCCCAGAGGTGGTGGTATCGCCCCCCGAGGATGACGACCCACCGAACTCTACAGAAGACGAGGCGGCATCGCCACGGCTCAGCCGACGGGCATCCTCGGCATCCCAGGGCCTCGAGATGCTGCCCTTAGAAGGCAAATATCTGTGTAGCCTGCCAGTGTGAGTCACGGCTTGAACAGAGAACACTAGCACTAGCATGAAAGCTCTGCTCCCCGTTAACTTGTATTGCTCCAGCCATGCGGCCATCTCATCAATAACCCACAGCAAGGCTCAGTTGCTAAGACTGTTTATTATCCACTGAGTTGTTAACACCTCTCTCCTCTGCCTCCTGATTCTTGCTTCTCTTCCTTCTCTGTGTCTGTCTATTCCACTGTCGCTCTTGCTTTCCTGAAAACTCCTTATAGCTCCCCTTTGCCATTCCAAATCGGTCTCCCCACATATAAGACATTCCTCAGCATCTTTGCCTTGCTGGGCCCTGTCCCCATTCTCCCCTTCCATTGTGATTGCATGGTCGCCTCCGAAAATATTCTGGTGTGTCTGTCGTACACTTCATCATGCGCCTGTGATGTTTTACTCTACCATGTTAAGCTTCTCATTCAGGTCGAGTCATGAGGATCTGTTAGGAGGAATCACTTGATCACATTGTTCCTTTTTGCCACTTGATATTCTGAGGCATTTAAATCTTAAGTGAGGGATGGAAATTTGTATAGAGGGACGTTGTCAGATGTGTTCTCTGATTGGTTTATTGCACGTTACACACAAAACGTGTGTGTAATTTAAGGACAATGTACAACAGTTTTGAAGCCTTCACTAGGAACCTTGACCCCTTTTTCTACCTTTTTAAAGTAGAATGGATTTGGATACAACGTTGATGAACTTGCCCCAGGCAGTTTATAACTTTCACTTAGATCCTTAAAATAGTCTTGAATCTCCACATTTAGCTTAAACTCCAGGAGCTTCTTTCTTTTAATGCAAAGCTGCTCTGGTTTTACGTGTTGAGATTTTCTCTCACTATAGATTATCATTAATTTGAACAACTGGTTGCTGTTTATTTTTAATGCTGGTCTGCTGTTCACTCACAGCTTTGTGTTGTGTTCATTGGGGCCTTTTTGGTAGATTGCAAACCAGCAAGGCCAACTTTACTAAATACACATAATCGGATTGGGCATTTAATTGCTGCAGATAGCTGCTCATAACACCCCTAAGTGTGAAGTCATTAAGCTTTTGTTATGTGTAGAGACTGAACTAAAACATCCTTGCCTGTCTCATTTCAAGTACACACAAATACAACATTCATGCAACTTGTTCTTTTCCCATCGGATCATTTGGCTCCCCTGCTCTTTTTCTTCATCAGTTTCTGAACAAACATTCTTTTACCCGAATGCTGTGACGGCATCGTGTGCCAGCAGCCCGGCTCAATAAAAGCCTGAGACCAGTGGGGGGGCGTGTTGCTGCTATCACGGGGGCAACTACAGTGACTTTTTGTTCTTCCCAAAACACGCCATGTCAGTTTATAATTAGACTGTGTGCGTGTGCTTGTGCCGTCTGTTTGCTCCGCTCTGGGACTGGCTCTGTTTCAAAGTGTGGGTCATTAAAAGCAGTGATCACTTGGCGGGAGTTGAATCTGAAAGGTTGGGGCGGTCTTATTATAGCTGACGAGCCTCTGTAATTGTACCCCTTCTAGGAAAATACACAGTGTTTCCCAAGAGGCACCCATCCTGACATCAGCGTGTGGGTTATTCAAGGGGGGGGGCTGGTTGAAGCCTTCATCGTCACAGTTTAATATTTTGCTCTGTAAGTTGTACAAATTGAACTGTTATACAGCACTGGTGACTAGCATTTGTCAAACAGGGATAAAGTGTTTGACAGGAAAATGTGTCACGTAAAGGAATTTGCCTGGATGCCAAAAATAGCTGGCTTACCGGTTCCAAATAGACGGCTGTGCAGCGACATGCTGTAGATCTTCTTAAAAGTTATTTGACGTGCACGGGAATAGGCCTGAGTTGTCCATAGCTTATTTATACAGAATCAGGCAGTGAACACACTGACTGTGAAGTCCTGGGTGAAACAGATCTAATCAGAAACTGTGGAGAACTGATTACTAAATGATGAGCTGTAGATTAGCGGCAGTAGATCAAGCTCACTGACTAAACACTTCCCTGCAGCTACTAGACAGATATACTTTATAAAATGAGAATGAATGGTCCCTGTGCAACCAGCCCCACTTACATTCTCCTAAGTTGTTATTGGGTTGACTCTCTTTTTTTCCCCATTGAATATGACTGAGAAGTGTGACACCACTGTTTCAAGGGTTGGTATGAGGGAGCATTCCAGGGCTTAGCCTTCCTGAATGAAGTTTGTTTACGGACACAACCTTAGATAATCCCTCCCTTATTCCAAGAGGCTTTGTGGGGTATGTGAGCAATCATGCTCCTGTTCAGCAGCCGCAGCTACCCAGCCTCCACAGGGTACAGTTCAAAGGCATGGCTTACTGGCCAGAATGCATGCATGGAGAAACAGCCCACTAAAATTTGGGATTATTTCTAGATGAGATTGTGGCACAATACTTAAACTGTTATAAATATATTTGTTTTGTTTTTTTCTTTATGGGAAAAATTTGTGAACACGTGTGGTAATATCTGGTAAAAGAAGCGTTACTTCAGAATTTCAGGGAATAGTGCTCATATGCTATTCTCTGATCCAACACATTACTCCCTCATTTCATCTCCCGCTCTCATGTCCCCTCGAGTGCTAGCGTTTCCTGTGTCTGGTTCGGCTCAAATGACTTAAGCGGTGTTGAAGCATGTCGACAATTTTCGCAGTTGTCGGGAGGAAGGTGAATCCTCAGGCATATCAAACAAGTCCACTCAGATATAGCTCAAAGCTGACATAACTTCAAGCTAAGCAGGACGGACTTAAGCACCAGAGTAATGAGCTTAACAGACAGGAATCAGACGGCAACAGAGCTGAGTCCAAAATACCTTCAGTGTAGCTGAGCCATCACAGTGTGCTGAGTCCTGTAGGAAACCATCACATCGAGCTGGTAGTGGTGGAAAGAAATCATTACACTCGCAGCCAAAGATGTAAAGTTTTAAAGTCAGTCTGATCACAATTGTATTTATCTCAGTCAGCTCCTGGAATGCAGTCTACTTCTCTTCCTATTCATGTGTAAAGAAATTTGCAGGATAAAGTTTTGTCAGTTGATTTGTATCTCCAAGCAAATAATGGAGAAATTAACTGGATGTATCCTGGTTTGTAGAAACACCATCCGGGGCTGAGGAGTATAATTAACTGTACATCTTTAATATGGTCACATTTATTCACATTTTAAAAGACCAAGGAATATATTAAAATAGAAAGTTTTTATTTTTAAAGGTTAGTTTACCCAGAGAGATTGAAAGCCTGTTAAACTGCCTTTTTCCATTTCTTCCTGATTAAAATCTGGTTAGGGAGAAAACGAAAGACTAATGACGTCATGTTTGGTATTTAAATCGTAAACCACACCGCTTTTCGCTGTCGGTTATTTCCTCTGAAGTCCTTACACACTGTCCAACACTGTTCTGTCTCTCCCTCTCCCCTCCCCCTGCTCCTCCCAGGACTCTTGGCGTCTCCGAACTCCGTCCCAACCAACCTGGATGGCAGTAAGCCGGTGGAGAGGAGGCCATCCAAAGTAGGGGTCAGTAGAGAAAGCAGCAGTGTCGACTTCAGCAAGGTAACCCAACCACAGTACTGAGCACAGACATCTGTCTCTCATGGTGGAGGGGCCTGTGACCAAGTCCATCTGTGTTTTGCTTCAGTTTCTGGACGTTCAGTCACATGACACATCGGCCCTTTCTTTCTGGGCTCCATGAAGAGCAGCTTCAGTCATTGCTTCGCCTGCAACAGACTAAGAATTGATAACCAAATTAAATAGTCTAGAGTTTGGTGGTGTAACTGTGTTTAGCTTTAAAAATCCCTCCCTCTCATGGCCTTCATCCATCCGACCATTTTTTCAGTTTGTAATCCATAAAATAATGGCAATCCATTATGTGATGGGTTATGTTTTAACATGAGTCACAGGATGAAAACACAGTATTTGCTACACAAAGATTTTAAAAAAATGTTCCCCCTCTCGAATCTGTATTTAGCCCTTGTACTCGAGAGATATTTATTCAGGGAACATGATGAGAAAAGCATCACTGCAACAGACAATCTTTGCTCAGTACTATGTAGTTCCTAGGATAGCTACTAACTCTCCTCATCCCATTTGCTATCATAGCTAACGACCTGCTGCCATCCTCTACATTCTTCTTCTCTATCTGCATATGTAAACTTCTGTTGCCTGAAGTCTCTTATCTCTAGCACAACTTTCCTCTTCTTGGTCTCAGTATTTGCGCTGTTTTCTTATAAGGGTTTGTCAGCATCTCTAATTCCTCCATTTCATTGGTTCTTTACGGATTTAGGTGGACATGAACTTCATGAAAAAGATTCCTCCGGGTGCCGAGGCTTCCAACGTGCTGGTGGGAGAAGTGGACTTCCTGGAGAAGCCCATTATTGCCTTTGTACGGCTGTCTCCTGCGGTCCTTATCACGGGCCTCACAGAGGTGCCTGTCCCCACAAGGTACACTGAATAGGAACTGAATGATATCATCATCAGACTTTAATGACTTATTAGACTACTAGCCTGCCAGAATGAAGGTATCATAATATTTGAAAAATCCTCAGGAATACACACTAGGCTATTTCAGTGAGAAAGAATGAAACTGATTTAACTCCACAGTGCGTCATTAAGGGAATGCGGTGCATTTTGTTGTGATGATTGTTGTAGTTACTGTGGTTTATGGTGAATTTGAGTTTGACTGTGTGTCTTGTACAAAGGTTTCTCTTCCTGCTTCTGGGTCCTCACGGCAAAGGCCCACAGTACCATGAAATTGGCAGATCGATGGCCACACTCATGACAGATGAGGTACGAGCTAGAATCTAATTAGTATTTATACATTTTTATCTTGTCAATCGCTTCATTAAACTGTGTCAAAGGAATTATCAGATTTTAGATGCATGGTGTCGTGGTGTTCTATTCTTCGCTGCACTGCCGTCGCTCTTGCTTTCGTTGTGAATAATTTAACTTGTATGTACAGATACATTCAATAACTGCTGATAATATTGATTTTGTAGATTTTCCATGATGTGGCGTACAAAGCCAAAGACCGAACGGATCTCCTCTCTGGGATTGACGAGTTCCTTGATCAAGTGACTGTCCTGCCTCCGGGAGAATGGGATCCCACGATTCGGATCGAGCCCCCCAAGAATGTCCCCTCTCAGGTCAGTGGACTTCTATGGTCAAGATAGTGTTAAATAGAATAAAATAACAATGTACAACAAATCTACAGAGATTTGCCTGGCTGGGATTGGTGCAGAAATCATTACCCAGCTGCACACTAACCAATAACCAGCACACTAACACAATGGACATTTGTTTGACATTGAATGATATGTGCAAGTCTTGTCCCAATCTAGAAGTTGACTTCACTGACTTTTACATCAGTACATATCATTTTAGTTCTCACCACTATAGTCACACGCAGAGTGCCCTCTTATGGATTAAAAGCATCATGACAGCGAAGGGATTTCAATGCTTGGAGCCATGTTACATATATAGACGTCTTTTGATCTGCAGATGAAGAGGAAGATACCAACCCAGCTCAACGGGAGTGCATCTCAAGCTGGAGACATGGAAAAGGAAGAGGAACATGAATCAGGACCTGAGCTGCAGAGGACGGGGATGTGAGTGTTAACAACATTTGTTAAAGCAGGAGGACGTCACTCACTCGAATAATTTATAATACCACTCGAGAATTGAGTTGACAAAGAAGCATTTGATAATTAAATGCAAACCCTAGTGGAATTAACAAGTTTATCACACTCAGACAAGTGGCTGGTGACAACAAGAGCCGCAGGAAAAAGCTCATTTAAGAGATCAAAGCCCTCATTTTATCTTCTTTAGTTGCAGACACTTATTTGTGGAAAGAATAATGAAGATGATGATGAGATTAATCACACGACATTAGCTGAAGGATTTTTGCGATATGTTTATCCCAACCAGGAGACAGAAGTCAATTTTTCAATCAGAGAATTTGGATTCCTCACACATCACAAGCCTCGAATCTTAAAATCGATGATGTGTGCAGATGTTTTTCTACCGTGCAGTACGGACCTCAGATGCTGACATTTATGGATATGTCCTCCTGGGTCTCTGGAGTCCAGGCCACACGGCCAGGACAATGTGTTTATTTTAAAACCTCACTCTGCACAGACACACACACAAACACACCAGTCGAGAGGCCCTGTATTATTTACAGATTCACTCTGCGTTTCACCGCTACTGTGAGAGGAAGCTATTCTGGGACGGAGGCGTGTAGGGAGTCGCAAGGAGCTAATTTAAAGAAAAGCTCAGAGAAAATCAGGGTTCGCATTAAAAGGAGGCACAGAGAAAGGAGGTTGTTGAAGCAGGAGATAGAGGAATTCCAGAGGTGTCTGTGTTGGAAGAAGACATCACAGCCGAGCACGGGAGGGGGGGAGATATGCAAGGTGAGAAATGAATCTCTCCTAGGCAAAGTTTAAAAATAAAAGCAGAACCAGTGTGGATAGGGAATAATTCTGTAAAGTATATCCAAGGTAAACGGTGTCTGGATTGAAAGCAGGATCACGGTGCCCATTAGCTTTTGGTGGTGAACATTAATAAGAAACATGATCACAGTCAGAACATTGGCTGAGCTCCCAGCAAATTAAAAGAATTGTTTTTCAGGGAAACGAACACAACGCAAAAATATTTCTCACAAATTCAACATTTGAAAACGGAAAATAAGCATTTTGAATCACCTTATGTTATCAAACACGCTGCATTGAATTGATTTCAACTATAAACAGAGCATCAGGAATTTACACATCTTAAGAATGGGAATTCACAGGGTCAACTAATGATATGATAAATGTTTTAAACCATTAACCTAATTGGTTGTGTTGTTTATGTGATGCTTACTGTAAACTTTAAAATCTCCCTCTGTCCTCATCAGGATATTCGGGGGTCTGATCTGGGACATCAAGCGGAAAGCACCGTTTTACTGGAGCGACATCCGGGACTCCTTCAGTCTGCAGTGTCTCGCCTCCGTCCTCTTCCTGTATTGCGCCTGCATGTCCCCCGTCATCACATTTGGAGGTCTGCTGGGAGAGGCGACCAAAGGCAACATAGTGAGTCTACAAACTTTCTCAAAGATGGTTTCTGTTCATTTGGGTTGTTCCACTGCTTAATGTCAAACTGTTCATTTTCCTAGTCAATTTGGTTTTAATTCGTTATTTGACCTTTCTTTCATGGCTCAATCCCTTGATCCCTGTTAATCATTGCTCATCCAGGGTACTTTTGCTTCATTGCTGTAAAGTGGGAGGAAGTGGAGACGTGTCCCACATCTTTATATAAGCCTATGGTCCATCCTAGTTAATAACATCCGTACGGTTTTACAACAAAGATGCACATTATCATTTTCTGATTACCCAATTTGTCCCATTTTTTAAATAAAGCAGCTCATTTAGTGTGAATCGCCATTATCTCTCACCCACATCAGTGCTCTGTTATAGACTCATGTCTTTCACTGGGAGATCTCTATTCACTGGCTGAAAAAAGGGTGTGATAATTATTCATCCTCCCGTGCACTAATCTGTTATCACACTGTAATCTATTCTATAGGGTATCTGTCTTTTTTATTACTGTCCATACTAGACCGGGGACTGTTGGCGTAGGCACGCTCTGTGTGCTGGTGTGTGTGATGCGTCTGAGTAAACTCAGCAGGCGGGAGCTCCACAGAGATATGACTTTGGACAAGTCAGCCGAGTGGAAACATCCAAACAGTTTGTCTCTACTCTCGGTCGCAGGCCGGTGTCTGTTTAATCAAAACTCGTCTCTTTGAGTCATCTCTCTCCTTTTTCTCCTTCAGCCCCTCATCTCTCGATCCTCCTTTGCATGATTTCATCTCCCCCATCCTCTATTTCTCATTCCCTCACGCCCCCCCCTCTCCTCTGTGTCCACAGAGTGCCATCGAGTCTCTGTTCGGGGCGTCGCTGACCGGAGTGGCCTACTCCCTCTTCGCGGGCCAGCCCCTCACTATTCTTGGCAGCACGGGGCCCGTGTTAGTGTTTGAGAAGATCCTCTTCAAGTTCTGCGCGTATGTCCAAGCAAGTTTACCTTTGCTATGAAGATGAAAAAGTAGTATAATATAATACTAATAATGGTCATCATACCGATGTAGTGCTGCATATGTTTACCTCTGTCCATGTTGTCTTTGCCTTTCCTCCCTAGCGACTATGGCCTCTGCTACCTGTCACTGCGAACCAGCATCGGCCTGTGGACGGCCTTCCTGTGTCTGGTCCTGGTGGCGACGGATGCCAGCTCCCTGGTCTGCTACATCACCAGGTTCACGGAGGAGGCCTTTGCCGCGCTCATCTGCATCATCTTCATCTACGAGGCTCTGGAGAAGCTGTTTCACTTGGGGGAGCACTACCCGGTCAACATGCACAGCGAGCTGGACAATCTTACTCTGTATACGTAAGTTCTGAGATTCCAGTTACTGAGAAGGGCAGATTCATTTACACAGTTTAGAAATGGATGTTTTGTGTCTGTGATTTGCAAACTAAAAACCAAGAACTTATTTGGAGAAATCTCAAAAAACGAACTTTCTGTAGTTGTTGATGACATATATATATATATTGTACTACTTAGATAAAATGTGAAGCTGGAAAATACCTTAAAATATATATGAGGACTATTTGTCTGTGACCTATAATAAAGGAGAGATTCCCATTCAATGTCAGAGTTCCCCCCAAAAAGGTTTAAAACCTTCTTAGCACAAATTTACCTTCAATGCTAATCTGAGACACCAAGTGTTACTTGTATGATCAAATCCCCCAAATCTCAATACTCTCCCATTAGGAACACGTCGCCTTTGTTGCTGAGCACTGTTATTGTGTTCGCTCAAGATGTTCCACAGGGCTTAAATGTGAATTACTCCCTTTCAAAATAACACATTTAAAAACACAACTAATGCTGCAGCCGTAGTTTTAAAATCAGAATGAACTTAGAGGTTTTTCTGCACAGGATCAAGGTTGAGAATTGACCTGGTATTTGTTCTCTGCTCCTCAGGTGTCAGTGCTCTCCACCAGCCAACGTCACGTTCGAGCATGAGCAGAAGTGGAATCAGTCGGGTTACGACCCAGACTCTGTCCCGTGGAGCGACCTCAGTGTTTCGGTGAGGGAAGCACACAGCGGCCTCTAGTGTGAAGGGCTGTAATTACACCCACACTGCCTCACATGTAAAGGATTCAAACAGAAATCACTACTACTCAGGTAGTAGTGGTGAGTGGGAAGGCATTCATTCCCACTCATGAACTGATTCCTACTGACTTAATCAGGCACATTCACATACTTTTACTGAATTTGCTTCTCAAAATTGGACTTTTCAATAATTCTTCCTTTTTCTCCAGATGTGTAAAACGCTCAAGGGGGAGTTTGAGGGTCTCGCCTGTGGTCACGATGGGCCCTACATCCCAGATGTTCTCTTCTGGTCGATCATCCTCTTCTTCACCACCTTCTTCCTCTGCTCCTTCTTCAAGCAATTCAAGACGGAGAGATATTTCCCCACCATGGTGAGATTTGTTATGTGCACTTGCTTTATTTTACTGTCAACAACACAAAGAGTGGATATTCCATAACTTGGAGTGCAGTTAGTGATGTAAATTAATATTTAAATAAGTTGTTTTCTATGTTTCTGTGACTGCAAGTGTGTGTCTGTCTGTATAGAATCCTCTCACACTATGTAAATGTTTACAATGCATCAGTCATCAGTAGGCAGGAGCAGTCTCATGCACACAAAGAGGAGATCCAGTTGCATCCTCCCACACTTCAGCAGCTTCTCTGTTATCACTTGGTGTTCTGTGTAGGCAGGTGCTGGTTTTGTCTGAGCTGTTACTGTCGACACACATGTAATTAACATGACATTTGACACACAGTAGAAAGAAGCACACAAGCTTATCAAATGTCTGAATGTGTTTGCAGGTGCGCTCCACCATCAGTGACTTTGCTGTGTTTATAACCATCATGGTCATGGTGCTGGTGGACTATCTAATGGGCATCCCATCTCCTAAACTGAATGTTCCTGACCGCTTCGAGGTAGGCATCTGTTCCACTTTGTCTTTCTATCTCAATCCATGGATGTCAAACATAATTGCACCCTGTATATCCTTATTCCTTCTGTAAGAAAAACGTCTGCCTTCACTGCTTAAACCTAATTAATGTTCACATTATCCTCAAATAAATCCTTTATGCCTTCAACACTAAAAGTAGCACATCCCTGCATTTTGCCCGCAGCCTACTTCAAAGAACCGAGGCTGGCTAATGGACCCGCTAGGAACCAACCCCTGGTGGACACTGCTGGTGGCTGCACTTCCTGCCCTGCTCTGCACCATCCTCATCTTTATGGACCAGCAGATCACTGCAGTCATTATAAACCGCAAGGAGCACAAACTCAAGGTCAGACCTGCCGGGGGGGGATTGACTTGAGCCAGAGTTTCATCTTAAAGACACACACAGTCATTCTTAAAGTGTTCCAGGCATCTCTCCTCATGTTGCCTCTCATGTAGTGCAAAGTGAAACTCTACAGTATAGAAAATGTATCAGCGAAGGATTAAAAAAAGCCATAAAATCTATTGTTAAAACACATTAAACTCTTATTTTGAATGATGCCAAAAGCAAGTAATTTCCCAATGAAACCCCAGGATAATACAGAATCAGACCAACTTTCTGGAAACTGGTTTTATCCCAAAATGAGACATTATAGTTTTTCAGATTTCTACAGTGCTAATATTTTGAAAATAAACTCAACTCACCTTGAAGGTTCCAAGTAGGTTTTGGCAAATACAATTCTGTTAACGATGTTGCTCCTTGTCCTGTGTTCTTCTGTTATTGTTGTACATTTTGCTCCACAGGGACAAACATCTCATCGCTGCTCTTGCATCTCTCACTTGTTTCCTTGTGTGTCCTACAGAAAGGCTGTGGCTATCACCTGGACCTGCTGATCGTGGCCATCATGCTGGGCGTGTGCTCCATTATGGGCCTGCCGTGGTTTGTGGCTGCGACCGTCCTCTCCATCTCCCACGTGAACAGCCTGAAGGTGGAGTCCGGCTGCTCGGCTCCCGGGGAGCAGCCCAAGTTCCTGGGCATCCGAGAGCAGCGCGTCACCGGGTTCATGATTTTTGCCCTAATGGGTTGTTCTGTTTTCATGACCTCGGTCCTCAAGGTGAGAAAAAAATGACAACCTCCTGGGTTTCTGTTTGATTTCACTTATTGTAAATCACAAGCAGTTTTCAGACATGACCCAGTTTTCCCAGCATTTTCCAGACTTTGACTTTCACATAAGAGGAACACAGTGGGGTCAAGTTTCTGGAACATTCATGCAAAGGGGGGGGCTGCCTAAGTAAAGCAGGAGATACAAGTTTTCAGTTTTGTTTTAGAGTCGTCATCAACACACTGTTTTTCCTGCTGCATCCTCACATTGGTTCCCCGGAACTTTTACAGCTCATAGGCTAAATGTCAGGAATTTATTTTATGTCTTAAAGCAGCTACAGTCATACGTCTAACATGGGACACGCATGTTTATGATCAGTGTGTTTCTACCTACGTCATGAAGCTGAATAATTGATCATTTGACTTCTGCTCTTTACAGTTCATTCCAATGCCAGTGTTGTACGGAGTCTTTCTCTACATGGGTGTCTCCTCCCTCAAAGGAATCCAAGTAAGGCTCTCCCCTGCTGGTCTTTGATGATAATGCGCTCTTCAGTTCTGAACACAAGAGCAGTCACAAGCTGTTAGTAAAGATACGTCCGGCCCCTGTAGCTCCAAATCCTTTGATCGTAATTCAGCATCCTTTGTTCAATGTGTTCCAGCTCCTGAATAATGTATTGAATTTGACCTGATCCTCGTCAGCCCTCATCTTTCCCTTCTTTTTGCATATCTTGTCTCGCTCGCTTAGTCTCTTCCTCTTCTCGTTCTCTCTGCAGTTCTTTGACAGAATCAAGTTGTTTGGGATGCCGGCCAAGCACCAGCCGGATCTGATCTATCTCCGCTATGTGCCGCTGTGGAAGGTCCATGTCTTCACCCTGGTGCAGCTCACCTGCCTGGTGCTGCTCTGGGTCATCAAGGCCTCTTCAGCGGCTGTTGTGTTCCCCATGATGGTAAAGACGTCTCTCGTTTAGTCATCACTTCACTACAACAAGATACAACTAGTTAACAGGGACGTAGATTCAGAAAGTCTCACCCACTCAACTGCCAAAGAGTTTCCCAGTACCGGTACAAATATGTGTTATCATATTTTTGTTATGAAACCTGTGATAATAGTTCTTGTCTTGTCTGCGTCTCCAGGTTCTGGCGCTGGTCTTCATCCGAAAGCTTCTGGACTTCTTCTTCACCAAGAGAGAGATGAGCTGGCTAGACGACTTGATTCCTGAAAGCAAGAAGAAGAAAGAGGATGACAAGAAAAAGAAAACTCGAGAGAAACTGGTAAAGACTAATTTTAATGGCTTCGCACCAGTGGCAGCGCAGTGGCCGGAGGCATTAGGTTTTCAGGTTGTACGTCTGTTTGTACGTACATCACATCCCCATGAACGGGATAACTCAAGAAGGCCTTGAGAGAATTTCCTCAAATTTGGTTCAAATATTTACTTGAACTGATTCGATTCTCATAGCCAAAGGTCAAAGGTCACAGGGACCTCATTGAATATATAAAGCTACAAACAAACACAGAACCATTCTTTAAGACCAATTCAACTCTTTTTTCATCCAACTCTCGGCCCCGTGTCATCATAAACCAGTGTTATGTCTTAATATCCAGCCACAAAGATGGTGATGTAAGAGCCTGGATGCAGTAACATCTGGCTTTTAATTCATGCTTCTGCTGCTGTCCCCGCCCCCAGGAGGCCGAGGCCAGGCGGCAGAAAGAGGGGATGGCACTGAAGGTCGGCTTTGAAGGCGCCAACCACCTCAGCATCCCAGTGAAAACCCTCTCAGGGAGGTGAGCAGAGCAGCAACACACAACGACACAATTCTACAACGAAAAGCGGCACTTTGCAAAGACTTCACGTCTCATTAAGTGTTTTCTATTTCCAATGCACTTTAGTGTATCGATCCCAAAAATATAATCTTATTATTTTTAATGTTTGGATCCAAATATGGCAGCGTAATGCTATTTAATCTTTTATGTCTGATGCAGAAAGCCAGCCCAGAGTCCTGAGCTTCAGATGCTTCATGTCATATACGCGCTGAAATGGTTGTTCTGACTCTGGTCGTCAGCTGTGTGTTGTTATGTCCATCTTGAACAGATCATACAGAATAGGAGTATTGACCCACAGCCTTCCAATGGAAGAAGAGGTAGCAGGGCTGTGTCTGATGTAAAACTTCTGACCCACACGGCTGCTCTCTAACCTCGCTCACTGATACTCAGACACTTAGCGCATGGCCACAACTGAGGAAAACATACTGCTACGTGTGTTGTTGTTGTTGTTGTTATTGTGTGCTTTTTTTTGTTTTGCGGAGGTATGACCTGCGATGAGATGTTGAAGCAGTTTGGTTTTTATGTGACTAACAAGTAATGTTCACCCAATCAACTAATATGTGCTTCTAAAGCAAAGAGACATTTCTTGTAACCTCAGATTTTTAATCTGCATTCATTTGTTTTTCCTTTGCACGTTTGTGTCTCTTGATTTGAACTTTTCTGAAGCTCGGCTGCTGATTTGATGTATAGATGCTTGTCTTCTTCTTTTTGTGTTTGCATTGTAGCATGTAGTCCTGATTCTCACCTCTTGGTTTTATACATCTCTGCTAAAAATATGCTGAAAAAATATCAGCCAGTAAAGAACTCAATTTGTGTGCCCGACCAGAGAAGTGTAGTGGAAGGTGTCAGGGCTATCAGAAGTGTTCATGCTCTCAGCCGCACGACTTTAACATAAACTAGGACGGCACATACCTCCGCCACCGCAGTCGCCTTATGAAAATACATTTAAATTCATAAGATCTGGATTTTTATTTGGATCTGCACCGAACTGCACAAACTCATAGATTTCAGTCCCATAAACATCCAAAATTGAACAGGTTGTTTTTCTTCTGCTTCTTTTTCGAATCTATGATCTATGTTTGTCGCAGTTAAGTCACAGTCCTCTCGCTCGCCCTCTCGCTCGCCCTCTCACTCGCCCTCTCATCCCTCAGGTTTACTTCAGGTGGTAAAATCAAAGGAGTTTGCATCTTAACAGAATCTCACATATACCAGCTGCTCTCCAGCCTCAGTAACATCCGAGGCACTGACCCTGTCTCTGTCTCCCCATCTCAGCCAGGAGAAGTTGGCCTGCGTTAGAGTGGACGTCAGCCCCGAGTCGCCTGGAGCAGGTTCCACTTCAGAGACCTTCCTGTGATAAAAGGAAGGCCCTCCTTCCCTCCTGGTTCCTTCTCGCACACCAACACTCCATCCTAGTGGGAAAGAGGGGGCGTAGACCTGAAGCAGCACAACCTGCCTGCAGAGCGGCCTCCTCCAGGGCGGCGGACCAGCTCCCCCCCCCTACACCCCCGGGGCTGTGAGTCCTCTCCAGTCTTGACGGGTGCGGCACATAATGTACAAACCGCTGCCACGACGTACTGTAGAGCGCACGCCTCCGAGGAACAGAGGAACCCTGCTGTCAACTGCCCACCGACGCTCACTGTTTAGGAACTCTCTCTAGCAAATCGGCTGTTCAAACCACAGATGCCAAAGGAAGGGGGCCTCCCTCGTGGGGGGAATGTTGGACTGTGCGAATTTTATTTTATTTTTAACCCCCTCGTGTATTTTAATTTCAATTTTACTGTCATTCTTTTAGCTGGTCACAGTCCCGTAGATGTCTGTGCGTTGTCCTGTCCCGTTTGTCTCCGTGTGTTCCAGGTCGAATTAATTATCGCTAAACGACACCAGCTTCTACCACACATTCGATTATGAGGCCAGGTTGTGTTTCAGAGTTGGCCCTGGCACACTACAGTACACAACACAAAACCAAAAACCCAGGTACGGTCGGTCAGACTCCACACGAATACTGCATACATCTTTATAGACCTACTTACAAATACCTCCTCCTTCCTCCAGGGGGAGCACTCAGTGTTGATATTGCTGCTTTGAAAGTCGGTCAGTTCATTTTCACTGTAAACCTCACTGTTTATATAATATGTGCTGTTATAGAAATATCCTGATATGTATGTATGTACGTAAACTGTGTTCTCTTCATTTGAAACAATATAGAAAACCTACTTCTGAGGCCATATAAAGTCTGTACTGTACAGTAAGCACTTTCCCCAGTTTAGTTTCTTACCTAAAAATGGATTATATAGTGTGTTTAACGGAAAGGTTTCTTCTCCCACCGAATCTGCAGAGCTGTTGTTCAAATGTCAAACAACTCAGGAATCTCGAAGGATTTCTGACCGTAAGTCACTCGATATTTTTGTCACAAGGCGGCGATAATTAACTGTCCACTGTGTCCCTGTCCTCGCTGGTACCACGACTGTTTTCATAAAATGCTGTAAATCATTCAACCTAGTGGGTGCAGGAGAAAAGCAACAGTATATTTGTGACCCCGGTTAGTTGCACCTGTTTTTATACTGTCTGTTATAATGTTAGTAATAGTGTACGTGTGGTGTAAAGACTAGTAAACGTCTAGCGTTGCAAAATCTATTTTATGCAAGTCTACAGTAAGTGTAAAAAATATTCTATTCTATGAAGTTGTTCTTATTTTTGCCGCGTGCAGTCGTGTTTTAGCAATAAGTGAGTGTTCCATACCGTGCGACGTGTGGACTCGTGACCCTCGGCTCTGTCTGTGTGTAGCTGCAGTGACTATACGAACAATAGCTTATCTACGTGCCTTGTTGGAGATCTTAATGTACAAGTCTATTATAAGTGTTCAGAACAGATGTACACAAACACATCACACACACACACACACAAACAAGATGGCACACAAACGCCAAAGACTGACCATGGTCACTTTAGGCGGCTCAGTGTTATGTTCGTCTGGTTGTCGTAGCCTGAGCCACCGACTCGCACCATGTGACTTGTGTTATCTTCCATCTTCTGATGTGACTCTACCCGTGCACAGTGTTTCTACTGCCACAGCACAAACGCTCTGTCATCAGTATCGAGGTACTGTGGTTTTTTGTTTTGTTTTTGTCAATGAAATGTCAAATAACTCAACTGGCATCCTCAAACATGACGTTTACTCCAAATCTTACTTTGAAATCCTGGTTCTAGCTCTTTACATGATAATGTAATTTGTCCACCGACTACTAACTTATTATTTCTTAATTATATTCATTATTTTTTTTTAAAAGACCCAATTTTCCCATCATCCATCTCATTAAGATTTATCACCTTAAGGAGGTGGACGAACAACATCAACAACAAACCATCATCACAACGACAATGCACACGAACAGACGTGACATCAGTGACGCACACTGCCCCCTGTTGTTGTCTGGGATGATGACTTCTGTGTCATGGCTGTTTGATGCAAAGCAATAAAAGTGTAAACATGGTGACTTCCTGCTGCGTCTTTGAGTGACTTTCTTCACCCTCCTCATCCTCAATTCACTCTTTTCATGTTAATGTCTAATTAGCTCAGCTTCAACGTTATATTTGAAGTTAGTTTTTTACCTGTTGAATTCCCGCACCTGGAGACTGTCACAGTTATTTGATTATTACATTTAAAGGATGTAAAAGGAAAAAACTAGAATGGCTCATACCACTACCAAGGTCCAACAGTCCCATTAAGATCGGTTGAGCTGCACCAACTTTCATTCACTCAAAGATATCAGTTCCCTAAGAATGCCAGATTTGTTTTTCATCAAGATTCATCTATTCACTGGGAAGTTGGTGGAAATGTCCCAAAACAAACAACTAAATCTTGCTATGATAAAGAAAATGAAAAAATCAATCCAAGATCTGCCTTTGAAATTAAAAACAAATAGAAACACGTGACCTCCTCGGCAGAGATAACAAATACTCTATATATTCTTATTAAATATTAAATATTCATGTTAGTATTTGTCCCAAAAGTCCAGCTGATATTTTGTTAAAACCAACTCGGGACAAGAGGGAAATGAACTCTATCAGAATACAGACGCTCATCGATGTAGAGGCTCTGTTCCCTTTTCTAAAAAGTCTGGGGTGTTTTTTATGTTGAGGACACTTGGGGGCAGCAGAGATCTGTTCAGATCACAACTGCTCAGCAGCTCAACCACATCACAGCTCTACATCCTCTGCTCACTTCCATATTTTTGTAGGTGTTACGTTTCTGTGCTTGGATTTAAATTTGTTACCATTTAAATAATCATTTGAGGTTTTTTAGGATCTTAACTTTACTAGAACAGTTGTAACATGAGACTCTACTGAGAATCATAAGAGAATAATGACTCGTTTCTTTCTTTCCGCTAATCGTGTTTTACCTCAGTGAGACTCTGGAAGAGCAGAATGACACGTGACATGACTGTAGGTTTAATAAACACAATTATTATTTTACAGAACATAAGTAACAGCAGCAGCAATTCACAAACCACACAGGTTTGAGGCTTTGTCCCACGTGGACTCTGCAGCAGACAAAACGTCAAAACGTGACGCGACCACTCGACGCCGCTCGGACCCCCGACCATCCTTCCTGTCTGACGTTCTGTCAGCGGCGGCGGTTCGATTCCTCCGTCTCCCTCTCTCCGGCCGTTTGAGAGGACGAGCGGGGCATTGATTCACATCACTCTGTCACACTTCACACACTGCACAATGTGTTCACACACATTTAGGAACTCTCAGGTCAGAAATCACTCTTCGTCACAAAGTGCTTCATGAATCAGGGTTTCCTGCTGCGGTAACGTGGCCCAGAGAAAACAACCATCACGTAAAAAGACCCATTGCAATTCAGACAAAACTATTTCAACAAATATTGTAGCTTGAAGTTGTTAAACACAAGTAGTGTTGTGATTAGTTTTCATTATAAACGTGCCTGCTGTCCCTTGTTTATGAACATTGGCAGACACTTATTCCTTTTCACTACATTTACAAGGCCTCACTAGCAAACCTTTGTAGAAGTTGAACTAATGCTCTGGTCATCTGACAGTTTCACATGTTGGTCTTTGTGCAGACAAACAATAAAAAAAGTCATTAGAAAGTGACTGGTTTTCTCCTTTTCAGGCTCAATCAGTCATTTGTGTTTCCAGCTCAAAGTCTTAAACTCCAGTGTTGCAAAGTGTCTCACTGACAAACTGTTGACACCTCATCGCAGCAGCTTCCCGACTCGGGGGGGATTTGTCCGCTCCAGTGGCTCTCGGCGGCCTGTGTGTTTTCAGTTGGCAGCGTTGGGCGGCCCCTCGGGGATGAGTGACATGAAGAAGGTGACGACGAACGACCACGTGGAGGCCAGGAAGCCTGCGTGGGGGCCGCTGTTCGGATCATCGGCTCCTTCCTCTCCGCTGTCCCCCTCCTCGTCCGAGCTGTCGTCCATCAGTCCTTCCTTTACGGGAGGAGGTCAGGATATGAGAACACGAGATATGAACCAGACATATTTGAGATCATTTCAGCAATTCCTTTAAGCATTTCAAATGTATCATATGGAAAATAACTACTTCAAAAGGAGTCAAAGTGAAATCAAATCCCCATCAGCCCGGGGTAATGACCTGAGTAAAGCTGAGAGAGGCACTGACCATTTCTTGTAGCTCCGCCTCCATGTCGTCCTGATTGGCTCGGTCCCCAGGGAGCAGCAGTTCGTTCTCCAGGTTGAAAGGGAACCAGCCGGCCTGATGCCTGCACACACACAGACACACACACCAGAATGAAGCTCCCACAACAACACATTCAACTACTGGGGTTTTTCATTTAAAAGACTCATTTTATCTAGTTTTAACATTGTCCTCCACCTTTCCACAAAGCTGTACATGCTAAATCAATACAGCACAGAAGGTAAATATAGATACGAACGTAAAGTAAAAGGCTCGCTCACAGGTAAAGCACCAGCATGGCCATCATCACCATGACGAAGCGGCTGAAGGACGAGTAGAAGTAGACTATACTGAGTAAGATGGCGGCGCGTAAGAAGGTGTACACCCAGTCCAGCCAGTCCCAGTTCAGATCCTCCTCGTTCAGGATCTCCCCCCCCTGGGCGTTCATCTGGATCTCCGGGTTGCCACGGCGGTCGGCTGGCGGCCGCTGGCTCAGAGGGTCGGGCTGGTGGGACTGGGCCGGGGACTGGTCGGGCCTCAGGTGCTGGGAGGAGGCGGCGGCAGCGGCTAGTAACTGACTGGAAGGAGAGTGGGAGGGAGGGGGGGGGACAGGATGTGAGCTGTGTGGTTTGACAAATGTTATAGAAACCATTCAGCGAACATGAAGGAACTCACTAATGCATGTAGTATTGTCTGGCGTAGAGCTGCTGCCACCACATCAGTGTCATGGGGCTGTAATAGGACTGTGGAGGGTGTTGATTCCAGCTGGAGGAAGAGACAGACGATCAGAGGTACAAGATTTGAAAGTTTGAAGCATTAACAGCCAGATGAATTCAGTCAGTACATGAAGTGGAAGAAAGTCATGGACTTTGTGTGTTTTCTTTGAGGAACAAGTTCAAAATGTACTGAAAATCCACAGAACTGATTTCCACCAAACTTGATGGAGAGATAGGGTCTGAGAAAAAGGGGTGTAATGGAAAGATAGATATTTTACACTTTCTAAGTTTCATGACGAATAATAATTTAGGTTTTCAGACCAATTATATTTCTACTATTAAAACTAGACAATTATGTGTAGGGGGGGGTGGGGTTTCTCCAGAATCTTACCTGTGCATAAACTGTGAATACATCTGGTGGTAAGGGAAGGGTCCAGCTCCCTCGCTGCTCTCCCCTGCAGACGAGTGGGCTTGTGGACCAGTGGGGGGGCTGTTCGAGTTCGTAAAGGGCTGAAACCAGAAAGAAAAGTTCTGAATGTACCAAACACGTCACGGCTCAAAGAGGAGCAAAACATCTCCAGTCCTCGTGGAGCTGGATGATGAAAGGAAATGTGCTGATGATGAAATGGATGGCAAGGTGTGATGCGCGTGTGTGTGTGTGTGTGGCTGACCCACCGTGGGACTGGCCGGGTTCTCCTGAGGCTTGTTACCGTGGCTACGGGGGGGCTTGGGGGAGCTGGGAGGGGTCCGTAAGGCGCACACCAGATGGAGCATATGGTACTCGTCCTGCTGTAGAAACCAATACAGCTCATTATCAAGAGTCAAACTACTGCAGGTTCAAAGAAAACAAGAATAAACTACGGACCCACAGATAAAACTACATAAAACTTCCAAAATATCATTCATATTATCTGTGTTATGTTATATTGTATACCACATTGATTTTCTCAGTAAAATACAACCCAATCACAAGGAAGTTTCAGTTTTATAATTCTGTACATCTCAATAAGTGAAATTTTTGCCCTGATGTGCAAGAGAAGCAGCAAATGAAATCAAAGCACAAAAATAAAGAACTAAATAACTCTCTCTATGTCCCTGGTAATTTGGTTGATGTCTGTATCTCTCCACACATGAAACACAAACAATAAAAAATGTTGTACCCTGACCATTGGCCTTCTAACGATTAAACTGGAAGAGTGAACCTACCTTTCTGAGCACATCTTTTAGGGTGAAGTGATCCAAAAGCAGCTTCCCAGAATACACCAGCCTCTGGTCTTTGGAGCTCTGAAAACGTTCATGATAACGACAGCAGGGTCAGAGGAAGGTTTCTGTATCTTAGCAACAACTCCAGGAAATGAACTGCAGTTAACGTCGTTTTGTTTTTGACCTTTTCGACGATTTTTATTGAACGTCGACTAAAACTAAAAGAAAGGAAAACGGCTAATTTGCAAATGTAGGTCACAACATCAAAAGGCGGAGACTTTCTGTGAGTGAGTAATGAGGATGAGCTCATCGTAACCTCAATTGGGATAAGTAGGTCTTAACGGTGGATTAAAGTGGCGGTGCAGCAAGGTCAGAGCCTGTCCTCTTAAGACCTACATTCACTGCGTGCCGCCATTTGGGAATTGAAAGTGCCAATTTTAAATCTTGGCCACTTGCAACTGAGGAAGGTATTGTCCTGGGTTGAATATGGGTTGAATCACAGTGCAGCCGTCACAGAGAAAACACTGCAGCGTTTCAAGGGAGCAGTTTGTCCCTGTGTGTTTACAATGATTGCATCAGAACAAGTGGCAGAAAGGAAAAGGGATTAGATTAGAAGCACAAAGCAACAGGAATCTGAAAAGCTTCCTTTCACTGCGACGTCAGATCTGCAGACTCTGAGGCTCCTTCAGCTGCTGGGACTCGATATCTCTTCAGAGACCAGATCAAGGTTAATGGTCCGGGTCACTTTTATGATTATTTAACAGAGAAAGTTTCTCCCAGGGGGATATGAGCAGGACAGAAACAGCTAAAGGTCCAAATGGGGATTGTTGACTGTGTAAAGGCTGGCTTCTTGTTCTACACTGGTGAAATACAATCCTTTCATATTGGAAATGTAAGTATAATAGACCTGATCTTATGATTTACACGTTTTGAGTCTAAACGCCCAGATACAGGTGTGTCAGTGGGCTGGACTGTGAATAACTAACAGACGTTAACAGTGTACAGGGAACTGGGAACATGGTTTCCTGTCGCACTACACTGGCAAACTGCCCATTTCACACACACAAATCCCAACACAAAGATGAAACATGTGATTCATCGCGTGTGAGCACTTTGTACTTTGTGCTGAAAGGTGCTCCATTAATAGATTATTATTATTATTATTATTATTATTATTTTGAATAAAAACGTACTGGTTTACTTGGGTGTTATTATTATCATAAATACTTACGGGTTTACTCAGGTAGTATTAGTAGCATAAGTACTTACTGGCTTACTCAGGTAGTAGTATTATTATTAAAATGACTTACTGGTTTACTCAGGTGTTATTAGTAGCATAAATACTTACTGGTTTATACAGGTAGTAGACTTATTATTGTAAGTATTTACTGGTTTACTAAGGTAGTATTAGCAATATAAATACTTACTGGTTTACTCGGGTGGTGTTATTATGAGTATAAATACTTACTGGTTTACTGGGGTAGTATTATTAGTATAAATACTGACTGGTTTACTTGGGTAGTATTATGAGTATAAATACTTACTGGTTTACTGGGGTAGTATTATGAGTATAAATACTGACTGGTTTACTTGGGTAGTATTATGAGTATAAATACTTACTGGTTTACTGGGGTACACATCTGACAGGTGAGCTTTCAGCTTCTCCACGGTCCAGTCCTGGAAGCAGTTGATGGTCTGGTCGTCGTAGTTCTGGTTCGGAGCCTTGATGACGAGGATGACGGGACCGTCCACAGCAGCTGGATCCATGACTCACGACCATCTGTCATCCAGGTGTGAGGGCAGAAATCTGGAAGGTCTTCGTTTTTTCTAGATCTTCTCCCGGAACCATCGGTGCAAAGCTCCAGCGCCGATCATCTCCAGCTCGGAGGTTCCTCTGCAGGAGCCTGAGGACAGAGCACAGGAGGTCAGCATGAGACCAGCAGCTCCACAGCTTCAGACATGACGGAGGAACGATGTGTGACCGGAAACTGATCCAGCATCTGTGATAACTCCACAAATTAATGCAGTAAATAATCCACCTGCTAACCCTGCTCAGGGGTATTTAACAGGCGGCTAAGCTAGCGTTAGCTTCACCAGATCCCTGCCTCTACTGGGCGTTAAACCAGCGGACAACGTTAGCTCGGATGCTAACGGAACCGAGTGGATTACTCACCTGGTTCTGAGCGGGTGTTCGTCCCGCAGTGATTCTGCTTCAGCGGGTTTCTCTTCGTTGTTTACGTCTAAAGCTCGAACCACTACCCTGGACCTGGGTGGAGCACTTCTTCGTTGGATGCTGTGTGGTTGTCTACCTGCTGCAATAATGTTTGCTATCGCCACCTATTGGAGAAAGTGAAGACTACAACAGAGACATAAAAACCATGTTATAAACCATATTTTATTATGTTATAAGAATGAACACAGACAAACATTCTAGTTACAATAATAGTCTAATGTATTATGTATAAATGCTCTAATTTGATTATAATATAATGAATCATAAATAATAACATCCCCATCTGCATGCCGAAGGGTCCTTGGCAAGATACTGAACCCCTTAAATTGGTAGGACTTCAACTGTCTATTAATTGTACAATATCTTATACTGTGTAAATAAAAAAAAAGAAACTTCTTTTAATATATTCGATCTCTACTAGACATTTCCTCTTCCACAAAAGAGGCAACTTCTTCAGTGTCCATGTTGTTCTCTCTTCAGCTCAATCTTTTCAAAGTCCAGATACTTAATATAATGTTTATATAATATGATCAGGTGCTCAGGCCCGATGGTGCTCAGCTCAAACATCAACAATCCACTATTTCTGGAGTGATCCCACCTACTGCAGCTGTAATAGCTTCAAGCTTTTGTTTTTGCAACACACGAAAACGCTATAAAATATATTTTATTTATATACAGTAAAACCAGAGGCCACTGGGAAGTGAATGCAGGTTTGAAACTCCTGTTTTAAAACAATTTCAGTGTGGAAAATGAGCAGATGACATCACACTCTCAGAGTGCAGAATAAATCCTCACCAGACAAAATATCTGAGCTGCAATGCAGTGCACCCAGAAAATAAGATTCAATGAAATTCTGAAGCCCGACAATAAAATAAAGAGCTACATGAAAAAAATAAATCACGACCTTAAAAAAAAACCTTGTATTTCCTGTTCTGAAGACTACATGAAAATCAATGAATGTGAGTCAGAATCAGTCACGTGATCGTCTGTTCTCTCTGGTGTGTGGTCCTGCTCTCGCCCGCTGTGTGATGTGATTACCTCCAGCTTTATTAAATGACCCTGAATGGGTTTTATGTCAAATTAGTGTTTGCAAATAAGCCTTTAACGAATCATTTCCCACTGAATGGTTTGCATCACCATATAAGGATTTCCTGCAGTAAAATGAACTCTCAGAAGAAAGGAGAAGCACTTTCCCTGTGACGTCCGTGGTGTTTGTGGCACCGATGATTTACAGTGCAGTGGTCTGCATGTCTCTTTTAATGCATTAGAGACACCCCCTCTCTTTCATTTCCTGCTCCCTGTGTGTTTATCCGTCTCTTACCCAACTTCTGAAAGGTTCATCACACCCTGTCTCATTGGAGCAGCGGGTGAGCTCGTATATGACACATTTCTGACCTTTTTTTCGCAGTTTGAGACATTATGAAGCAGTTGAAATGACGTCGCCATTAACTCAACTCATGATGTATATTTACTCCCCTAAAATGATATTTGATATTTTTAAACATCGTGTTTCTACATCTGGCACAAACTCTCACTCGACCCAGAGGAGGACCTGATGGACAGGGGAGGTCAAAGGTCAAGGTCACAGTGAACTCTCAAAAGCCTTTTTCTATCTTGAACATG
Organism: Pseudopleuronectes americanus; assembly: GCA_038501795.1. Classification (NCBI taxonomy): domain Eukaryota; kingdom Metazoa; phylum Chordata; class Actinopteri; order Pleuronectiformes; family Pleuronectidae; genus Pseudopleuronectes; species Pseudopleuronectes americanus. The sequence continues at coordinate 5,153,777 of CM076731.1, forward strand.
TGATCTTTAGAACGCTTGTTTGTTTTGGGACGTTTTGGATCAAAATCATCAGTTTGACCCTGTGGAGATTCTAGCCACAAACTTCACATGAAAGCTTCTTTTATTCATCGTCTTCCTTCCATTCCTCTCATCCAGTAAAATCTATATCCATCCATCTATCCGTCTATCCATCCATCTATCCATCTATCTATCTATCTATCTATCTATCTATCTATCTATCTATCTATCTATCTATCTATCTATCTATCTATCTATCTATCTATCTATCTATCTATCTATCTATCTATCTATCTATCTATCTATCTATCTATCTACCTACCTATCTATCTATCTATCTATCTATCTATCTATCTATCTATCTATCTATCTATCTATCTATCTATCTATCTATCTATCTATCTATCTATCTATCTATCTATCTATCTATCTATCTATCTATCTATCTATCTATCTATCTATCTATCTATCTATCTATCTATCTATCTATCTATCTATCTATCTATCTAAGCTATATATATGAAATATCATACATCACAATATTCTTCATGGTGAAAAAGCCAGACTGATTTATTGGTTGGCCAAAATAAAATCAGCCTACTCACATTATACCCATTATGGGTCAACCTCTTTGTTAAATTACAAATACATGTAAAGAGAGTTAACATCTGTACTATAAACAGTAAAGATAAGAACCCTTCTCTTCCCACTTGTTTCACAATATTTCCACTTTCTACATTTCAGGTTTTCTACCAGTCTCCCTGATCTCAGCACAGTTTACTCACACCATGAAATATTTAACAAGTTAGCCAGTGCAGCCAACTTACGCCTTTGGAATTTAATATAAATAAACCTGCAGTGTCGGGACTTCAGGTCAAACGTCTCAGTCAGTTAACAGATGATGCTCCGTACGGCGGAGAGTTATTTGGACGAAGGTCATAAGCTATACTTTGCTTGTCACGTCACTTTCAGCAGAGTCCATCAGATGTCAAGGTTTTTCTGTTCAGGACTTTTCAGTTTGCAGCGTCCTTCACGGGGGATGGAGCCGGTCTTAGAATGTGAGACGGATCTGTTAAAATCTGTGAATGTGAAGTTCATGGTGTAGATTTTATTCATGAAGCTTATTATGAGCTGATTCTTGTTTATTTCTCCATCCGCCCGTGACCTTCTGTGAAGCAAATCCTTTTCTTCTGAAGACAGGGTTAAAAAACCCACGGTTAGTCACAACAAATAAAAGACAGCACTTGTTGAATGGATTGCGGAGCCCTTGTGCCCCCTCAGTTTAATTCATGACCGTTGCCTACAATTAGTGAGTCACTGGTGCGGAGAGCGTCACAAGCTGAGGAAGGAGGAGGTTTTCACTGCACGTCTCAACTCAGAGGACCGACTGTGTAAAGGCCATGTCAAGTTTGTTGATTGCCAGTGTGCTACAATAATAAGTAGACCTCATTCCACTGCTGGGGCTCATTTACACAATAGTCTGCAGCCTGAATGAGTCAGAGTATCATTTCAAGTTTATCACAAACTGTATATTGTATATTGTTTCTGCCTGTTGCACATTTATTTGTAGGTTTAGAAGTGTAAGATAAGAAAATATCAACTTTATTGATTTACTTGTTACAGATAATCAAAATGAGGGAAGATAAAAGAACATGTAAATGTATAAAAATAGAATAAAATAGACAACAAAGTAGAACATTTTAACTTAAATTAAGCAAAAAATACATAGAAAATATATTCATCAGAGAGAAGCATAATTTGTAAAGAAAACGTCCTCGAGCACAGTGCAGTGGCAGAGGAGGATGTGAACTTTGTGCATCATGCATTTTATTTTGAAATAAACATATACAAATACGCGTGTACCAGGGTTTTGTATGGTACTTGCAGTCTATATATGCACATGCATGAATGTATCATTAACAGCCAAAGGGACAAAAACAGTATATACAAAGTAATTTCCAATGTGTTCATAACGATGTTATATATTTGACATTTAACTTTAAGTGTTGTTGCTGGTGCAGCTTCAAAAAGCTCCTATTGACTCCTTTCCACTGGGGGGCAGTATTCACCTTCTACAGTAGAACCAAGAGGCTGATGAACCGGTGAGGAGCAGCATCTCCTTGATTCCCTGAACCCAAACCCCCAATTTGACCACATACTGGCAAGTTGTGTCCTCACTTTGTACGCAAGTACCGAACCTGCATATATGTGTATACTTGTGTGTGTGTGTGTGTGTGTGTGTGTGTGCACAAACCCTTTCATGACATCAGTGGGTTTAGAGATTGGATAAATCCGCTCTTATGTCCTAGAATATAAAGACATGTTCAAATGGCTTGAATGGTTTTCCTTGTGATGTTGACAGTTATTATTGTGTCTTTGCACTTAGATCCACTCTGCAGCCTCTTGTCACCGGCTCCACTGGTAACTGACGCAATCACACTCAAACAGGCCAATCGATCGACTAGAGAGAAATCGAGTGCCGCTGGTGATTCATATTACGTCAACAGGCTGCAGTATATCGAAGCAAAAATTTTTTAAAGTGCACAGGCCGCCTCACATGCACACATGTCTGGAGAGTTTAAAAAAAACACGGCGTCCCCATGGAAACAGGTTTCCAGTCTGCAGGAGCTCCATAAACGGATTTCCTGCAAGAAGAAAAGAGAGATAGAGCGAGAGAGAGAGAGAGAGAGGGGGGTACATACTCAATATTTGACTTCTGCACAATCCATAGGGTGCACGTCAGGTGGCTGAGAGCAGACCCCTGCAGGTTTATACAGTATCCACATAAGAGGAGAGATCTGTTTGTTCTGGCTGTGTTTCTTTAAGTGCTCATGACTCACCTGTTACCTTGACCATCTGAGGTATTTTTCTGTGCTCGCGCCATTAGCCTCAAGTTCTCCTTGTGCAGCGGCCCGGGTGCAAAGAGAAGGAATGAATGAAGCCATCGCACAATGCGGGTGACTCAACACTTTTCTTCCACTCCCAGCTATTTGGTACAGAGAGCTCCCTCCCACCGCCGCTGCTGAGAAGGGCTGCAATAACTGAAGGAGATTGGAGGGTAATTTGCTCGCCCGGTTTCCATTCACATTAGTGGTATGTGTTTGGGGGGGTGCCCCCACTGTGGAGGAAGTGAGGTCAGCCAGTCCTGTCAATCAAGGTGTACAAAGAAAACTGTTTTTATGCACGACAAAGCTGCAACAGGAAAAGAAATAGGCTGAATAACAAACCCGATCTCCAGCTGTGTTACATCTTGGTGCAGACACATGTTTCTGATAGGGAGACAGGTCGTTTATGGGTTTGATGGATCTGGTGTTTTGTCGCAGCAGAAACCTGCAGAGCTGCATCCGGTGTCCTCGCTCTAAGGTTCAGCTTTCAAAACCCATTTGGTTAAAAGCTGGAGAAACCTTACTCTCTGAAAAGGTCTTTGAAAATGTGATTTTTGTGAACAATTCTTTTTCGTTGTCAGAAAGGTTGCCTGTGGAAATATCTATTCCCTTCGCTCGTCATCTTTGCTTTTGCTTTTTAAGATATTTTCTGTACACGTGAAGAGATTTTGTATCCTTGGATTTAAAAGACAGCGTTGGATGGCACAAAATAATCATCAGTGACACATGTTTAAAGACAGTGACTGGGAGGACGTTTGACAGCTCAGCCCACTGAACCACAATGCATGTACTGTTCTATTTGAAGTCTTCCCACCTTTGTTGTTCCTCCCTCTGTAGAACAAAACCAGCAGCGGACACAACACTTTTTTCAAGAATTGTATGGAGAACAAAACATAAAGTAAATAACTTTTAAAAACTTTCAGTGTTAGTTTGCGGTGCAGAGCTCATCACACCACTTCTCAACGTAGACGTTTATTACGTTTTTAAAATGTTAATAAGGTGTTAACTTTGCACAGAGAGTTTGCAAATTGAATGACCTGCTGATCACTTTGCATTCATACTTTTCTGATCGCTCCTCAGCTCCTCAGCCGAGGGTCAATAGGTCTGACCTAGTTGCTCTTGTGGGGCAATCTCACCAAATCAGAGTGTCAGACTTTAATCCTCATTCTAGAAAATACTGTATAAGGAGCAGAAGGATATGGATCACATAATCTTTATGAAACCCATTCATAACTTTCTTCAGAGTGGATTTATAACTTTTTTAGCAAATTAAATCACAAGACCGGTGACAGAAAACGGAAAAAAAGGTGTAAAAGTAATTCCAAAAGTGTGATTCTCTCCAGCCCAAGGGCTTCCAGCTCTTTCATATTCATTTGACTCTGTGTCATTCATCTTATCTCCCTCGCACAGTTTGATTTAATAATTATCATACCGCATAAATGTCATCCCGCTGGAAGGCAAACATAAAGCTTGTTGTGCGTTGGTTGCGTGAAACATGACAACTTGTAAACCTCCCGTTTCGCGTTCCTCCTCCTGGCGCCTATCCAAGAAAAACAAAAAAACCTGAATGGAGGCAGAGACTCAGACATGTCAGCGCTGTCAATGAGTAGAAAAAAAACACTACCCCCCCCCCTCCATCTGTGTGTACAATCTGTTGAAAAATGGACCGTGTCAATCAATCAATACTGGGGTGGTGGTTGCAAAGGGCCTGTGTAATAAGCGAGTCAAGAGGGGGGGAAACTGCACTTGTGTAAAAGTGCTGTGCAACGCTTCCAAGTGTGTTGTATCGAACGAGTGAGCGCTCGGGGATGGGGTTGCCATAGCTACGGGTTGATCGGAATGCATGACACGTGCGATCTGTCTCCACTTGTGTTGTGAAGTGTGTGTGTGCAGACAGGAGGGATTGATGCACTCTGCAGACTCACAAACGGAGCCATTTAGTTCAATTAGCAGGCGTCTGGTCGATAACTCAAGTCTTTTGGGTGGAGGAGCGTCCTGATGGTGTTTTATACCTCAGACGAACACTGAGGTTCATCTGTCCGACTGAAAGTTCAACACCTTAATGGTTGCTCGGTTACAGACGTGTCAATCAGCCTGTTTAGCAAGGGGGGGGGAGGGGTGGGGCTGTGTCGGTAAACAAAAAAAAACGTTGAATGAGGCTAATGGCTCTTTTTTTTTAATATTCCACACGGATATCAGAATATAAAACTTGTTGTATTCTGCAAAAGATCAGCGCAGGCCATAACAACTTGAAGCCTCTTAGGGTCATTGGAAACAAGTTGTGAACAAAATCGAAAACTTTCCAGACGACTGCTGCTTTAAGTTACAAATTTTGCACTCACAGGAAAACACTATGATTTGTGTAGAGCTGTGTTTTTTTTAACTTTCTTATCAAAAAAGTTTTTAATATAGTTTCTTTATCTGTGCTCTCAGTCTCTTGTGGGTCCTGAGGGGATATCTGACTCCTCAGTTGATGAATGCTTCACTATACGCTCTGCAACCTGTGTCCAGTTAATGCTGAGCAGGATCCAGTGGTTTCAATAAGAAAACTATTTGTTCCACAACGTTTCCTGCTAGATTACATATTCTGAAAACAACGCCGGGGTCAAAACCTGCTGTGGCACCATTTCTAAAGAGATGGGAGCAGTCGGAAGTGGTTTGATGTCTACCGCCGTAGGGATGACCTTCAGAGAACCTGCACCACTTGTCCTCTTTACCTCCCCGTCCTTCCCCTCGCCGCCGTTCAGGTCGCTGCAGCCCTCGGCGCCCCTCTGATCCGGCGTCCCTCTCAGGGTCTGTGCAGAGGGCATGACAGCAGCCACTAGAGCCTGTCAGTGTCATCCAGCCCCGTTCTCTCGCCTCTCTTCAAGGGCAGCCAACTTCGTGTTGCTGGGTTACACTAATTGCATCGTTAGTATTCTGCATTGAGCCGCTTCCGGAAGCCGAGTCTCCACCAGACACCGAGGGCCGGTGCGAGCCGCTGTGATTACAAAACCACAGCAGACCCTCTGTGTAACCTTTGTCTGAGTTTTCTAAAAAACCCATGCGCCCAACTTTTATTTTGACGGTGTGCAGATTGTTGTTCTCCATCTCTTATCCAATCCTTTCTCTTCAAAAGGTTGCACAGCTCCTATTTCCTGTTTCATTCTCACATCTGAGATTTGTCCTTACTCATAAGAAATCATTCCCACAAAATGAATTTTTTGCAAAAGTGCCGTCGGCCCCGGAAATATTCAATGTGTGAACCAGGACAAATCTGTATCATCGGAGATATGAAATCAGGTCAGGTTCAAGTTCACTCCTGCACATTATTCCTTTTCCATTTTTCTCATTGATAAAACCTGTTTGCTGTGACATTATTCATCTGTGCAATATATTCTGCAGTTGTTCATTTGAGCATCGTGCTGCCTTCAGTTCAAACTCTCCTCTGACAAATGAACGCATTTCGAAAGGAACGGCATTGCCACGGCAACGCGGCTATCACAAGCGAAGGGTTCCTCCATATGTAAGGGCTCGGTTACCGTGACAACATGATTCACGGTGAAGCTCCGGCACAGAGGAGCTCCCTGCGTCTCGATGCTCAGGATGTCTGTCTGAAAAAGAAAAAGTGCAATTTTACCTTGAGGTGAGAAAAACAACAACAACAATATTCTAAGTTTGGTGTTAACTTCCGGCTGGGACCTGCTGAGTCACTCCCAGCATGCATCTGCCCATGCAAACAGTTTGTTCCCCCAAGCAGATGTTAACGTGGTGATTCAAAACGTTTCTTGGTGCACACTGAGGGACACAGATGATCTCTTGTTTATGCCTGACCTCTTCCTGGGGGTCGTTTTTTAACCTGTGCTGTGCAAAACGTGCAAAGAGGATTTGCTGCAGAAATCTGCTGCAGTAGAAATCTGTAAATAATCAATTTGTTTCCAGGAGAAGCTCTGTGCTCCTGCAGAGAATGGATTTCATGTTCCTGCCTCACTGAGCATCCCTTTTTTTGTCTACAGTGATGTGCGTCATTAGACGTGCGTGAGGCAAATCTCTCTGCTGCATCTTCGCCACCAGAAGCTCATGACTGAGTCAGAGTGATGTGAAGCATATATTCACTGTAGGTGAGGGACATGTGTTTCGATAAATGTATATATTTATCAAAGCAATAAAGGGACTGAAGATCCCTTGTGCCGCTTGAACAGCAAAGAGGAAAATACTTTTTCCCATCTGTGTGGCTTGTGTGAGTCCTTTCAAATAAATCTCTTACAATCCAGTGCTCAAGAATTCCCATGGTAAGAAGGATTCCCTCACAGCGTAAACATGCCTTTATCAACAGAACACAAAGAGGAAACATGTGCGTGTGCAAGATATGTTAAGAGAGTTGGCAAACAGATTACTGGAGCTTATCACAAACACGTATTCTCCACCCAGAGGATGTGGCCCCAGGTGAGATTATCTCCTCATATATTGCACCGAAATATATTAAATTAGAACCGATAGCAGCCTTTTACCATCTCCTGCTATATAGAATCATTTCCAATGAAATGAGCAATTCAAACTTATATATATCGATATAACTTCCTGGTTTAAATCCTTGTTCTTCTAGTGTCTGTGTGGATTTTGCATGTTTCCTCCAGGTTCCCCCCAGCCCCCCAGCGACACCTTGAGAGAATAAGTGATATAGATAATGGATGGATCCTGTAGTCACAGTTTACTGCATACTGTACCTGAACTACTCCAGCCTCTACATGTTTGTAGTTCTACTTTTTCTTTTGGATACAGGTGGAACCTCTACAGACAGAAACAGCTGCTCTCAGCCCAATTATCAGAAACGGGTGATGACGGTGATTTCACCGAGAGGATCAACCTCTTCGATGCTCACATGCCCAATTGTTACCATCTGCAAAGGCTCCATACCTTTGGCTGAAAACTGAAAAATATAGCCATTATTGTGTAATGTGGTCATTACACAATCTGGCCAAGCATGCACACACTCCGGAGACTTTCTCCATCATCTCCACTGACGTACTCGTTGCGTAAACCCAATTTTCTCTGCCTGGTTGTCTTTGAAAAGTCAATACTCCACCAGAAATCTACTGCAGAGACGATGTTTTTTATCAGGATGGAAAGTATTCAAAATAAAAGTCTTCGAAGCATTTTACTGTGCAGAGACATTCATCATGATATTAAAACAAGTTCTTATTGGGAGACTGACATCTGTACACAATGCTGATTGTCACATCGCACAAATTTACACAAACTTGACCTCTTCAGTGTGCTCTTTGAATTCAGGTGGATTGTTTTCCTGAAATGTGAAGTTGGAGCGGTGCAAATAAAATCAAACCAAATCTCAGAAGGTGAATAAAGAAGAAAAATGACAAATTCCTTTGCTTTTGCTGCACAGTCCGTTCAGATGAATTAAAAATAATGTTGTGTGTTTCCTTGATCCCCTCAGTGTGTGTTTGTCCCTGTGGTTTTTTCAATTTAACCCTGAGTTCACATCCTTCCACTTTGCCTCGCCCTCTTTGTCTTTCGCCTCTCGGCCTCTTTTCACCATCTGCGCTCAATGGCGTCTTTCAGCTGCTGAGATGCTGTCATTCATATTGTCATTGTGATCGACAACTGCCATCAGCCCACTCACTTTGCCCTCTCTCTCTCTCTCTCTCTCTCTCCGTGCGCCGTGCATGTGTGTGATTGTGCGTTAGTGACCGGTTAATTTGTGTCTACAGGAGTGAACGAGGTCTGTGAGAAGTTGTTGAGGCTAACCGCTTCCTCCTCCTTCTTCTTCTTCTTCTACTTTCTGCTACTCCCGTGACGTCAATGACATTTTAACGGGAGGCAGCAGCTACAGAAAATTACCACCAACAGCAATCAATCACTTGGAAGCACTGGCTCCGAGGCAATTAAAGTGCTGAGTGCTCAGAAGGAAGAAATGTATTCTCATTTTTTTTCCACACTCATTGTCGGAGGTATTTTTCGGACATCAGGAACGTCCCCTGATGGATTTGCCAGTGGCGAGAAATGACTTTCTGTCTGAGGACATCCGGTGACTCAGCTTTATGACACCAGCATTTGACCGACTTTTTCTGTTTTCTGATCAAGCCCCGGACTTGTTGTGCACTTCCTCCTGTTTGGTTCAAATGCATTTGATTAACCTTCTTTTCACAGTAGACAGTGGCAGCTTCCTCCTGCTCCATTACTCACTTCACATCTCAGACAACAGGTGTCGAGCTGCACTCTCTGTACTTTACCTTGGCTTCACATTAAAAGCGAACCTGTATCCACACACACAGAAAAGCCACACACGTGAACACTAATTAAGCACATTCGGTTTAATTTTATGAATTTTATGCAGATAAACCAGGCAGGATGAATTTCGCTCTGCACCATAGACCGTTTTTTAAAAAGCTCTGCATACAGCATTCAGCAGGTTAACACTTAAAAGTGACAGTATACTTTAGAACTGTTTGAGGAGGACTCACTAATGAAAAGGAATAAAGCTCCAGAGCACTAAAGCAAACAGGCAGGTTTCAAACGGGCACGGCAACTCGTTGTAAAACAGCAACAAATCGAGGATATGTTTTCATGAAAAGCTCTAAATCATAACACGAATGATCTTAAGGCTATTTACATAGTAAGGTTGAAACCCGACCGTTCCCACGATCGTCCTGCGGTGTTTCTTTCTCCCTCTAGATTCCTGCTCCTGCTCATTTCCTCCTCCAGCTCTACTCATGTCGGCTCATGACCCTTGAGCCGGGCTCCCTGTCTTTTTGTAAGTAAATCATATTGCAAAAAAAAAGGGGAGTAATTATGAGATGTAGAGAATCATCTTCAGGTATGAAGATGTGAAAATGACCCTTGAGGGAAAAACGTCTAGTTGCACTACGTTTTTCCCTGGTCATTTTCTGGAAAACACGTAATTGCACCATGTAGACGCGACCCGGTGACCTGATGTACGAGTCCATATTTCACGGGCGCTGGCACCTTGTGCAGCAGGTTGTCGGTTCATCTCTGAGATCGTCTCTGCACTTCTCTCTAACCCTGATTCTGATCCCTCCTTCACTTTACTGTGATAACATTAACGATGTTCAGAGCTTTTCTCTAAATTTAAGATGTGTCGTCATTCTTGGTGTTTTTTTGGCTCAGAATGATTCTAACGTGTCACAGTTGATGAAAAGCGAGAACCTCTGACTTCATGGGTTAATAAAAGCTGCTTTTAGACCAATGGATTTCTTTTCTATATCTTTTGTAGAAGACCAGGCAAACACAAAAACCCACCTGGGTCTTTTTTTCGCTGCGGCGTGTGTAATAACTTTGAAGCCTCAACCTCTGAAGGGATAAATGTGAGGTTAATAGATTTCTGAATCTTATGGGCAGAGACCTTCTTTGGGGGGGGGGAGAGGCGGAGGCTCTGTTCTCGTGCAGCGGAAGTGACCATTAGCGGATGAAGGGCGCAGCTCAGTCATCAGTGTTGTTTAAAAGCAGCGGCCACTTCCTGTCTGTTACACAAACAGGCAGGTGAGCTGAGGTCAAGGAAACCTGTTCAGAGAGTTGTACGCGACCACAATGGGGAAATCTGTTGGCAGAACGGCACTGAGCCATTTCCCACTGTGTGAAGTCGGTGTTTAACCCATCTCGAGTTGAATATTTTCATTCATATCCTTGAGGCTTAGTTGTTTTCATTTTTTCATCTAGTATTGGTTTTTGTTATGATTAAACGGCACCATCTCAGAGGTAATGTTCATTTTACAGAAGCTTTTTATTGTGTTTTAATAAAATTGAGCAAGTCGAACATGTTTGTTGCTTCATTAAAAGATAAGGTTACATTTTCAATTTGCTTTTATCTTTGGATTCGTGGAAACAAACACAACAGAGACAATTGCACAATGTAACAGAGCGATCGGAGCGAGGTCCCGAGGCTGGTATCGTTAGTTCTGCATGTTTTTGCTCATAAATACAAATTTAGGACGAATTGAGAATCAGAATAAAAGATTGGAAATGTCAGGAGATAGAGTTACAAATGTTAAAGCTACTAAGAAAGTCAGGGATTATCCCACAGAGGACAATTAACATAGATAACCCCCGCAGGCACGAGAAGAACATGCAAACAAATCGGACTGGGATTTGAACCGATGACCTTTGTGCTGTGAGTGCTCACCGCTTCTCCACCGCTGCACAAACAAATCAACAGAACACTGTCAGGGACAGAGAGAAGTCAAGGTTCCCATCACAGTCATTATTTACTAGAATTCATCTCCCATGACAATAACATCAACATGGTGTCGGTGAATGTTCCAGTCGGGCTCTTCACTGTGTCGTTTAGTGTCGAGAGCTCGGCTCCCGATGCAAATGAGCTCAGTTATTTACTCAGGTTGTAATTTCTATTTCCTGAAATGCGCTCGCACGTTTCCTGTCAACCCAAAGCAAACGGACGTCTCGCTGTGAGGACACTTCCATCGATCCCCGCTCGGCTTGACTCATTCAAATTCTCTGTGACTCTGTGTCACAGAGCTGCAGCCTGAAGCGAGTCATTACCACAGCAGAGAGGTAAAACACTAAGTCACGGGTTCATTTTTATAAAACAAACCACCTGGGATTCAAACATCTGCCTTCTGAGCACGGACACTGACGTCAGCCCTGCGTTAGTGGAATAGTGTGAAATGATTTAGTGGCCGTCTGGTGTCGCTGGCTGTCTGCCCTCACATCCTGTGAAACGTGGCCGGGTCAGAACCTGGTGAAAGTCTCAAAAGCATATTGTCAATGTGTGAAAACTGGGGATGTAGTTGTGGAACCAGTGGAAACTACTGATGTCTGAATTGTGTCACAATGTCATTCAACCCTTTTTCTGTTGGTCTTTCTCTCCTTCTCTCTGTGCTCACACAGCATTTCAACAAAGCTGAATTTCTCCGGGGACCTGGAAACACATTTTGATATTCTACCTGACCAGCTTCTATTAGCATGTTAATATGAATCTACCAAACCTCCTTACATGCACTAATTAAAACTATTAAGCATCACCAGGACCCGGTAATGAATATGGAGGAGGTGGTGCAGGGGAAGGCCTGTGCGTCATTATCCACATCATTCTGTTTGTGTTAAATTGAGGAGTTGTGAGGTTGCAACCACTTGCTGTGTACAGTTTGGATCAGTGACACAATCACCCACCTGATGGCTGTACACGCACAAATACACATACATGCACAAATACACGCTCACACACACTGACTCATTTTAAGCACATATAAAAAAGGAAATGATATCAGTGGTAGTAGCCACAACGTAAAATACATGACGATGATGGAACATGACGCACTGTCTCCTACTTGATCTGAATGGCTGCTCAGTGTCATACAGAGGTAATAGCCCCCTATAGGTCTTACCGTCTGGTAAGACCTATACCGTCTGAGTCAATATATAATAATAGGTATTTATTTTATGATTTCATGAAAGAACAAATTATGTTTTACAAAGAGAAGGAACTGCCAGCTAATATTTGACTATCACAGAAAAGTTGGATACACGATTTAACAATCAATTAAAAAGAAGATGATGATGAAGGTTAATTTTCACAGGAAGCTGGGAACAGGAAATCGTTACTCGGGACGATAAAGACAATTATTCAAATCAATAACATTTCATCTTACAGCATAGACAGGCTGAGGTGGAGCTCTCCATGGTGCTGATCCGGCCTCTGTCAGTGGCTGCTGATCGGTGGCTACAGGAAGTTTCAGTTAAAACCATGTGAAGTTAAGACATAGAATGAAAAGTCTGAACTCTGAGTTTATCTCAGATCAATTTTAACAAGTCAATTAAATCCCTTGTTAGAAAAATGTAAGATCGGAGAAGTCTGATGTTCTGACACTTCCTGGTCTGAAGCATTTTTTAATGCTTTTTCTCGTGCATAGTATTTTCTTTCATTTTAATTACTGTACATTATTATAAGGTTTACTACATTTTATGATATATTACATCACTTTCTTCTCATTATCTAATTATAGATAGATTATAGATAGATCGGTATATATCTAATCAATTCAGAATTTTACCAGACAAAGATCCAACAGTGGGAAAGAATCTGTTTCATTATTTTTGTCATAGTCGAAATATCCAAGTTAAGTAGCTAGAAATGCATCAACAGTTTGTGTGGAAATTAAAATCTTGTTGGCTGTTGTAATGTGAATATTTAGTCTCTGCACAGTCAGCTTCATTGGTTGTATGATTGAAAAACAGGTTTATGATTTCTGCATTCCTCCGAGCAGCTCTGCAGCTTATCATTTGACTCATATAATGTTATTCCATTAATTAACACAGAGGCTAACACCACATCCTCATCAGAAGTGACCGCGGAGTTCCCCTCTTGAAGTTGCTGTCAATTAGTCTTTAATTTGAATCAAGGTACAGAACCTGCCTGTCGGCCGGCTCCACACATTAGCATTCAGGTAACACAGGTTAACAGGGTCAGAGATGTACAGTGTATTGAGGAAAGCACAAATTCAACCTCTGAACCTTCTTGACTGTGTTTAAACTACATGAACCAACATGAGGGCCAATGAAAACAGGCTTTATGAACAGAGGGAAATTAATAAAAGCTTTACAGCAAAGAGCTTTGACTCATCAAACGCTGGTATTAATTACTTCACTAAGTGCTTCGAACATGTCGGGTGTGGGGTCGACAGAAGAAGCCTGTTGGTAATTATCCATCAAATTGGAAAGGTCCCTGAAAGCTGCATTTTCACCACACAGACTCTTTCATGGAATAATTTCTCATATTTTATGCAACATTAAGCTCAGATAATGGAAGAAACACGTATCAGGTGCAGCTTATGAGAAGAAACACGTGAATTGGGTAGAGGTAGAGAGGTTATGGATGTCTTTGTATTCACAGCATGCGAATAAATATTACTCATTTTCATTCAGGTTTATCTTTTTCCCTGAAAGCCTGCAACATAAAGCACCGGCTCACAAACCCTGTGCACCTCCAAACATGAAGACTGTGATGGTTTTGTAATGGTTCTGTAATGGTTCTGTGATGGTTATGTAATGGTTTTTGTGATGGCTGCACAAAAGAGCAGATAATGATGCTGGGTAAAAAACATAAATCAATTTCTCCTGCTTCTCCTGTAATTGATCACAGTTTAACACGATGTGGGGATGAGTCCATGCCCTGAATCTCTGACTTTGGTCTTTGTACATGTGACAATAAGATAGAGAAAAGAAATATTTCAATGTAAAAAAAAATTTGTTTGTTATTTCTTGTGTAGAGGATTGATTTGAACACAGGCAGCTGTTGAGAACTTCATTTCCGAGTACACGTCTTGATATTCATCGTCTCGGCTCTGACCTCGTTTCTCCCTGCAGGAGTTTTATTCCGAGCAAACACATTTCGTTTGTGATCAGCAGTTCTTCAACAAAGCATAATACATATCCTGAAGGTCAAACAAACAGTGAATGAACAGTATCTGTTTGTGTGTTTGCTGTTGAGAAGAGAAAAGCATTTAGAAAAAGGTTAAAGGTTTTCTCTCTATGTTGTTTTAATTGGTGACTAATATTTCTATGAAGGAATAATAGTTTAGGTGGATTAGGTTTTTTTTGGTGATTTTGAAGATATGCACAACTTATTTTTTCCTAGTATTTCCAGGATTTCTCATCATAGATTACGTTTTATAAAGATTTTAACAGGATGATTCATTACTTTGGAGAATATGCTTTTTTGCTTCCTCACTAAGAAGTATTCTGGGATGTTTAGCGACATCTACTTGGATCAGATGTGATCTAGAGGTACTCGCCTTTCATACCTCTTCAAATGTAAACACAACATCCTCATCATCACAGTTTGTGGGTTTTTACATCCTGAAAGCTGTAACACAGAATCAGTCAGTTAAATTTTGTCATCGCGTCTCTTACACACTTGGCTCCTAATATTTTAACAAGCTTTGCATCTAATGTTGAAGTAATCTGACAACAAAATATGTATGTACCGCAGTTCTTCACTTCCCTGAGCACAATTTTGATGATGTGATGTTTTCAATCCTTCTTATAAAAAAAGAGGAACTGCTTTTTTTCTTCAGCATTTGCATGATAACTGTCATCAAGGTGGAAATTGGCTAAAAATGGATTTTTCAAAATTTGACAAAAGTAAATGACTCCACAAGTCTCTTGCAAAAACATGTTAAAATGTAATTCACCTATTGATTTAATGTCACTTCAGTTAATGAAGGGGTGTGTGTATAGTACTGTGTGTTATTTTTACTTAACTGGTCCCTCTGTGTGACACTAGATAGTTTAAAAAGTGAGAGAAGGAACAGAAGAAGATGTGTAAAACAAGCAACCGGACGATAAAATGATAATCAATGTGACGATAGAGTAGTTTTCATTGTGAGTTGTCATTGAAATGGATGTCACTCTTTGTTTTATTTCTCTCCCTCCACAATCCTCCTGCTTGCCGAGAGATAAAAAACAATTATCCACTTCCCATCTGCCTTTGGAAACCCAACGCAATAATGACAAATCACTGAGGGATGTGGTGATTCACCGTCACCCCTGACCCCTCCTTCAACGGGGGAGAGCTCCTTTGCCGGCGGCCCCTGTGGCAGAATAGTGAGTCCATACGTCACGGGCAGAGAGACTCAGCCCCACGGCACAACGGCGAGTTCACTCTGGCGTAGGATGAAAAATGTGTTTTCTGTTTTACGTCTCTTCTCCGCGGCCTGTGTGAGCAGGTGCTAATGCACAGACGGTTGAATGGGGTTCGGGTTTCTCTTAATGTGTCTCGAAGCCTGTTCGTCCTCCATGTGTGGGCGGGGGCTCCATGTGCCACATGATTCACTTAATATGTGTAGTAGTTTCAGCTGCACTGTAATGGAGCCATTTGCATCATCGAGTACGTAAGCACAACGCCAGGCCAAGTGTCTCTCCTCTGAAAGGCTCCTCCCACGTTATCTAAATACTGCTGGGTTCATAATCTGGTACATTCATATATTCATGCTCCTGTTTCTTTTTCCAAATTTTCATCACTGAGATATTTTGTTTTTGTTTTTCTTCCTGAGGCCACTTCCTGGAACAGTCCACACACGTGTGCACCACATTCTGTCACATGAGACAAAGTGATGTATCAGGTTGATTATACACAGTTTAATCAGGAGAGAAATAAATGAATGTATTGTGAACGGAGGAAGGAGACGGGACGCTGGCGGCGGTGATGAGGAATAGAGCGAGAGCTAGGTGTCTAACGAAGGCCTCTGATTGGACGGGTGAAGGGAGAGGACCAGGTACAGAGATTCAAGGTGGTGGGTCACTTAATGATCACGGAACTGAACTGACAGCTGAATGACAGGAGGGGGAGAGAACATTTAAAGATTTGACAGCTTACATGTGATTGGGTCAAGGCGTGCGTGTTAGACTGTGATTGGATGAGAAGAGACAATGAGCTGGTGGAGACAGCAGGAAATGTTCATGTGACTTATGAGACATGAGCAGGAAGACGGAATTCCTTAATATGTGGAGAGCTGATCAAATTGTCCTGATTTGAAATGGTCCTAGCCCAACTTAACCAGTGCATTTGCATGTGTGGCAAATAACACACAACAATAATACACAATGCACTTTATGACCTGCTGCAGTGTTCACGTAACGATTTCACTGCTGCTGCTCTTTGCACAAAATACTTGAATTACACAAAAAAGTACATGTATCAAGTGTATGTAGATATGTGTGTGGGTGTGTGTGTGTGCGTGTGTGTGTGTGTGTGTGTGTGTGTGAGTTTATACAGTATATGTATTTACTATCTTTTATTTATCTATTAGTAAGTTAAGCAAGTAAGCAAAGTAAGATTTTCATTTTACTGTGCATATGACCAGAAAGAATCTTGCAGAAGTTGTGTATATGTATAAATTTCAATATATGAGCATAAAGTTTATGTAAAATGAAAAACACATTTCCTGGATTAAGAGTGAGATTAAGAGAAGAAACCAAAAACCGTCTCTGTCTCTGTCCAGTGGTCAATTCTGCTCCTCTGCACCTGTCGAGAGGAAACATCAGATCCATGTGGACAGATACCAACTCTACAACCTTTTTCTAATGAAAGCATGAGAGAAACAACACAGTCAATATTTGTGTTTCTCATTAAACCCTCCTCTGACTCCCATGGTTTAATGGCACCTGGTGGGAAATTGTTGATGCATCAATATCCCCATAACAGTCGTGGAGAGAGAGCTGCTCATAAAGTCATCATCTTCAAAATTGATTTTAAATATGGATGGATAAACGTAATTTCCAGAGTGACGAGCAGAGAACACAGAGAGTCTCCTCGCCCATTGGCTTTTTCTGTTTTACAACTTAACTTGTAGAAAACTTTATAAACGTTTCCTGGCAAGTAGCCGAGGACCCCGGCATGAAACACGTGGAAGACCAAAGAAGAGCTCGGCGCACTGCAAAAAACCATTCATCTTAAAAGCAATATAAAAACCAAATTGTAAGAAACCTTAAGGGGGAGAAGAATATGTACCAAACTGACAACCCTCATCGTCTCACGGGCACAGAGGCGAGCACCGGTTTGGATGAGAAAACCACAGACGAAATTACTGCTGGTCCAACGTCAAAGCAACAGACAGGTTATGAAGGGAATCTGTGGGGGCGTGTTGAGGTCGTGTGATGCGTCACTTCCTCGACTAGAAGACTTCGGAGTGAGTAAAAACCAGGCGCCGCCCACGATTCTTCAGTTCTCAGGACGTTTGCAGAGGAAAATTTAATGGAGCGCAAAGTTTTTACAGATTCTGACGCAAAACAAGAATCTTTGGTAATTATATTTACTGATGATTCAGACTAAATTACTCTGGAGGAAGGAAGTCATAGAACTTCACTCAATGGGAATAAATGGAGGCAAATTAGGAGGAAAACAATTATACTGTTGATCATTTATTCCATCCGTCCGTTAAAGAGGAGACAATTATAGGATGCAGTCATCGTTAACACCTCTGGGCTTTACACTGTGTGTCATCTAAAGCATGGGGAACGTGTTCAGCTCCAGGCCGCTCACTCCTGGATACTCAGTGGCTTGTTGTCAATTCAGGAGCTGCATCCTCCAGATGGACGTGTCCCACGAAGGAAGAAGATCATCGTTGGCTCCGTAGACAGAATTGAATTTAGCCGTTTGATCTACTGGGAATTTCTGTAATTGGCGTCACCAAGTTCTTCCCGTTTGGAGCGAAAGAAGTTCACAAACAATTAAAACAAGTTTCACAAATTCACCACCTTTCACTGGCAAACACAAAACACCATTAACATACTGATGCATTTGGTTTTGCAAACAAAAACCTCATCTGACGAACAAATACACTACCTGTTTCTAAAAAAAGTAAAAGAGTCGAACTGACAAACACGACAGAACGAAACAACACCTGCCATGACATGAAAAAAAAGCAGTTTATACAAGGGAGCTATAAGGGAACAGGTGAGCAGGTGGGATGGAGGTGCAGAAGCAGGTGGAGTGAGGAGGAGGTGGAGGAGCAGCAGATGGATGAGGAGGAGAAGCACATGAGGGGATTCTCCTGACAGGTACAGCAGGCTGGAAACTGTCTGCACAAACAGCCGGACTGGATGAATGGAAAAAGACAAATGTGCAAAATGAAAATCAAAACCACATAAAGTGAAGGAAGCTGCTGACTTTCCTCTGTGGATCAATAAAGTTTTTATCTTATCTTAAGAAAGTCTCAGAACTCACAACAAAGTCCTTCCCACTTTGTTGTGAATCACTGAGCCGTGATGTGTCCGTTATTAACCAACTATATTTAAGTTGTTAATATAGAAGAAAGTAGACAGAGCTTTTCTTCTGTCCATAGAAAACAACCAGAGCCTCTCGTCCTCCACAGGCTTTAAATAGCGTCTCTGTGAATCACGCTCGTTTCAATAAAGACGTTGTGGAGCGTGTCAGCGTCTCGGTGACTGACATGACAGCAGACAACATGAAGATTACACATTGGGGAGCGTAGGCAGTGCTGGGATATTAATAAATGTTGTTTTTTCATACAAGTCGTTGCTCTCACTCGATGTCATGATGGAATAGAAAAACAACAATTGAGTCCTGTGTCTGAAAGTGTGAACTTAAAACTTTGCTGAACTACTTTAGGAGTAAAAAAATTAGTTTCTTGCTACATGTAAGTAACAGCTGTTTGCAATCTTGCATCAAACTGTCAATAAAACTTGGTTGAATATTAATATATCTATTTATAACGTCATTGTAATGTCCAGATATGATACTCATGCGATATACAGTTCAGTACTTTAATGTAGATTTTTAATAATTTATCTACCATCTGCCCAGCACAGTGCTGTTGCCATGGTGTCCAGTATCATTGGAATTTAACAGGGGTCACTGACCTGAGATCTGTTTTGTTCTACAAGTGGATTTTGACAAAAGCATCTCATCCCTGTAAACTGTTAGTATGATCTTTGTTATGACGAGTGAGTACTGCTACAGAGCTGCATGCGACATAATCTATCAAAAATTAAAAACTGCAGCTATAATGACTGATGATTGAATGTTTGTATAACTTACATTTGAACACAGTCACTGCAAGAGATGCTAAAAAAAATACAGGAGATGGAGAATCAGCAGAGTTTCCACGATGCTGAGGAGAAGGTCATCATGAGAAAAAACAATAATCCTGTTACTAGGTCACTAAGGTTATTGATACTTGGAATAGCAGCTCAGGACAAATGTTTTCTTAGGATATATAAACGTGTATAGCCCCTTTTGAAAAATAGTCATCATAGAAAGCCCTTAATGAGGAAACTGCTTAAATAGTCTTTAAAAAAAAACAGGTCCTCTTTATCCAGGAAGTGAAGTTACAGTTGAGCTTTTGTTCCTCTTGAATCTAATCAAAGCAAAAATATCTTTTCTAAAGAGAAAAGCTTTTTAGATCTCGGACTATTTCAAGGTTCTTGAGCGAGAGACTTGTCGTCAGCGTCTTCTTTCAGGGTGAGCTTGAATCTGCTCTTTAGTGCTTTGACGCATACAAAAACAGAGGAGATAAAACCATTGAAAGCACCATTTATTAGTATTTTTTTCTATTACACAATGATGACATCAATTTAGATTAGATAGTGGATTAATGGATTCAGCTGAGCAGATTGACAAGTTCTGGGAATTCAGCTGTAAGCGTCGAGCATGGCAGTGACGAAACCTTCTGTTAAATATTCAATGGAGTAATAGTCCCATAGTTCCCATCATTATACGTCTTTTGATATACGTGTCCATGTCAATCGCACTTCTGAACATGTATTAATCTTTAATGAATGAAATGACGCACAGTGGAGTTTCTGAAGCGTCTCCATTCCCGATCCTCCGAGACATTTTCATATAATAGGTCTTGTGCAAGTGTCCAGGTATAACTTCAATTGCTTTAATCGGCCTCTTCGGTGCCTGTAATGCCGTCAGCTTTGATCCTTTATCCTTCCATCACGTCCTGGAATTAAAGAATCCTTGTAAAATGTCTTTGCGGAAGCACATTTGGATTTGAGCTTGAAAGCAGCAAGTTTGATTGGCAGCTGGAGAGATGACACACAGGTGGTTTCCTGGTACAGTACGTTGGTTCTGACATGAACTCAACCACAGTCGGAAAAAGAGAATTCAGAGGGGAAACCTGGACTAATGAAGGAATCCATTCTCACGGGTTTCTCCTTTTTGATGCTGAAGATTGATTTTATTCATCAAGGTAACGTAATAAAAGGAATAGATTTCTGAGTCCATAGCAGCCATTCAGACGAGCTTCTTCCTTCCTGACATCAGCTGTGAGTCATTTATCGAGAACATTAGAGGGAATTGTATTTCCAATGGCTTCTTGCTAGTGTTCAAACTTATTATATTTATTAAAAAAATAGGCTGTATGGTGTTTGATTTGCATTTAGTGTTAATGTAATACAGGCTGGTTGAGCCTAAAGTCACGCAAATAAAAGTTTTACATGATCCAATAACGTGGCAGAGTTGGAGAATAACTGCCTTGTAACTCACCAGAAATATAATATTTAAAGTACATGGGTCAACAATATCAGTTCAGTGAAAAGTCTGCAGGCACCAGCTTCAGTAAAGTAATGATCCGAAGCAGCATTAAGTCTGTGCTGCCTCTCACGTCTCTGTATTTAATTTCATATCAGTCCCAGTATTTCTATTTGGTTGTTTGTTCCAACATTGCAACACCATCCACCTACAGGTGTCATCTGTTTTGTTCCCTGTCCACGAAACAGATATTATATCTGGCTGTTTTGTTTTTGAATTCGCTGTATCAGAGCGAGAGAGAGTAGGAGTTGGTGCCATGATCCCGTGAATGTCTTCTCCGCACGTGCTGCAGAGCCCACGTGCACGTCAGCACCAGACAGGGCTGGTCAAGGATTCCCAAACCAGTGAGACACCACTGACACCAGTGGCCGTCCGGGCCCAGCACTGCACCTGGGAGTGCACGTACTGGGGCAGCATTCACACCTGAGGCCTTGAAGAGGGGAGAGGAAACTGTTCACATTCTTTCCTCCACCAAGGTCTTGTTTCTTTCTCACAACACAACAAATCTTTTGTGCTTGACTCTGTTTTTGCAGAGGTCTGCTCAGGATGCAGCATGAGCGGGGTCCACAGCTCAGACAAAGAGAACCAGAGAATATTCAGTCCTAGAAAACACGCCCACGACGTTAACCTGGTGACGGTCGCAGATCGTCATCAAACAGGTCTTTTCTTTTCTCTTCTCTGTTCAACGAGCTCTCAGGGCTCTTATGTGCACTTCCTGTGCAGAGAGTGTCTCATCTCTGTGAGAAGCTGCAGAGCGTCTGCAGTAAATACATGAACAGGCAGGAATTATACTGTGGAGCGACTTGTACAAATCGAGTGCTCTATACTTTATTCTCTGATTATTGAAGTTTTCTATGGCACCTTTAAATTGTTAATCTGCATTAATGTCAGATAAAGAATATTAAGTTTCAAACTTTCTCATGTAGTTATTATTCAGTCCATCTCATTACTTATCCTCTGAAGGTTTCCGGTGTTCCCTGCTGAGTTATCTATCCCTCTTTGACCTTTTCAGTTTCATTGTGATCGCTCTGCAACACAGTTTTCGAGTTTTGAGGAAAAGTAATAAGCTGTGACCCTTAAATAATTCCTTTGGCTCCCTTTCATTCTGATAAGAAAACTTCATGGGCCCTCAAACACATTATCATCTGCATCGGGAAGTTCATGACTTCAAGACAACTCTGGCTTCTCTAAAATGTAAATCTGTTCACAGATATGATTAAATTCTTTCCCCCACACACAATATAAGCATGTGTCTGTGTGCCTGGGTGAGCAGATGTGTGTTCAATAAAAAACGATAGGACTGCACCATGAGCAGAACACAAAAGGTGAGGACAACCGGAAGTCCTGCTATCCCGCGTTAGACCTGTGAGGGGCAGGAGAGCGCTGGAGATGCGGGCTCCGTGCCTGCTCCCTGAGGACAGAACAGACTGAGGTTACTAACAAACAGCTCAGCCGGTTAGTCACACAACTGCAAGTCAGGCACTGACTCTGTGTCCTTGGGTTTATTCGGAAAAGATCATATAACAATGAGTCAGCCTGTAATTAAAAAGACTCCTAATAGTATAGTAAAATATTATTGCATGAATGTAAAGTACATACATTTTTATATCAGATGCATGTACAATATATATATGTAAATACAAATCTATACAACCAAATGTTGGTTACATATATATAAATCTGGAGTAAGGAAATGTGTTTCAACTCATTCTTATGTTTAAGTAAAGTTAGTTCAATACTACATATATTTATTTTACATTTATTTATATACATGAACTATACATACATAAATACACATCACTGCCTGAAGGCATGACGGCTTAACTCAGACACATGTTTGATATCAGTATAGATTATTTATTAGTAATACATATATGGCTAGTACATGCATTTACACATGTATATAAATCCAAATCTGTATACACTCATACTGTATGCCCAATGGCCTAGAGTTAAACCATCCTGTTTCTCTATAGTGAGAATGACATCACCACTTGACAGAGACTCTTCACACCAAGGACTTCTTCAATAATGTGGACGAAAACAAGTGGGAAGTAGATTTAAATCAACCTCTCAGCTCACCTACCTCTCCCCGAGGCCTACCACTGTAGATCTGAATGTTCAGGTAGTTGATAAACTTTTTTGAACAACTTTAATTTATCGAAATCTGTATTTAAAGATGATTGTATTGTTGAGGATTGTCCTGATATTTCTTGAAGTGAAATAGTCCTGTACTGTATAAAAGTGTTCACCAGCGTATAAACAAAGAGAAGGAGGCAACATGAAGGGGGCGAGAGTGCGTGATGGTGGACAGAGCGAGGCGGCTCCATCTTTTGTGTGGAGGTGTGTGACTGTGTGTGTGTGTGTGTGTGTGTGTGTGTGTGTGTGTGTGTGTGTGTGTGTGTGTCGGCCGGTCAGCTGGTGGGAATCATTTTTAGCCCTGAAGCCTCGTGCCTCAAACCTGCCCGGTCCACAGCCCACGCCCGGACTGAGGTGGGAGTGGGCCGCTCGTCGGTGGTTACTCATACTACAGCTTGTAATGGTGGAATCATATTCGAAGAGACACATGACTCCTGTTTGTTTTTTGTCGTTCCTCCCCCACGTTGTACACGCGCAATATTACACGTCAGGCTACTACCATATACAGTCTGTGGTTACTACACGTTTTTTACTCATTGCTCTGGACCCCTGCCCTCAGCCGTCCCCTGCTTCTGCTGCAGCAATGCAAATTTCCCCAGTGGCCGGGTAGGAATTGAAACGGTCCGCTAACATTGTCTCAGGTTCAGAGTATTCCACTGATCAGGGCCGCTCAGCTGAGCGTCACAGAGGAACACACTGAAGTAATGAAGTCCTCTGTGAAGGCAGTAGCATCAACGCCTCATAAAAGAGAGTAAGATCAAAGAAGGGGGGAACACAGCAAACTATTGAAAGGCTGAAAGGAAGTGGTTTGTTTTAAAAACTGCTCGATTAAAAAGTTAGAGCTAAGTGAAAGACTGGTGAAGCCATGGAAGGAGCCAGAGGAAGAAACTGATGAGCTCATTTGGCCGTTTTTTTTTAGATATGTCAGATATTTTGGAGATTTATAGTTGGCATTATGTTTTCTGTTAATATTGCAATTTGCACAGATGAGATGAACATACAGTTGCTTTGAAAAATGTCAAGTTGTATCCTGGTTATTGATTGTAAAGCGTAAAAGAGAAAACTTCACCCACATCAGGTCTTGATCTGGGTATTAGCAACTCAAATTTCATGATTGGAAATTTTCTTTCATGTATTTTAAGATGTTTTTCCAGCTTCAAGGTGTAGGAACCATGCAGCAGGATCCATGTGTTCCTCCACTGTCCGTGTGCATGTCTTCAATTAAACCGTGTCAGGACACTGGTTGAATCAGAAGGAGTCAAAGTGGGCCAGAACAGATGGCTTACGACTCCTCCAAGACATCTGCTTAATGCGAGCTTGCACCCTTCGTGCCAGATGCTATAAGCGAGGGCGACGGATAACCTATCACATTCATCACTGCCCATTTTGAAGGGCAGTGATGAATGTGATAGATTCAAGCTTGAAGTGGCAGCTTCTCTGCATTTCTTGAACTTTTACGTAGGATGTCTTGATGTTCTCAAACCATATGGGGTCAGAAATATAATTAAAGCCATGTTTAAGCTCGACTGAACAAATGTGTTTCGGTTCACATGTGTGTTGACACCTACAAATGTCACAGCTCTGTCAACAGCTTTATTTTCAGTGATGTGTGGATTTATTCTGGCAATAATCTCTTGCTGGCTTTGGTGTTTCTTGCAACCAATTTGTAAGTGGACGTTCTTGCAAGTACTGTAAGTATTTACTTAAAACCAAAGTTTCACTTGGATATTTGTATTAAAGATAGATCCTATGTGTAAGAAAAGGGAGACAACAGGATGACTCGACAGACATCTCCCTGTGTGCTTTTTTTTAAGGGCCCAAAACTTTTTTTTATTTCAGCCACCCACTGTATGCTACCTGTTAGCGACTAGCTGACGAACATAATTGAGTTTATAGCTACTAAAGCGCCAAATGCTTCCCTCAGGAGTTGGCTGAGAACAAAACGATGCCAAAGAAAACAAAGGCTTATGCAGCAGAAACACAACTTGAAATGAATTTTAACGCTGCTCTTCATCTTCTTTATGTGATAACAGCTCGTGTTTACAAACTTCATACGATTATAACATTGTCTAAGTTTCTTCTGCGACCCCAAATCATCAAAAGAATCAGTTAAAGCTGCTTTAGTATTTATGGTTTGTTAGATTAGATAAGATAACATTTTATTGTCAGCATCTCTTCTGAAATTTGCCTTGCGTCCCAAGTAGTCCATTGCCTCACATAAAGACAAACGTATAATTTTACAACAGAACAAAAAAAGATTTCAGCCAATTACCACTGCCAGTATTTGTTGTGCTCGCAGACCGAAATAACTATTTTATTACTGCATGTTTGAACAACAACCATAATATGAGCAGAACACAAACATGAGCCCAAAAATTGAAAAAAGTAAACACCTGCATGTTACATAAAGACACATTCAAAGAAATCAGTAATTTGAGCTCCTTAATGTCTATCTGCTGCAGCTTAAACTCCTTGTTTTTCTGGATTTGTGCTGAAATGGTCAGTTGAGCCGGAAAATAGCTCTTAAATTACAGGCACCACTTTGTATTTCAATTTGCAGAGCACAATCAATTATGTTACATTTGTCTTGCCTGAGATTGTCTGGTGCTAAATGAAAAACAAACACATATGCCAGTCAGACTAGTGCTTCTATAAGTGGCTCAATCAATCTGTTTTTCAAAGTAAAATAAATCCAATTGCGGTGATATACACAGGCTATTTTCCTCGGGCTCCCTTTGATGATAGCTACTGTAATTGGATGTCATAAACTTGAAAACCCTCTCCCATAAAAACCAGGCTCGGTAAGTGAACTCTATTTTTTGCCGCGTCTTAGCGACAGGAGCACCTGAAGTAAAACTCAATTACTGGCCTCATCATGCGAGTCCATCTGTATCTTCCAGGAATAGTTTCTAATGATGGCCTGTTTATTCTCAGATCCTAAAAAAACATCTACATTTACCATGCGAGGATCCTTCGGTTCTAAACTAACAACCTGTCCAAGGCATCTGATCAAAGCCGGTGGATTTGAACTAAATCCAGAGATCATTACATATGTTTGATAGACAATCTGCTAAAGGGCAATTTGCTGATGGGTTTGTAGTCGAGAAGAAGAGGCTTCTACTGTGAGTCACTTCACTTTCCCGTGAGGTCACCGGTGCACCGATAGGAGAGTCCTTTTTCCAAAATTCAAGTTAATATGAATTCCAAATGACACACGCGTCAATCTCGCCTCTTTACGACTATTTTATATCCAGACCTCGGGTTTATAGACCAAGGCTTATCTGTAACTCCGATAAAAGTGTAGGTTCTATAGAACTGTATCAAGTGTACAAGCCTATTCTTGACATTAAGCGATATCACTTGTTTTTTAAATCACACTGTATTTCCTTTCATAGACTTCATATAAAGAAGGGAGATGTTTCTCCACTTCCCTGTTGTGTGTAAAATGAAGCTACAATATTAGACATTTGATTGGATACAGATTCTGCACAGTAGTGCGCGTGTTGTGGAGCTTTGGTATCGAGGTTCTGACACAAGCTCAAACAATTGCGAGTCAATCTCAGCTCTTTCCACCCATGTTGTGTATTTAACGTGTACTTTTACTAATAAGTTTGGTTCATGTCACATCGGCTAACACGGAGGAGGCTGAGTTTATAACCTGTGCCGCAGCCAGCCACCAGGGGGCAATCAAGATGATTTGGCTTCACTTTTGGGAGCTGTCTTGTCATCCATTTTTTTTTAGTTTTTGATTGACAGGGGCTCTCAAACCCAGTTGTGTCAGTCTCTCAAACTTCTTTCTACAATGTTTAAATCACAAAAGCTCCTCTTCCAACTTCAGAGAAATATGTTCCATCACTATGATCATATTCCAAATTTCATTATGCTTTGGATTTGCTGTCGTGTATCAAACACTTTCTTGACAGAGATAATTTGCAAAAGACAGAGCTTGGATCTCAGACAGTCTTTAGGAACCTAGCTCAGCATGTGTATGTTGATGTTGATTTCTTCTCTCACCCAATGTCAGCTGGGATTTGCTCCAGCCCCTTAGGCGACATTCAAAATGGATGAGTGGTGTCGATGATGGATGAGCGGATGGAATTAAATAAACCACAATCTGCAAGTCTTTGGATTCGGGGGAGGAAGCTGGAGTGCCCAGAGGAAACTCACATGTAGAATGTGCAAACTCTACACAGAGAGGGGAACCGGGATTCGAAACAATAACCGTTTTTGCCTTCAGGCTGCCGCAATTAGTATTTCAGATTTGTTTTAACTTTTTGTATTTATGATATAAAGTTAGTAAAAACATTAGTGACGAGACACAGGAAAAACACACTAACAAGAGAAAGGCCTCCGTCAACCTGGGTCTTGAACCAGGAACCTTCAAGGCAACAGTGCAAACCACTGCATAACTCTGCTGTAAGCAAAGAACTAAACCATTTGAATGTAAAAGTTGTTTCCTGCAATTATGCTTTTTGGTAATATCTGTATTTTGTTAAGGTGGCAAAGAAGGGGGTTGCCACTTCAATAGTGAGTTTTAATAAGGTTAAAAAAAAAGAGAAAAAGAAATGTCGGCAAATTTAATTGGCTGAATTGTTATGAAATACAGGACAAACAGCCCCGGGAGCACCGAACAATGGGAGGAGGTACAGCCAGTGTCGAGGTGAAACACTTGCAAAACAAAATACCTCGTGGACAAAGAAGGGACAGCAGGGAGCATTAATTAGAGTTATTAGCATTACAGCCGGAAATGACAGCGAGCCGCTGCATATGTTAATGTGAGAAGTGCTCGAAAACTAATTGCAAGGAGAATTTTACTTGAGTTTCTTTCCGGCTCTTTTGTCTCCTCCGTTTCCTGCGAGAGTCGACCGACCTGTCGGAAGTGGAAAACCCAGCGCTCACACAGGTCCTTGAGAATCCACCACCTGCCTGCAGAACAGTTCCCTTGTCTCCATGGAAACCCTAATCAGCTGAGAGCGAGTGACAGATAAAGTGGTGTGGGGAGGAGTGTGAGACGGAACAAGATGAGGAATGCAAAGGTGTGAGGAGTGCAGAGTCATGGGTCTCTCCCCGTGTGCTTTTACCTCATTTATCATGGAGTGTCAGAGCACTGGGAGTTTGAAGTGGGAGCACCTGTGACTGTTATGAAACCAGCTCCTTCGTCTGCACTCTTTAACTAAACTAGATGATGAGAATTCAAACATGCAGCTGTTTCTTGTTGCAGTCGTGAGTTCTTAGGTTGACACTGGACTAAAGTAAACAGATGAGAGCATCATGGAAAGTTTTCTAGTGTAAGAAAGTTATGATAAACTTTATAATTCAAAACGTTACAGCATAAAAAAACAAATTATAGGAAAAATAGAACATGTCACTTGGATAAGAATGATGCAAAATTACATCTTTAAGGATAATTTATTTGAAGTGTAGACTTTTTCTAGTTTGGCCCATGTCCAATCCACTAACATGGAGGTCAGGTTAATGATCTATTCTGCAGCCAGCCACCAGGGGCCTTTACAAGCCATCTACATCTTCACCGGCTAACCTAAAAGACACTAAAATGCTCCGAGTTAGTAGCACAGACATTTTGTGCAGGATTTATCAATTGTTCATATGAAAGAGTCGTTTGTGCAGCCTTCAAGGCCGTTAACGAACTGAGGTCCTAAACAAACTGTCGCATGTCACCTCGTGCACATTTAATTGCTTCTCCACTTGCAGGTAATGTATTCGCGTTTCCGGTGGCTCTACTATAAATATTCCCTCCAGCCACCTATTATTATGTAGTTTGCCGACATCAAACCCGCATATTGCACTCCCCTCATTACCCTTGATTGTGTTTGGAGACGGGAAACTTTCGGTGCCTGCAAGACATCCCGGTCCCTCCTCGGTTCTCCTCCACTCAACTGAGCCCATCGGCTTCACAGAGTGACCTCTCTCCCCCCGTCGCACCGCCGCAGCTCGTCCTTCATGAGCTCTTTGTTTTCGTCCCCCGACACCGAGGTCTCATCAACTATCACAACATGGTTTTCTTTCTCTGCAGGTCTTTACCTCCTCCTCTGCAGCAGAGTGTCTCTTTCTCTATCCCTCTCTCTCTCTCTCTCTCTCTCTCTCTCTCTCTCTTTCTTTTCAGTGCTTTTCTATCATTCTCACTAAAACTCAGCACATTGTCTGCCGCTGCCTCGCCCACTTACTTCCGCTCGCTCCCGGCTCCTGTCCTCTCCCTCCCTCCCTCCCTCTCTCCCTCCCTCCCTCCCTCTCTGCGTATCTCTCTTTTTCTCTGTGGCTCTCGTCTCACAGCCAGGTTCACGTCAGCATAATGCCAGACTGTTATGTTTCTGCCCACAACTGTTTCTGCTTGTCCATTTTCTCTCTGAAATCTGCCTTGTAATCCCCTCTCTGTTGCTTCTCTCCCCCCCCCTCCGTCTCCTTGACAGTCTCCACATGGACATAAGGAAACCTCCGGCCCTGAAGCCAAAACATCTATCGAGCTGTATCAGCTCTTCAACACTGGTTCCTTTCGGCACAAAGAGGAAAAATTATGTGCCAGTTGTAAATTAAATTGACATTTAATTCAATGGGAATCTTTTATGTGAAGGACCTATTCAAACAACTACTCAAACTCCATAATACAATACGACAGACGTCAGTGAATAGAATCTGTCTCCTTGTGTCTACACACATCGTGGATCTCACATTTCTCTCAGCTGGGGAGAAGATTATTAGAAAAGATTTGGCTAGCAAGAAAAAATGTCTTTACTTGTATTGGAAGTTCATACGTGTGTGATTTCTGATGTTTTGTCAGTCCGTGGCCTCAAACCAGTGACCTTCCAGTATGATATCCGTCTTTCCTACCACTAGTCCACCACCGCTTATCGTATAATAACCGTTATGCAACACAACAGACCTTTATTACCTTTTTTAAATTGTGATGCCTTGTTGTGTCTGTGTGACAGTGTGATATTAACATTATTAATCCTGCAGAGCACATCTACATCTCTGCTAATTGTATGCAGGGGCACAAATACAGTTTATGGTTGAGGCTGTTGGGTTCAGCTTTCAACACGAGTGGAGGAAAGTGCCGGGAAAAAAAATATCAGTGCATTTGCCGGTCAACACTTTTTTGTGATTGCCTCAACACAAAATGGAACAATATAGGTTTCAAAATGCTGAAGTCCCTTTGCAACAGATTGCATTATATTGCACAGGTGATCAAGGTATTGTGTTGGTCTTGCAGGTTTTGAATTCATTCCTTTCATTTCAGCTCAGCAGTTTCCTCTGTGCTGCTGCAACAGAGGAAACTGCTGAAGCACCTACTGGGGGTAGGTGCTTCACATTTACAAACTCACCCCAAGCAACAGTTCAGGCCTCTGCTGGAGAAACTTCACTTTCATGCATCAGTCAAATGAATTTAAAAGACTTTCAGACAACATTTCAAAGTGTAAATATGTATTTTAAAAAGGCCAAAAAAGGAAATTCTCCCCAATCTGTCAATCTATTATCTTTAAAGCTTATACTGGGTTGAAAAGGGAGATGGAGCCAATCACGGATATTTGGAAAGCTCATCAGATGGCCAACACACAGAAAAAAACGTTCACACCTAAAGACCCAAACACAAATTCATGGTCTGGTTCATGTCTGGGAATATGCAGTATCTGAATAAGATTGTGGGACAACAACCTTCTGGTTTCAGTTTCTATCGTCTGGATCTAAAACACCTACAAAGTGTATCAAACTATAGTTGGACTTTAAATTGTACGACATCTTTGACAAGGAACGAAAAACCTTCCAAAACTCTGGTGTTCAGGTTGTAGCTTATATGGACTTGTTTTCCATGGCCACCAGTCTTTGTGGTTTCTCATTTAAATACATGCGCCTACGTGACCATGTATCTCTGCTCTGCACTATCTTCAGAAATGGAATATTTCCATGTCCTAATGGATCTCAACAATGTGTGTATTTACAGAATTACACTTCCTAAACCACTTCCCCAGGCTGCTAAATGGGGGAAAAGCAAGACATGAGTTCACATGAGCTTTAATGGATTTAATGGAGCCACTTGTTGGCTTGTTTTAGTCATGAATAGCTCCAGTGCAGTCTGAAAAGAGCGGATGAGGGACACCATATCCTTTTATCTATTAATAGTTTTTATTCTTTACATCCTCTATGACTAAAAGGGGGGAAAGTATTTGTTTTGGACGTTTCTGAAGATGAGTCAGGTCTGAGTGCCACCTCCTGGTTGCTGTACTGTACACGGCTTCATCCCCGTGTTCTCTTCGAGGAACAAAACCCACAGTTCCGTCTCTGTGAGTATTCACGAGTGGTGAAGTGAGCGCTGCTGACGTCAGTTAGATTTGCACCTCTATTTCTGTGCAGGCAGCCAACCGACTAATTTCTGCACATTATTGAAAGAATGTACTTTTGTTCAGTTACTTATAGAACAGGGTAATTTTAACATCTTGTCACTTTACGGCCAAAGCATGTCAGAACACATGATTCAATTCCAACACCCCGACATAAACTGTACAGGTGTGAAAATGTGTGCCGCACATGCGATGACCTGTGTGTGCGGCTGACGTACTTTTGTTGCCGTGTGACGCGCTCGCAGTTCCCCTGCTGTTATCCATTCTTCGGGGTAGGCGTGTTTGGTTAAGGCCGTGGATTTGAACCATTTATTCTAGTTTTTGTGTAAGCAGTTTAAATCTAGAGAAAGGACCATCGATTGTACAAAGATAAGTGGTAAATGGACCAAGGTAAAATCAACTTTAATAGAAAATCTGGTTGAGCAATTCAGAAACTGGTCTACTGTCGTGAAATAGAAGGAGAAAGAAGAAAGTTAGTGCAGACATGTTGATGGGTTACAAACCCACAGAGTATAATGTAGCCAGTGCCTGAACAAACTGTGTAATTACACCATGAGGTTGCCTTCTTTGACAGTACTCTCGGGCAGGAAGCAGTACTGTATATCACCAGTAATTCAATTGAATTTGTACAGTGCTTGATTATAATATATATATTATCTCAAGGCACTTTATATAAGGGTCATGACGTATTGATATAACCCATGGGGAGAGAGTGACTAACTGGACTAGAACAGGTTTCAGCTCTGACTAGTTATTATAATTAAAAAACATTAGAATGGTTAAAAAAGTAACAAAGGAAAACTGACAAAAGGATAATGGTCAAAATCACTTGGAGAAAGGTGGCTTAAAAATTATTTGACAATTAACGATATAACAGTGGTGATTAACTTAAAAAAGTGAACCGGTTTGTTTATCTCTACATTTAAACGCTATTTTTGTCTATATACTTAGTTAAATGTGAGCAGATACAATAGAAAAAATCGACAACATGCTGAGATTAGATTGTACAAACCGATACATTTTAAGAATAGGTAGATGCAGGACAGGATGAAGACGACAGGACTTTTATATTTTGTCTGAGATTAAATTTAGTTTTTTTACGATATCATGATTCCTTTTTATAAAACATGTTTACTTATTTGTTAAACGCTTTATTTCGAGTACAATGAGACATCACACTATGTGATGACGCAAACAGGCACACATTTACAAGATCTGTGCCTGTTGTCTCAGTTCCCCCCCTAAGATGCAAATAACATTGTGTTAATTTCAAAGGCTGGAACACCCACCCACACCTATTATCTTGTAGTATGATTATTCACATTTAAAATAACTTGTCAAACTAATAATAAACCGATTCTGAAAACGCCTCTTCACTTTCGGCATGTAGTGCAGTTTGAAGGTAATAATTAAAGTTATTTATGTCTTGCAGGTCGCAGGAAGGGCTCAGCGTTGACATTTAATAATGAAACGGTGTCTTTACAGTGGAAAGTTAAGCCGATGAACACTGTGTTGTACAGTAAGAACATAGCAAAGGACAAATACCAGTTATTGAACAAAAGTAAATGCCACTGACATCTAATCAAAATCTCACCTTTTGTCCAAATGTGACAAATGTGAGCGCACGTGATCATTCAAGCTGAGTTTTTCTGGCTTTTTCAAAAGCTAAATCGTATTTAGCAAAAAATTCTCAACACTCATACACAACTGACTCAGAGTAGATTAGTTGTTCAAATTATTCCAGTGTGAGGACGACAATTCGAGTCATGACTTCCAACTTTGTATAGTTTCTTTTGTGTGTTTTTGGAAGAATGATGTACCACATATTCATGTCCTTTGCAGTCAGGCGTGAATAAGTGACTCTGACTGAAGATTAATTGCACGTGTTGAACTTTGTAAACAATGTCACCAGCACATGCCAATGAAAGGAAGCTGGATAAAACAACAACTTGAGATCTTCTTGCTCTTTGTCAAACACCCACATGTAGAAAACGCTGACATTATGACTAAATCCACCTCTGACGGGATGAGGCTGTTGCTAAGGATGACTAATCAGCAGATAAATGAGCTGGTGTTCTGACCTTAGTGATGCATTGTGATGTGAAAGCTCCCGTGTTCAGTGCATCAGAAGATAGTGTTGTTTTGGAATTTTTCCTTTTCATTTTTTCTAGAGGGATTTAACTTAAATTTCCAATCTCGTGTCGATAGATGAAAGTTAACTTGGAATCTCTGTTTGCCGAATGGAACCACAGCTCTTCTATTTAGAGGAGGAGGTGTAGTAAACAGAAAAGACTTTCCACATATGATCCATCTGAACATTTATATCGGGGGATTGTGGCACCACCATAGATCTGATAGGCATTACTCACCGGGAGCAGATTGGGTTTGGGGGTAGTGTGTGTCTGTGGGTGCGAACATGCATGTCTTCACACATGCATGTTTACAAAAGAGTAGCTGGTCGACCCTGAATCATACTTTCTTTAAAAAAATACTATGCAGGATATAAATTATGCCTTCCCACTCACACTTTATTAATTTCTGAGTGTGCACCATTATACATTATAGCCATACAGTAGTGAGAGTCATAGGTATTGCCAGAGCTTTCAGGTGCATGTCATTTTATCTCTTAATTTTGAGGGCAAACTTTTTTACTATTTATCAGAAAAAATTGTGGTGTCTGAATGAGAAGTGTCATGATAAATAAAAATGAATGAAAACTGAATGTCAACTTGACCTTTGTTGACGCACACACAGGAAACCATGAACCATCAAGGAGAGAGGTTTTATTGATCGAAAATTGGTTCAAATCCTCACCTCGTTCATTCGGTACAGACATCCTTGAAGCAAAGCCCCTCAACATGTCTGAAAGCAACAATTTGGCCACAGTCAACACTTAAAAATCCAGCCGTGGTGGCTTTTAAGGATCATTATATATCAACAACAGCATGTGGCCACATTATGTCTGGCCATTACAAAATGTAAGAGATCCAGGGACTAAAAAGGTATAAACACAGTTACGTGTGTAGAATTCTTCGGCAGAGTGGTCATGGGTGTCATTACCTCGGGCTGTGAGAATGTACGGTAGTGTATTTTTGACATGGTTGAAAAAGTGTGACTTCACCCAGAAAACTTCATATCAACACATGGGTGCAAACAGCCATCTACAGACGTTAGGCAGGGTTTATGACCTACACTGCAGCCAGCCACCAGGGGGCAATCAATATGATTTGGCTTAAGTTTTGTCAAACGGTCATGTGGTCCATCCTTACATACAGTCTGTGGATGGAACCTTAATGTGCATATGAATGCAAACAAGAGGAATATGCATATGTTGGTAGAAACTGAGAATCGCAGGCTCTAATGGCCATTTCAAAAAGGGTTTTGTTGTGGTGTGTGAAGAATTCTAACAAAATAGAGATATCCTACTAACTCCAATAGTCACCTTTACAGCTGCAGCCTCAGGTGTTGGTCTATCAGAGCCAGATGCTTTTAGAACAAAGAATCTTCTCCATCAACATAGCACGAGAACAACAGCGACTGATCATGCCTCCATCCATATTCTCTGTTGACACAAGTAGCCCTAACCTCCCCGTAGTACTCCGGCCTGCACAGCGTTCCAAACCTCTGCACATGACGCTTCTAGCTACTATTGGCAAGACTGTTTTGACATTTCAGAGGCTGCATCACTAGCATTTCACGCTGTCAGCGACATCCAGTTCCTTTCTGTGTAATTTTAGAAGCCATGACAATGGAGAAATCTACCGTATCCCACTCACTGAGTGATGCGTGCGTATTTTTGAATATTTATGAGGGAGTGATCCCATTATATGTGTCAGTATATCTCTGCTGAGGACTATTTTAAATGTATGACAACAAAAAAGCAGATTTTCTCCAAAAAAATGTAACCTTTATTTGGGATGAGGGACACATTATCAGGCTGGGAAATGACACTTGGCAGACAAGGCAGGCATTATGTTAAAGGAAGTGGATTCTCATCAAACTGTGGCAATATAAAAGATAAAGATTTAATTCAACTCAATCACAGTTCCAGACTGATGACAAGTTAATATCTACAGGGAACATTTGATCAACCCTATTTAATGAGGTATTAATACTATTATCATGATTGTTAATATTTTCTCTATGATGACTCACCATGTCAGTGATTGAAAGCACTTTACTGCCCTGCTGCAGTTAACTGTGCCTAATGTAGCATGTCCTGCTCATACTATTTATATATCTGTTAATATTGTTCATTTGTTCAATTCCAAATCTTATAAGCTCGGAGGGAAGGAATATTTGGACACAGATAAAGTTAATGTGATCTTAGATGTTAATCACAGTCAACTATCCCTTAAACTTGCATGGAGAAAGTGCAACTGTGAAAACTTTGTCGAGGGGTCTGGCTGAATATCTGCAAATTGAAATAAATAGATTGAATAAAAAGTATTATGAATCACAACATCTGTACAGGCAGCACGGCCATTTGAAAGTGCGTTCCAAAATGGAGTCTGCCAACCCAAACAAACACCTTCGAATTTGTTTGCTTTTTGAACGAATCGGGAACAACAAAACTTGAACTAAGTGGTCTGTAGTCATTAAAACGTCTAAGTCCAATTGTTTCCCAGCAAGGTTGGTCCCTTACATTACTTTGCAGAAGCTCATAAAGTGGCTAAGTCACATAACCGCCAACCACCACCGCCAATGCTTCTCAGATGAGTCAATCCAATACCTTAAACTTTAAACCTTATTCGAAAACTTCACAAACTAAAGTGAGCTTTATCTGTAGAAACTGGAGTATAAAGTGCATTTGAAGAATGAGGTATAATGTCTCACTTGTCTTTTTCATTGGATTATTCCTATAGCCTAGATGCTTGCCAGCGCTTGCAATGACGCACGTAAGCTCCATGGACCAGTGGGGGGTTGGCAGGCTGATGGCTCCCAGGCTGTAAGTGGTAGCCTGTTTTTTTAAATTCCACTCGAGTTATTTCCAGTAACCACCGTAGACCGTGTGCGTACATGTTAGGATTTAAGGGCAATGATGTAAAAACGTGGGCTGTAATTCAACGGGTTCTTGGCAAAAAACAAAATCGTCTTGGCTGCAAAGAGACACTAGATAGTAAATAAGCTGGTTCATCGGGGAGGTAGATGATACACAAAAATATAGAGGGGATCGGCTTGTTTCACAGCTAAAACGGACATGCAACTTTTGAAACGGCTATTTAAGTAGTTCGCGTTGTTGAATTTTCTTTAGTACCTTTGGCTTGTGATGTGATGTCTTACTAACATTAGTTAGTTAACATGAAACATGTCATGCTAGCCTATAGTGGTTCTAACAAGCTAGGTAGCAAAACCAATTAAATCCAAATACATGGCTGGTAACCACTTTTAAGTTGGTGGCCTCCCGCCAATAAACCTAACCGAAGAAGAAGAACTCTCTTCTTGGCAAGCTGCTCATTAGTATGTTGGGGGCAAAGCGCTTTGGAAAAGTAACTTTGGGGTTTCTTCTATATTCAAGTTTACCATAAGTATGCTGTGCTAAGCTAACCTGCTAGCTGGACAGTTAGCCTACACAGACACAAGAGTGCTATCAATGTTCAGTCTTGTCATCGGGCTCTTGGCACCAAAATTAACAAGCATCTTTTCCCGAAAATGTCAAACTGTTAATTTAACCAGGTTACATCCGTCCCCAGGACCTTTCAAGACGACATTAGTCATCACACTGTCCACGTGTATCACCTCATGATGGTTTGTCCTAATGCTAATGATGAGGAAACGCCAACTGACCTTTTTTCAATCAACCATTCAGACTCTTTGGTTTGATCTCGATGCAGCTGACCCTCCCTCTCTTAATGATGGTTTGATCTTGCAGCTTCCCCGGTCTCGCCGCCTCCACTCCTCCACTCTGAGTACTTCACCCACACCGAGGGCGCTGTGTTTCCCCCGCCTCTGACTCATCACATGTGTGAGTGTGTACGAGGAGAGTGCGGTCATATGAAGTGTCTGCCAGGAGACGGATCTACACAGTCCACATGGCAGCCCACTCTTTGTTATCGGGTCGCTCGTTGACCCTTTGGCAGCCACACAGCTGAAGGGTCCCCTGTGACGGAGGCTCGGCCACAACAAGTGAAAATGCAAAAATGAGAGAGACCAACAAAACAAAGCAGGAGAGAATGAAAAGATTGGTAGAAATTACACATTGAAATTGAAAGGGCTAGAGAAAGAGGTGGATTGTGAAACAAGGTGTTAATCATTCTGTCTACCCTCTCCAACAATCATAATCAGCCAGGAAAATGGCTTAATGCATATAAATTGCAGCGGAAATAATTAAGGAAGCGCATCTGTTCCACACACACTGTTTGCTGAGCGGAGACAAACTCAATGATGACAAAAAGACAAAGGTAGTGGCCTCGTTGACAGAGGGTGTGGGACGGTAAGGTTGTTGAACAGCACTTCCTTGGATAATAATGTGCAATTTTAAAGTGTAACATTGTATTTTTGTAAATTACAGTATTAACAATCCCTGGATTGGATTGGATTTGAGTTAGGCTCAGGCTCCTGGTGATATATATATATATATTGCACTCAGCATCCCGTGGTGGACATAGGTTAAACAGGTGATGCATGGATGAGCGGGCGTAGCTCAGTTCCAAAGTGTTAGTACGTGCGTTCCTGCATCCACGGCTGACTGAGGTCAAGCGAGTCAGACGCGAGGTGAGGAAACGAAGAAGCTATGACAGTCACCAATTCAGAAGATCACATTTGCATGTGTCCACAGTTGAGTACGAGGTTTAAAGCTCAGTGTGAGTCTGAGGGTGGGAAGGGTGTTGGTTCTATGGGTGAGTGTGAGGGGTGAGTACACAGAGTTTGCAGTAATGATCTTGTCCCCGGACACGTGTGAAGGTCTTGTGGGAGTGTCCAGATGTGACTGTGAGAGACTCGAGCCAGCCGCCCCCCCCACCATGCTTTGACATTCTCTAAAGATGTTGTCCTGCGTGACATTTGAAGAACCGATAAGCATTTCTCAAAAGAAGATGATTAAAATGTTTCTTTTTATGCAAAGTTCTTTCTGTGATCCAAACGCTAAATACAAACTATAATCACCACACAGCAGTAACCAATGTAAATGGCTTTCTTCTATAGAGGACCTTTATAGTTTGAATGACCGCGTGAAGCCATTAGCACTGTGAATCACATTCCGACACATTCATGCAGTACTTCACAGAACTACATACAATCTTCCAGAAATTGCTGTGGACATTCTCAGTATTTCTCTGGAGAGCAAGTGGGCGAGTTGATGGCGTTTCTTAGAGACTGAAAAAAAAACTCCTGCTTGCCGTAATCAGGCGCCCGACCCTCTCCAGAATGCTTGAGAGGTTTTTCTCATTGTGAACATTCGTCATATGTAAAAGGCAAAGTGCAGCTGGCTCTCATTCACAGAGTAGCTTCATTCAGTTGATGTTCCTGCTGGTTGTGTTACAAGGGCCATTCACTTTGTAACAACCCTTCACTTTGAGATCATAGAGGGTGATGGAAGGAAGCATTAGTGTTAATCTAAGAGGCTATTGTGACAAATACTTCTTCTTTGACAATATCTAACTTGTTAACTGATGATCAGTGTCTGAATAAAGCTTAAACTGACATTTAAATAAGAGTAATGTCAGCGTTACAAAGAGCTATTTCTTCAGTTTGATGAATGTTGCATGTACCATGTCAGAAAAAGACTAAAGAAATAACGGACAACCGTGTTAAAGAAATGTTTTTACGACTTTAGCAGGTCAGCAGTTTGTTGGTATTACGGCACAAGTCTCAAAGTACAAAGAGGATAAGAGTCGACATCTCCTCATGGTGAGTCTAATGGAGAGGGACCCACTGGAGGACGTAGGTTAATGAAGCGAAGGGATCAAAGAGCCTCTCGTCCACCTCCAGGCTCCCTGACACTCCACTGTCAGACCACAGCTCTCATCAGAGGGTCTCTCATTACACTTTCAAATATACTGAGGAGTGGTGATCGCATGTCCGAGGAGGAGAGAGGAGAGCGACTTGCTCGTTTCAAGAGGTTCTGTTTGGACTGATGGAAACGACATCGTAACAGGTGAAGGGTCCGTCTGACGTAAGATTGTGCACAACAAGTGATAATGAGAGAAACCAAGAAAAACCAAGCAAGAAACAGATTAAGGGATTAAGAGAGGAAATGAGAAAAAAATGTCCAGGATTGGTTCATGAAGGAGAATGACAAGTCTTTCCAGCTTTGTCCGAGTGTAACTGAGTTATTTGTCATTGATTGGAATTCCGTTTGTAGATCGTAAGATTCCAGGCCACAGTCATTCCCCCGACACGGCCAATGAGTGGTCCGATATGAGCGCCAGAGAGCCTGCTCCTGTCATATCCTGTTCCTCACACTAATATCATTACATGACTCAGGCTGAAGGGCAAGCTTTCTTTTGATTTACAGGGAGGGGTGGGGAAGTATTGCTCTGAGGCTCAGGGACTCGGTTGACGCAATTCCGACGCAGGTGAATGGCGTTGTCATGGCGATGGAGGGATTTCCTGTCCACCACTCTGAGCAGAGCACATATTACCATTCGATTAGTTCTGCACCTCCACAGGTGATCCCGTGAAAAAGTCACCGATCACGGGTCGTTGCCATGGATGTGAAGCTGTCAACAATTTGGTCTGAGTGCATACTACTTAAATAAAACTTCCTCCCACAGTCCTGTGTCTGAACATTCATTTCATTCACCTCCCTGCTTTAAACTCCATCTCTCAAAGAGACAAACTGACATGTGGAGCAGCAATTGAATCTTTCTTCTCTCACATTATTATCCCTCTCACTGATCCTTTAGAATTAACAATCTCATTATCTAATTTATAACTGGGAGGTCGCTCTGAGAGCACACACCTCCACCAGGGCTAATGTCCCATCTCACTACATCTTCTACTTATGACACATGGATACCAGTCCCCTTAATATGCCAGATATTATATATCCTGAAGATCCATTAAATATTCTCTGGGATATTGGTGAGAATGTTGAGAAATGCCCATTCTCTCCCCCCACCCCCCATTTCTGGATCCGCACCCTGATCGACATAAGAGGGAAATCTGTTTTTGTGTAATCTTGGTGAAAGGGTGAAAATGAAACCTCCTCGGTCACTTACAAAACTCCTTGTTTTTCTGGAGCACATGCTTCTACTCGAGATAAGTCAAGTGTGTAAGAGTTCCAGACTTCAGGAGGATTTTCAAATGTGTATTTTTGTAAAACCATAGCATGCTCCCTCCCCTGCTGGTATGATAACGCCCACCTCACAGCATAACATTTGCTCTTATTGCATCACATTAATGTAGAACATTATCCAAGTTTGGTCGACTAAACTCACCGAGGGAGCTCAAACTGTTTCTCAGGAGTCAAGGATTTTTTAATTCAGAATCATTTTTACTTTAAAATGGGCAAGGAAGTGATTTAAGCTGGATGATTCAACCAGTTTTTTTTTCTTCCCTATTGTAGCGGTGGGTCATTCTGAACACTCACATTAGAAATTCAGTATTCAAATCCATCTGTTGGTTCATGCCACATTGGATAACACGGCCTTATATCATTTGTCTGTGCAGTGTCACAATTTTCTATCACTGTCCCTATTTCATAATGTGCATTAGAATTCATAACAATTCTGATCACAGGTGTTGACTTTGTGTGTGTGTGTGTGTGTCAGGACACACTGTACTTGTTAGCAGGACACCCGCTGCCAGAACATCAGAAATGTTGAAATCCAATTTAAGAGACAATTTATGCCACAAACACAGGAGCAGCTAATGACCTGGCGGAGACCGGTCCCTCTGTCTGTTGTTCTCATTACAGGTCTTAGTTCTCACTTTGCCTTTGTCTCTAACACATTCCTCTCTCTCTCAGTAAACCAGACGTTCCACTTAACAACCTCTTAAATCAAGTGTTTTTGATTTAACAGAGCTTTGCTTCTAAAGTTTTGAGGTTTCTGCAGCCAACACAAAAAGGAAGTGCATGACATTTTATTTTATAGCTCCAAGCGCTAAACCAAACTTTATATTCGAAAAAATGTTTGGGTGTGGAAGCAGAAATCCGTGGATGAAAACAAGAAGATGGAAGATGTCGTTTGTGACTGGTGACCTGTAACTATCACTGCACGACTCAAACTGTCCGTGACTCACTGTTGGAAAAGTTTGGTCGCGAGTTAAATGTCGTTACATCAAAGATAAATCAGGGGACTCAGCCAACTGCACGGTTTCTCCCCAGAGTTGAGGAGCATATCCGCATCTGTCAGATCAATATTGTTCAACCTGCATCTGCACTGTTTTGATTCACTCTCGCTGCAGCACAGCTGTTTTCACTTCTGATGAAAACAGAGAACAGCAACACGGGCAAATTAAAACTGGATCGTTTAGCAGCTAAATAGCAAGAGGTTCCCCTCGGGTGCCGGTGGAGAACAAATATAGAGCTAAAAGTTGAGTAAATGTGTAATTAGGCAAATGTCTGATAATATGTTAGCTTGTCAATTTATGTAGATTTAGGTTATTTCATTATTTATAAATCTACTCAAGCTAACTATTTGCTTAGATCCCAATGAGAACCACCCAACTGAGCTTAAATCAAAATTGCTCCATATTTTAACAATATAGTAAAAGTTGCCAATATTACCAAATCACAAGCTGGATAAGTCCTCTGTTTTTATGACATGACACAGCAGCTACCATGTTGAGTTTATTAATAATTTATTTATTAAGTGATAGATCATAGGAGCCATATGATCCTGTCGTGTTTATCAGAAGTTAACTTTCCAGTTCGAGGAAGCTCTCCTGCTGATTCATCTCGTCATCAATTTTTATTTCTGCAATATTTTCGTCCCGGTTGGCTACGCAACTGAATTATGAATAACATCCCAGCAGTTATTTTTAATGGACCTACCCCAATGGCACTATCATGTTGCCTGGCGAGAGCCTCATAAAAGGGCCAGCGAATCATTTTTCGCTCACCAAATGAGAATCTCTCAAGAGCCTCAAGTTTCCAACTGATAAATCTTTTGTGTCTACACATGCATCTAACAAGCTCTGTGAATGGAAATGCTTCGGTCAAAGAACTTTGAGTGCCTCGATTTTTAAGAGCGATACTTATATTTCTGCTCCCAGGACAGTCTATATTTAATCGTGACAAACAGAAGTGTATCGATGACTCACTGCTGTTCCGATGACCTTTACTGGAGTTGGGGGGAAACGGAAGTTGAGGCTCCTCAGTCCTGTCGGGTGACGTTTAGCTGGACTGTGGCTGCACGCTGATTATAACGAGGAGACATCTATTGATTCATCCATTCATGATCTGTACTGCTTGAATGTGGACGATATATTTCCACAAGAGGGTTTACAATGTTGAAAAAAGTATTAAAGCTGCACTAGTATTTATAAGAATGGATTAAAATATTACATATAACGTGAAAAGGCTTTTTTCTCACCCAACTCTGTCCAGAGCTTTTTGGCCCCTTGTAAATAGTTTTTTTTACATTTCATGACTCTACATTTGGTTCAGTCTCACATCTCTCACGTCTCATTCCAAACACAAGTAGCTGTTCAAATATTCAATGATAAAGAAATGATATTTGATTGTTTACTTTACCCATCCATCCAAACATCCATCCCTCCATCAGTTATCCCATTTATCCGTTGAGGCTTACAGGGAAAGCTGGAGCCAATCCCAGCTGCCACTGGGTGGGAAGAGGGGTACACAGATCGCAGAGCCAGAGATCAACAACCATTCACACTCACATTCACACTTATTCACAGATGGAGTCCCCATTTAACCCAACCCCTGATCTGCATATTGATGGATTGTGGGAGGAGGACGGATTACAAAACAACATAACACTTTTAAATTAAACCTGCACCTGACAAACCTGGTGTTGGGGCTTT
This sequence comes from Pseudopleuronectes americanus, assembly GCA_038501795.1. Taxonomy (NCBI): domain Eukaryota; kingdom Metazoa; phylum Chordata; class Actinopteri; order Pleuronectiformes; family Pleuronectidae; genus Pseudopleuronectes; species Pseudopleuronectes americanus. Next base: position 5,197,117 of record CM076731.1, read on the forward strand.
TAAAGAACGATAAAAAAAAATTCTGTGAATGTAACTTCTCCCCTTTGTCTTTTTCACCTCAAGCTGTCACAAAAGAACCGAAAATATAAATTCTTACTGTAAACTCGCCATTTTCTTCGAATTTGTGAGAACTTGCAAAGTTGCCATGGAGATGTATGAGAGACATAAAAACATTTAGCTTTTATAGACGTCATTGCATTTATTCCTGTTCCACATATGGGCCACTGATAACAGATTTTAGATGTTAGCTAAGGAGGCTGATATGAATGAATCACCAGGAAGCTCCTGTTGTGTTGCTAGGCATAATCTTGCTTAGAGGGACTACGCTGTGATGTCATTACTGGGGATGGCATCACCGGGAGATTCCACGACACACTCTGCAGAAGGTCGCCGTCCCCGCCCACACCCTCTCTCTCTCTCTCTCCTTCCTTGATTCCACTGTTCCTCCCGCTCTTCTTCTGCTCCTGACGGCTGCAGTCACTTTATCTGCTGATGATTCTCAGCAGAAGGATGAGACAGTTTCCAGATATTGAAAATCAAGGGGGGGAGGGAGAATATACAGTAGATTCCAATTTCCCAGCTTGTGCCGGCTGACCACGTCACCTGCCCTCTCTCCTCCGCCCACCGCCGAGCAGGAACCCTCTTCCTGCCCTAACGCAGCATCGTGGGCATCACATGAAGGGATCCCACACACCAGCAGAGATATAGTTAGAACACATCAGTGACGAAAAAGCTGAAAACACCTCATGATAAATGCATGAATGGAGGAGTGTGAGAGAGAGAGAGAGAGAGAGAGAGAGAGAGAGGACATGCATCACCCTGGTATTGTGGAATTGATAAGAATTTTGTGTGAGCCGGAAATTTCTTTGTATGGTTGAGTCTCCTACACACATAAGAGATATGACTCGTCTGTGAGTGTGGAGGGATTCCTGAGCGACTATTTCAGGTACCAGATGAATCCCTCAGCCCCCTCACATGAAGTTAGACCCAAAAAAACAATGTTATGTAAATGCCCCGGTGATTTACTGCATGTAGGATGTCATGGGTGCAGATGGTTGTGACTCAGGAAATACGAACAATTGTCTCCCTTTCGAGGATAAGTACTACGTGCATGACTTAGACGATGTCGTTAAGACAAAATCATTCACAACTTTTTCGGTTAATTCTTTATGAGTAATGCCCTCAATCACTTGCATCAGCTGTTGAATTGGCCAACAGAAGTTATATTGAACTCCAGACTCTCATTGAAGGAACGTGACGCATCCTGGTCTCATTACTCTGCACAGTCTGTTTACAACTGAGGGTAACTGGGGAATTGGGCATTCGAAGCTCATTGTAGAAATTCAAAGTGGGATGACCTTTCAAACTTTCCAGAAGACGGAGATTATTTCTACAGTGCTGCTTAATTCAGCTTCACAGTAAAAGTCCAGGTTGGCTCTGACTTTTCACTCTTCACCTTCCACCCGTTCAACAATTGGGCCATTGTCTGGTCGTATAGCTGGAAGAGAAACACCGCTAGATATTATTTCATGAAAAATTACTAATGGGCAGGGGGAAGGGAAAGAGTGGGGTAAGATGTCATTTTAGAAATTGTAGTAAAAGTGTTAAATGGAGGTTGGGAACTTGTTTAATATGCCAACTAAAGTTTAATTAACATGTTTAATTGGGTAAGATCATATTAATATGCTTCTGGATATTGACTGTATCAGTATATATGAATATATGGATAATTTGGCTATCCATATATATATTTGGAGTTTCTAGGGTTTTCTTATTTATTTATGTGTATGTATCTTATTTTTTGTAAGATCCTTCACAATGAATGTAAAAAGGAAAAAAGAAAACATGAACAACAACACATGTTTATCAGTGATTTTGGAAGAAGAGCGAACACAATAGCAGTGAACACAGAAAAGATTCTAAGTGTTTGGGTGTTTATCCTGCTGGGTCAACATGTGTATAAAGTCACTGTAGCCTCGGCTGCTGTGATGCATTGATAATAAAAGAATACAAAAAGTATAATTACAAAATAATTTCAGCCTCAAGCTTGAATGTTTTTTTGAGTTTCTGATGAAATAAAACCGAGTAATGAGCTTGGAGGAGATATTGTTGTGAAGGGAGATTGACTGAGCCTCACATTAAACCTTTCAATTTTGATTCAGTGAAGCCATTTATAAAAACTAAAGGAAAAAAAAGATTGAATTTTCCATCTTTGTTGCAGATTTTTTGTGCCTGGGGGTCAAGCTGGATTCATCTCAACCCAGTGGGTTTATTTACCCTTGAATCTGGAGGCTGCAGATGTGAGTGAGTCACAGGCAGCGCCAATCAACGGCACATTATCATGTGTGCTACATTTGGTCCCTTCATTAGCTCCTGTGAGGACGGACTTGACCGCACCAATCACCGCGCAGCCCAATTACAGGGCTGTACGTCACCCATTAAGGCTTGGCAGTTGTTTTGCTGGGACACTGATGGCAAATATGTAAAGAAAAACAAGCACAGCATCCCCACTTGGATTGTACCAACAACAGTGTCATAAGACTGGACTGTCACCACAACACCCAATTACTCGATGCATCATGTTGACGACCGCTTGATCAAATTTAAGATCGTGATTCCAGTTCGGATATAAACGCGTCCACCACCGAAGGAACGTGTGGGCGTCACACGTTCCTTTTGTGACCGAAGTCACGAGTCGGGGGAGAGAGGAGGTAGCCGGGTTTCATGTCATTACAGGTTTTGGTGTCAGAGCCACGACCTGTAATTCAAACACACAAAAGCTTTGAATCATTACAGGTAATCTGAGGCGGTCGCTCCAGCGCAAAGTTCTATATCCGCCGATTTATCTGCCTGGAGAAACACGGGAAATTGTTTTTGCTGGGGTTGTTTGTAGCATCAGTTACTTTGTGCTGCTGAATATTCTCAGAAAAGATGTGTTTTTGCTGGATAAGTTTTAAACACAGGCTGGTTTCACAGACACTGAACCGACATGTATTATCTCTGCTAAAGCTCCTCAGCGGCTTTTTAATCCGTCCACGTAGCCGCCCTATGATTCCTGCAAATGTGATTCCATCTTGTTTATCGGAGCAGTTAGGATACTCAACACAACATCCACACAGACATTTACATTTTTTTTGTGGAGAGAGGGGAGCAGAGAAGGGACAAGAGAAACAGAGATGGAGCCGAGTAAATAAGGGCAGCAAGCTGTGGAAGAAGCCGACAGGATTAAAGCGATTATATTACTAAACAGAGTCCAAATGGCTCTCTGCAGCGACAGCCTTAGAATCACTACTTTGGTGCTCGTCTGACTTTCATTTGTGTGAGGCTGGTTGCACAGGTGGGTGAAGGTGAGAGGGGTAGGTGTGTGGTGGGGTGCATCTCAAATTTGGTGTGGATCCGGATCAAGGGGAATGATGCCGTTTTTTTAGCATTTTCCTAGATTTCTCAGAGAATTATTCATTGGTCTTATTGAGGCATGAGGCAAAAATCTGGATCTAATGAAGTAACCTGTGGTTTCCTGAAACCTATTTCCTAGTTAGTTGTATTGCAGCTAATTCGAAACACACATTTCCCTACGTGGGACTCAAAAACATATGAACATTTTCCTGAAAAGAAAACAACAATTCAAACCATTTAGATGATCACACACTAGTTTAAACAAAAATTGGATTATTTTACATTAGCCATTAGATCCCTTTCACCTAAGTCTTACACACTGAACCGTTAACTTTCTCTAGTATCACACAGTCTGTGAGGGTTTCATCCGCTCATGTCCCAAGGGTCAAACAGTGGGTGCTACATGGATAAACCTCCCCCAGGTCCCTAGGAGACGTCAAGTACTCATACAAACAACATGACGATGAGCTGAAGGAAATACAGTAGGTGGCTCCTCGTGACGTATTGTCTCCTCAAGTCCATAGTGGGGCCGCTCACAGTGGCAGAGCGGGTGGGAGGCCCAGCCACAGTCTGCCAAACCTACCGATGATTCAACCCTCATGGAGCCTTCCACAAGGAGGAAGACGGAGTTGGGAGTCCTGGACCTTCCATCAGGGAGCCACCAGTCGTCATCAGCCCGTTCTGGGCCAAATGCCCAGAGCAGGGGACAAACCACGTGCTCGGACTGATGGGTGCTATGAGATGTGTCATCCGAGTGGCATTCCGGCTGAGAAGGACCACGGCAGTTAGGCCCGAGGAGTGAGCTGTGTGGGACGAGCTGTGAACAAAATCATCATCAACTCCCCACTGTGGTGTTTCATCAGCACGCACAGCTTGCAAAGCAGACTCCTTCGTCACTGGCCGTCTGAACAACATGGGCATGGGCATGTTGTTATTTTGGGCAGTGATAGGAGGAAATCCCATTTACATACTGCACAAACAAAAACAGCAGCGAGGAGGAGGGACATGAAGGTGGGACAATGATGCAAAAGCATCGCAGTAACCCAGGACATCCCAGTTTGGGAACACAGATCCAACCCAGTGACCCTGGAGTATGACAAATAAAGTTTCTCTGTTGGCCGTGAAGTCGGTTTGGTCTAGATTCGTGCTGGTGAATATGTTTGTTGGATTTAAGGTTAGGGTTCAAATCAGGGTTTTCTAAGGTTAGGGTCAAGGATAGGGATTTTGTTTGTGCTCCCCCCCATGAGGACACTTACACTCGTCTGTAGAGTTATATAAATTTAGTTTTAACTTTAGTATGTGCAATTAAAATGGTTTGTGAAGGACTTCTGAAGAAGTGTACAGTGAAAGACAGAAATAGTCCAAAGTACTCAACCCCCGACTGAGCTCAGAGTAGATTTTCCTGGTCCCTGCAGAGAGTAGATGGTGGAGTCCACTGATTGGAAACACTGGAGCAATTGAAACAACTCAGTCTTTTTTCTTTCTTTCAGATTGTGACAATGAAAAATCCTGTGAAGAAATGTCACAAATTATATTTTCTCGGCAATAAAATACATATGTTGATATTTTTTGGGGGGAAAGATGACATATTCGTTGTCTTCAAAATATATCACCACGTTAATGTGCACGCTTATTATGAAGCTAAAGCCAGCACTTACAATTTCAGTTACCATTAAAGATATTTGGAGGGAATAAATATCCCATCTGGCCTGGGAGGGCTGTTTATATCTGCTGTGATGGTTTTGGCGTCACCGCGAGCAAATCGGCCAAGAGAGGACACAGAGAATAGATTTTGAATGATATAAATGGAATATTATATATGATTAAGTGAGATATTCATACTGTACTTTGAATTTTTTTTCGTGCCGTTCTCCTGGAGTTTCAATTTCCCTGTTTTCCACCCAAACATGATGATATTTCCCCATCTGCCCATCCACGCGGAAATGCACTTCCGGTGTGAAGAGCCAGGCTGTGACCCGGTGTTAGCCTGCTGCCTCCAAGATAATCTGAATAATATTGATCGATGGATGCATTGATTTGCTTCTAAATTCAGATTTGATGTAGATTCACCAGGTGATTTCCTGTGAGAGGTCCGACGTTATTAGATCACTTTGTTCCCATTAAAGTCATGTCTCATCAAATTACCACAAACTAACACAAAGGATTGTTACAATCACTGGTTGTTGTACTGGACTGACTGGGAGCTTTAGGCTCAGCAGAGGCCAAGCTGCAAATTTCGGCCACGTGGTCAATTTAATCCATCAACAAGTTGTAGATGTTAGTTTGAGATCTGCTTCTAAATATCTTCATTCATTGGATATTCGTTCAGACTTTCCTGTTTGGTCATCTCTGTCCGTCCCTGCTCTTTTCTTCCGTTGCATTGAAATTATCGCAACAGTGCTCTAATAAAAGCAATTACTCATTTTGCGGGAAAGTACAGTGGAACATGGCGGCACCGAGGATTTCAGAGGAGCTCTGACGCCAGCGGGTTTTGTCTATTTAAAACATGAGTCCAGTATTTGTTCATCCATTCATTTTCTTTCATTAACTTGTGTCTGAAGGAGAACATGAGCTCAGTACGTTTGTTGTGTTTCCTTTTTGTACTAAAATTGGTGCCGTCACATTTTGAGGAGATTTATTCAACATTGTTCACAGAGAATGTGCTGAGGCAGAGAAACTGAGATGAATTCATTTCTCGGATTTGTCTCAAATCCTTTTCACATCCTGTGTCAAGAACAGAGACACCTGTCTTGTTTATTTCTCTGCCAGCAGACTCCTCTGTGTGTGTTTTCTTATTGTTGTTCTTTCGCTGTTTTGATCCTGTCAGCTTTGCCGCATTGTTGATTTTGCCTAAACTAAACCATATTATCTAGAGTAACAGTTTCAAGGAGAAAGGCTTTTGGCTCAGAGAAATAAGTGTAACAAAATAACCCAATTGCCGCCACTTTCCGCCATGGGGAATATTGTGGGTTTTTGGCTTTTGAAAATATAGTCCATTTAAATGATCAAGTAGAGCGTGATTGAGGGTTACCGCCTTCTTGTAAGTCAAGTTCATTTAGACCAAACTGACCTCGTGTCAGTCATTCGGAGACAAACAGGTCAAAACCACAGTGGCACTCAGTGGAGCACAAACCTCAGCCGAGACCCAACAGTCCCTTCAAGTTCAAATCGATCTTTACCAGATTTCTACACATTCATAGATATTAGTCCCCCAAACATACGTAAGGGAATTATTCCCTGGACAGATGATGAAAATGTTGAGAATTCAATCCTGGTCCTGGAGTAATTTTCCTAACAAACAAAAAATGAAGTCTGACCTTATGTTTTGCATCTTGCTCATGAGACTCAAAGTAAATTTCTTGAAGGAAGATTTTCACATTTAAATGGCACCAACAGTTAGCATATTACATACTTAACTTTAAAAGTGAAAAGTAAATGCGATCTTATTTTAAAACACTGTTGCTTTTCATTTCATCAATAAACAGACAAATAACTTACAAACAACCCGAAGACGAATAAAACCCAGATTTTAATTGTTTGCTTAATTGCATTTTTATTACATGCATATATTTTTCTCCCACATATAAAAAGCAATCACGTCTTAAAACACTTGAGCGCCGCCGTTTATTTCTGTCTTTGGGAATAAATACATGAATTGCACAGAGACCCCCAGTTCTGTAGAGCCACTTGGAGCCTGCTGTTTAAAAACATGTGATGTCAAACAGACTTAGAAGTCACGATGACAATAAAGCAGCAGAAGCCAATGACGAGGAAAACGCAGCAGTGACGGGTGTGGGTTGGGGTGATGAGAAATCACCAACTGGGAGCATTTCTAAATAAACAGTGGAGCTTTGTCTCCAGTCTTTTTCTTCTTCTTCAGACTCTTCACACCAGGATGTGTGAAGTGGGTTCAGCAGCATGTCTTTCCCACACAGAGGATCAGATGACTAAATGTGACATAATCCCATCGAGGGAAATTATGAATGATATTCCATGATCAAGATGTTTTTAATTTGTAGATTTGTCTGTAGGTTGTAATAGTCAAACAATGTTGAATATACGATAACCTATATCCGTCTCATTAGTCAATTGTGATGTTTCACCCTTTTTTATAGCATCTAATTACAAATTAAAACAACATTTTCTGGAAAACTTAAATGTTCATCAGTGAAAAAAGAACTATAACAGAAACCATATTTGAGGAAAATGTATTTAACATCTGCGAGGACCTTTTAATTTGGCACCTGTCCCATCTTCTAACATGGAGGAGACAGGGTTTATGATCTATACTGCAGCCGCCCATCTACATTATCAGACTCAACGTTTGGGGAGCAGTTATGTTGAGAATTATTAAATGTGTCGCTCCCTGCTGTTTTAAAACTACACACACGTTCAGCAACACAACATTTAGCAGCTGAAGAATCGGATATTTCCCACAGACGTCGGTTAGAGACCAAACAGCAGAGCTTAAAGAAAGAGTTTATAATGGACAGTACTCGTCTTCATCGTCTTCCTTGGTCTTCACTGATAATACGCGTGTGTCCATTGACAGACAGTGTTAATCTGCCACCTGTTAGAGAACTAATTTTAATTCATAATTAGTCCTGGAGTGAGTTTTCCTCGGGAAATCCCTTCAGTTAATTAAAGATGAGGCTGAATGTTGGACCGTCTGCGAAAACCTATTTGCATTTATCCATTATTGTAAAACCACTTTATACTTAAACCAGGATTAATCCCCCTCTCCTGGAGAAGTATTGAATATTTGAGTGAAAGACGGAATGAAAGTTTATAAGGGCTAACTGCCTCCCGCTCTTTAAATTAGCTCATTCGTTTTCCACTTCAACTTAGGTTGACAGGGCGGGCGTAGCCTTTTCTGCACCTGGTGTTTAGCAAACCAAGCAGATGAGGGCTGGTTGCCGAAATAATAAGAGTAATTATGTCCCATGCTATTCGTTTAAAGTCAGAATGAATCTCTGCGACAGTCGGTAGCTTGTCTGGCTGCACGTTGAGGATAATTGAAAGCACCGGGAGCGGATGACCCTGCAGGAACTGGGGCAAAACCTGCAGAGACACAAAGCACAGGTGCAGAGCAGCTGATCGAAGTATCTCAAGTGACGTAGAATCTGCAGTAGCTGGAGCAGGAAACACAAACATACATCAAACATGAGGTCGGGGAAGCTGCTGGGAGAGTGCATCCTACATGTTCACCATATATCCTACTTCTTCTCATTTCTGTGCACAATCACACCAATGCAAACATGTGTCCTTTCTCTGAAATGTGACTTACAATAAACAACCACTACAGCATTATAAGATAAAACTGGGCTGGATCATTTTATTTGGATCCAATAAGCAGTGAAACCGATGACACACACAACCTGTTCTTGGACAGATAAAGAGAGCACGTGCTGTATTTAAATGTGCGCGTGTGTGCATCTGCGTGAGAAAGAAACACTTAAGAATATTTCTATATTCATGAACGTTCAAGATAAAACAAGACATCTTCCCTGAATGAAGAAAACCCTGCAGCGCCCAGCACAACACGTATGTGTCTTTCTGATGCTGGGGACACATGTCAGAGCTGGAATTAGAGGTTCTTTCATGTGGAAAATAGCACAGAAGGAAAAGAGAGAAAGTCAGAGTGCTCATCATGTTGTCGCTGCATTGTCCGTTCCTCTCCACTTCACAAGCAAGGAGAGAAAAGAAGAAAAAAAGGGATTTCCGGGCAGCCCAAATATGGCCAGACGACGATGAGGTGTGCAACACATGAGTCATCGTTCAGACTCCCACACTCCGCAGCCTTACAAGACAGAGAGACAGAGACAACAGAGCGAAGCAGCAAGAGAGGACAAGAAAGCACTGCAAAGAAAATCTGTGTAGAGCCGACCCTGCAGGAGCAAGTAATGATGTTCACATTATAACATCCGCACATTTCCACTGAAATAATGAGACCACGACAGTGAGTGTGCATTGTATTGATCTCTGCAGCCTGTGGTAGATGAATTTTTCATTTCTTCAAATCTCTGCACTGGTTTACCCACAACCAGACGATGCAGTAAAATGCATGTAGCAGTACAATGAGTCTGCACGTTTCTGGAAAGGCAATAATACACATAACCATTCAGCAATCCAGTGTCAATGCAAAGCTCTTCAACACAGTGGAAAACAAAATTGCCAGAAGGATGAAAAATTAAGAGATTTACTTTGAATAAATGTCCCCATGTGATGCGAGAGTTAAGCCCAATTTCTTCTTGGCTGTAGCCTGAGTGTTAAATCGTGCTTGTTCACATGTTAACAATACGTCAACTCCCAACTTTTAGCAGATCTAATTGAATAATTTTACAAGGAAAATTCAATCAGATTTATTGGCCTGGAACTGGAACCTCTTGGAGTCTCACTGGTTGCCTGAAACCCTCGCAGACCATCTGACAGAGCCAAACAAGCAAACCCAATCATAGACAAGAAACTCTAAATACATCATATGGAACATGGAACATACAAATAAAATCCAAGCCCTCAAAAAAGGAAATAAAATAAATCTTAAAACAAATGTTAAAACGTATAAAACTTCCAAATATACAATGTATTGATAAGAAACCTTTAAACAATCCCAGAGCCAGCAGTTGGAATAACGATAAGCAGAATAATAACTCAGTGACAGTAATAATTAAATGTTATATCATCTTTATTTCCTTTCTTAAATACAATCATAAACATTACAAAATCAGCACTAATCACGTTGTGCAGCTCAGAGCAACACAATGTAACTTTGTGGGTCTCTCATTTGGGAGGGATTGAGTATAATCCCATTTTGAGCCAGAACAGCCCGTCTCTTTGTCTGTCTCTTAGTCTGCCAGGAGACGGGATTTACAACTGTTACACACAATGTTAACAAACGGGGATATTCGTCTGTCGCTGGGCTTTTCTCCCTGAGCAAGAATTCAACTATTCAAACATCTTTTCACCCCCTGTTATGTCCGTTTGTTCACAAGACATCTTTTCTTCTTGTCGTCTGCACGGAGTCTTTCGAAGAACACATTGTCATGTGGGCTGAGGCGACCTCTTGAGATCAGGTCATATACTGACACAGCAATATCAGTCATTAGAGGTCAGTTCTTCTGTTTTTCCACTATGTGCTGCTAATTAGCTCTTAGACTAAAAACCATGCAAAAAATGAAGTTTGCACAAAGGCTGAAAAAAGCTGAGATCTTTGAAAAAGTCGTAATCCTCAATCTCTCTGTAAAGCAGGAATTTGTCTTGTACGAATGAGATCTATACTCTAGAAGCAGATTGTATTTACCTTTGGACAGAAGGAAAGTGAATCTCTGTTTACAAATCGTATGCTAAGCTACACAGCTGTTGGTCTGGGCATTGAAGTTCATGGGCAGATAAGATATATGAGTGGTTTCTATCTTCTCCCCTGAAATGTTCAACTATTCATTCCAACACTTAGATGCATAACTTCTTAATTTTTAGTTTCCCCCTTTTCTTCTAGGTTATTTTGTGTATTTAACCCTGTGGTTTTCCAGCTTTAGGAAATACTTTGTGAATGAATCAAGCTTCTACCAAATAAAGTTAAGAATTGTGTTCACATGAAGTGGTTCTTTTGAGTACCTCCTTTATTCCCCCAATCTTGTGTCCCTCTTCTCAAATGCAGATCAATAAACAGTATCAAGGCTACCGGTGCTGAGCTCTCTCCATTAGTCGGGGATTTACCAGACAGCTAACACCATGTATGTGTTTTCCTGTATCACTGTCTTTAACGGGAACCTGTCGAGAAGAGGCCTTCCTCTGGCACCGAGTGTGGAAGAGCTCCTGTGACTCATCCTGCCAGGTGCCTACATCTCCCGCTCTCTGCTGTCCATTAAATTCACACCACCTGTCCCATCGATTCCTAAATGAATCATGACTTCTTCATATGAGTAAATGCAGGACGGGGCTCGCTGCCAGTTCTCCACTGTTGTTTTTCTTTCTCTAAAGCGACGAACAGCAGGGAAGCATCACCCGGATTAAAATGGGCTTTGTGTTCTTGGCGAAAGAACGGCACCTCCCTGGTATCGAACAACTCCAACATGTGCCAGAACTTTGTGTTTCTTGTGCTTCACGTGCTCCGTCCACCTCAGTTTGATGGAGTTGGTGCCACAGGGCTCAGGTGAGCTCCGCTGGATGTTGCATTTAAGAGAATCGATCCCACCTCGAATCAAGTGGCAGCATTTCAGGCCCCTCTTTTCTTCTCTATGTCCGTATTGATCCACCCCAAAAAAAGGTCTTACAGCCACACACGGAATCAACAGTGGACGCAGCGCAAAAAGTGAATCGGATACAATGGCGGAGTTTATCACCGGCTGATGAACCATGTGAGAGATCAATCAAAAGAGTGAGATTCCATCTTAGTGTCCGACCCGCTGGGGCTGAGCCTCGAGACGTTTGAACAGCTCCCCTGATTCATCCAAACCAGACCCTGACACATTCTTTCTAAATGACTGAGATTATGGTTCTATCAACAGAGTGAGAAAACATTTTTTAATTAATATTTCTGGCAGGTTACTCACAGCGTTTTGTTAACATTCGGTGGAATTAATTCAACAAGCAAATTAAATCGACTGTGTGTCCTTTATCTACAAACCTTCTTTTATAACCCCGGCACAGACTGCTAGGAGGCTTTTATAAAGTTATATATTTGAGACAGTGATGTGTGTACAGGTGAAAAGACCGGCCTCCCACGTCAGACTGTGACGGCTCTTCTTCTCTTGTCAATGGGGGGGGGGCATAAAGGCCAGAAGTTGTAAATGATCTAATCGGGTGATTCTCCTCTCCTCACCTTCGCAAGGACTCTCATCTGAGAGTGAAGAGACAGGGCAGCCTGTACCCTCTATAACACTCTATAAAGCTATTACTGTGACTTATGCCATTTAAGAAGTTGGGGTGACAATGGCTGAACGGAGGTAGAACGAGCACAAGCCGGTCGTTGCAACTCAAATTAGGCGGTTTCATCGTGTGCTTGGTTTAACAGGCAGAGCTGCCCGACCCTGGAGAATCAAAACTGTCTTATCACCAGTGACAGCAAGTGACGTCTTTCGTTTCGTGTCATTCCTTCTCAGAAGTAAATGATGCATCAAAAAACAAAATAATATATCTGATCTGCGTTCTATATCCATGCCAAGCGAAGCAGTTGGACGACCGCGGCATCGTTCACGCCTGCGGACGCCCACGAACAGCTCCGTTCTGTTTTTGTCTATTTGTTTCACGCCCTCTGTCATAAATGGTTGCTATGATATCTTGGCCAGGACCTAACACAAAACACACACACACACATAGAGATAACACAGTGCATAAAATAAACACCGCGTGAGCTCACGGACGGCACGTCCCAACACTTCAGGTACACAAAGTTAGGATATTCTAAAAAAGATGGTGTTATATTTGTCGCTTTTGAAAGAGGAGATGTTGGGTGAACCTTTCTTTTTTAGGGGTGTGGAAATGTAACTGGCGAGTGGTCATTATGCAGTTTCTAGGAAGCATTAGACACAGGGTTCACTGCTGTTATATTTTAAGTGTTTTATCATTATCTTTGTATATAGAGTTCTCAATTTGGATGATTTTAGGGATCGCTTGTTTCGTTTTTTCAACATTCAGGAACTAAATAAGTTGCATTCACTCTTCAAATGAAGGTGCCTACATGGGATGATGACATCTGTACTTCACCTATCCCAGAGCTGAGACCTCTTCAACAGAGTCGTAGTTCCCAAGCACAGGACATGGTGCACGTGGTTATTTAGGCAAACACCAACCTGACGCACTTTCTCCTCCAGACGACTGCCCTACTTCTGCTCTTTACTGGTGAAGTGTGCAGTGACTGAAGAGCTAATCACAACAGCAAAGCACAACACAACAACAACATTACCTTCTAATGAAAAGGGTTCAAGCAATAAACAAAGTTGTGTCACTGATTGGAGTAATGCACAATTGCACCATTGTTTTTTCTTATTTTCTGTTGTGTTGTACTTCCCGCCGGAAGCGAAAGCCTTGAATCCGTCATGAAACAGTATTTCTTTCTGTTTCAGAGCGTCAGTCGTATCTCAGCTGCAGCAGGTGCACAGAAAAGAACAACACCTCATTCAACAGGACTTTACACAACCTGCTCATTGTTCACTACATCACAGACAACACAGAGAGCTGCAGCCGACGTAGTCACACAGGTGCCTGAGGGACAGTTCTGATGCTCCACTCTATCATGACAATGTGTTTGTGCGTGTGTGCGTGCGTGTGAGAGACATTAGCATGAAAATCCATTACATCATACAAGGCTTCAGCCTGTTCAAGCCTTTTTTTTTCCAATCTCACCCAAAATGCAGCAGGGACACGTTCAGGTGCTCTTCAACACGTGCAGCCGTCAGACCGACATGTGCCAACACAAAAATCCAGTTTAATGCACCGTGACCTCAATGCACTGAACACACAAACCATGTTCAACCTGCGGCGCATGTCACTTATTCAAGATTCCGTTTTCATTGCGTTCACTTCACTTCCATCGTCTGTGCACACGACCTGGAAGTGGCAAATGTTCTAATTCAATGTTCAGCTATTTATTTATTTGTTGGTTACACCATAAGTTGCTCTCTCTGATTAAATAACCCCCCTTCCTTTCCCAGCTGGTTTATACAGGAACACACTCAAACACACACTTATACACACACACTTACACACTTACACACTTACACACACACACACACAACCTGCTGCAGCCTCTTCACTTTGGAGCATCCTCAAACAGCACCATCTAGGGGCCAGATGGACTCATAACCGCAAGCAGCAATAGTCCATGAGGGTACAGACGGAATGACATCACTCATTTCAGTGAGGTCAACTTTGAGGGAGAAACCGGAAAAAAAAACTTTTAATAATCTCTGCTTCGACTTTCACAATCATCATAAATGTTGCCTGTAATGGATTTAATACTGAAATCGAATTATCTTCAAAAAGGCTTCACACAAAAAAAAACGTGATTCATCTTTGCAGGGATTCGCTTCTCTCGGTGAACGAGGGCACCAACACCTCTCTCTCTCTCTCTCTCTCTCTCTCTCTTTCTCTCTCTCTCTCTCTCTCTCTCTCTCTCTCTCTCTCTCTCTCTCTCTCTCTCACTCTCACTGTCTTTTCTCTCACTCTCTTTCTCTCACTCTCTCTCTCTCTCCCTCTCTCTCTCTTCGGGCCTCTGAGTGCTTCATGCTGCAGTGAGCAGAGGGTTGTCCTGACTCCTGTGAAGAACAGTGTGGAGGCGACAGGTGTGGAGGTGCAGTGGGGATTCCTACAGCACTCCCAACACTCCCAGTGGTTTATATAACCCTGCCTTCAGCCGGCCCACGTTTTTTTTATTTTAAACCATGCAGCCCTGGCAAACCAGCAGGAATCCAACTTTCAAAATGAGCACACGTTTCGAATTTGATTACTCTTTATTAACCTATAGTGTTGATAGCTACATGCATGGATTAGTTCTGGCCACTGATCCGCTCTGCCACCGTGTACTGAAGCTTAAATAGACTAATTTAAGAGCAGCAGACATAGAACAGGGACTCAAACAATCTGTCGGGTTTCCACCACACCGACAGCCACGGTTTGTCCAGATTGTTCTAATCAACATCAGCTCAGCATCACAACTCATCACGGTGGATGGTGGGAGGTTGAGCATCAGGTCAAAACCCGGCTCCTCACATGCCGGGCGTCTAATGGTTCATTTGATTACACAGTCCGACAGGAACTGGGTCCATGGATTGAGAAGCTCCCTGCTCAGACAGCAGACTAATGGGGAAGATTCTTTATCTATAATTTAACATACTGCTGCTTTACTGGTGATACAGGAACTGTTACGTGATGATAATAATAACAATAATTATTGGTTGTCATTATTATTATTATTAAAAAGTATAAAACAAAACCACGTCTTTACATTCATTCACTCCAACAATAGAGTAAATGAATATCATCTGCCAGGTCCCCACAATAATAGATTTTTACGAACTTCAATAACTTTTAAACTTTAGATTTGAGATGATAAGACCAAAAGGGAATAGAACTGTAAACTATAGCAGGACCGTTTTAGATTTGAATAGAACAGACTGAACGGTGACACATTATGCTGCTTAAAATAGAAAACATTTTCCGCATCACTTGAACCGACACGCTTCTGTCCTGCAGGTCACCTCGACCTGTACCTGTCAGGTCGAGGCAGTCCCCTGACTCAGAATCTGCGTTACACATATGTTTGTCTTGTGCTGTTTTCTGCTGTTAGGTTTGTTGTAACTTCCGCTCGATGGAGATGTTGGAATCTAAAAATTCACTTGCCCCCAACACAGAGCCCAGGGTGACTCCTCAGTCCCACCGGGCCCTGATATCGTGATTGAACAGTAACCAGGGGACAATACTGAAGAAGACCCACAATGTATGAAGACTTTGAATCAGCTGCTTGTGTTTTTTCTTGACTCATGATGTTTGGAGAGGGCTGGTGCATCAGTTGATTCTAAAAAATTTTTTTTAAAAATCACACTTTTTCATGTAGAGGCGAGGAACCGAGCCAACATCTCACCAACAGGCGGACTCCCACATAAGGTTATCCCTGTCAAACTTCGAGAAGCACCCAGAACCACCCACATCCCAGGAGAGAGAGTGTGAGCTAGAGGAAGAGGAGGAGGAGGAGGAGGAGGCTGCACAGGCCTGGAGGGAGGGAGGGGTGGGGGACTCCTATTCCTGTGTGCACGTGTGTGTTTGTCTATGTGAGTGTGTGTTTCTTTGCCATAGACAGGGGGAGGGAGGCTGGGGGTGTGTGTTTCCTCTCCTGTGTTACCGCACCGTCTGTCTGCGCCTCACCTCTTACTTTTAATTGGCTGTGGATGCGCTGTCACCATACGACAGCCGCCGGATGAGTGCGCGCGCACCTCACGCTTTCTGCACAGCTGAGTTCACAAAGCACCTGCACATGAGCGCGCGTGAACTTTGGTGACTTTTAATTAAGGGAGATTACCCCACCCCCACACACACACACACACACACACACTCATACACACACACACACAAACACACAAACACACACACACACACACACAGTCCAAAATCATACATGCCCAGAATAGAAAATAAACATTATTGATTATTCATTCTCACGTTGATTATCATAATTAATATACCACTGGAACCTGCCTGTGCGTATTGATGCGTTGTGTTCACTGAATACACTTAATGTGTCGATTTCATCCCTGTCACGGACGCACATTGATTTTTGCTGATCCTCTTTCCGGTACCTTTGGCTCTGCGTTGATATCTGCGTAGTTTGGTGTAAACCTAATGCTTCTCTCGCGCTCGCTCTCTCTCTCTCGTGCACAGATCCCTCCCTCCTTCTCTCCCTCCCTCCTCCGTGCGCTGACACAGTCACTCGCACACTCGCACACGCCGGCGTGCGCGCACACAGACACCCTCTCCCCCGCGCCCTCCCCTCGTCTCGGTGCTGTCTCATTCACTCCAGTGCGCCATCCACGCACTGACTCCGACTCGAAGGAAGGGAGGGGGGGGCGGGGTTGGATATATACCTCCGAGAGGAGGCCAGGAGCTTCACTGAGACTGGACCCACTTGCAGCGCAAGGACCACAAGCAAGAAGACTCCGAAGCCGGGAGTAGAAGTACCAACAGATTTTATCGTGGAGCATAGAAAAGAAAAGACCAGCGAGACCTCATCGTTTTTTGGACTGTCTGCTGGAGCTCCGATTCAACCAATTCGCCTCTTCGCTACACGCCGGTTCCTCTGGATAGGCTGTAGCTTCTAAACACAGTTGGTAGTAAACTCTTTGGAGTTTGGCAAGAGTCACTTTATATTTCTTCGCTTGTGAGAGTGGACTGCACTGGAGCTTGGGATCGAACCCCTCCGCACACGCCGGTCGGGCTTGGACCAAGCGCTTCATCCTTTTTACGCGCGGTTCAAGACGCTGCAAAAGTTTGTGTCCAGATCTGAAGACTCGTGAGATCAAGTCAGCAGCTGCTTCCGGAGCCCAGCTCCAACACACCTGGGTCCCCGGACAGAGAGCCACTGACCAAGCGCTGAGAGAAGACTCGTATCGAGGTGAGGAAACTTACTTTTGATTTCTACGAATGAATGAATGTTTAATGAAGAGACCGATTGATGATGAGTGTCTTGTGTGAGTTTCTGAGTTTCATCCCGCTTTCTCAACTTTCTCAAGCTGCTGCTGAAATGTTCCAACAACATGCACCTGTTGAAGCGCCTTTTACGCACATTTTACGCATCATTTGTTCGATTAAATACTTTTTCCTTACAGAGATTTAGATTTTACTTTTGATCGATTTGAGTTCTAGTGCTGCTACATTGCTGCGTATGCTGCCTCTAGGTGCAGTAATACAGCCTGACGAGTGCAGCCATGCTGGATGAGGCGAGGTGAACGCTCAGCAGGAGAAAGTTAGACTCTGGCAACAGGTTGCTCCACAGCACTCTCTGATGTGCTTGTGCTGCAGGATAGGTTCAGGTCCGGTTGGAGAAGATGTTACAGTGTTTTGAATCATATCGTTCAATTAATGGATTAATTTCTAGTGCAAGTGCTTCTACATTTATATAAACCCAAGTATCCATTTGTTGATTTTCGAATCAAACATTTCCTTCTTCAATCAAGATTCTGACAAGCTTTCAAAGCAAACAATTACCAGTCTCGATTTTATTTGCTCTGCTTGTCACACTTTTCTTTAAGAACAGGTTCTGAGCATCATATTTCACTATGATACCTTTAGGACAATGTCAATACATTATGTCTTGAATCTGATCAAACAAACCCTTCTCTCAGCATGTTGTCTCCAGATGCTCAAGAGTTTAAGTCAGCAATCTGTTTCCCTTTTCCTGCTGGTTGCTTTTTGCTGTACACACGGTTTTGCAACGAAGCTGCCCAGCACAGCTTCTTGCACACGTGTGCAGCTACTTGCCACCGGGTGTACAGCAAAAAGAGGGAGCGTGTGCAGTTTATGGATGACGGATGACTTGTATAATGGCCACATGACTCCTGAGTTTGCATCAAACTAAACAGAGCCACTTGCAAAGGATAAGAATGATGTCAGGAAACTGGGAACATCAGTCTATCTTTCTCTACCTGTTGCACACAAATCTCATCTTGAACAGAAGACTGAAGATTAAAAGCAACTATTTAGTTCAAGTCTGGCTGGAAAATCATAAGATGAACTAATGATCAGTTTGTCTAAATTTATTTCAGTTTCTATCTGATTTAGCTTTTCACAGCTTCCTATAGTTAAATGTTAAATGACTTGCTTGATGCTGCAGACATTCATTCAGTCTATCTTCATTTGTGTTTATACACTTAATGAGTTCTGCTAAGCTTTCTGTGTCTGTGGCAGAAATAGAGAGCATGTCACTGACGGTTATTTTCATGCTCGTTTCTTTGTTTTCACACCGATCTGCAGAAAATAAATGCTGTCTCCATAACAACAATCTGCTCTTCAGGCCGCCTGCTATGCAGAAATGTTGTTGACGACAGCAAATATACAAGGAAGAGAAACGGCCAGAATGGTCGCAGAGAAGGGGGGGGCAGGTAGATGAACAGCAAGATACACACTGAGTTCTCCTACGACATCTGGACCTCCTTTCTCTTGGCGCTGTGCGCCTCATCAGATGCCCATTCATGGAGCTTCCGGTTGTTGGGACGCAGGAGGGAGGCGGGGGGGGAGGGAGCCACCTACACAAAGCAGAGGTCTTTGCTGTGTTGCTCACAGAGAGGAGAGGGGAGGGAGGGATGGTGAGAGACAGGGAGGGAGGGAGAGATGTGAAAAGAAATGCGAGGAACGTAGTTATGAGTTCTTCCTGCATGAAAAGCGCAGGTGCTCCTCAAAGCGAATGTCACTACAGGCGTCTCCTGTGCCCCTGCACTGCCCCACTGCTTTATGATTAAGACCTCAGTCACACATAGCAAACACAGGCTGTCACTGCTAAACACATTAAGATTCCTTCCAGCAAACACTTTCCCATGTCTGATCATACTTTTACTATTTCAGATTACGATGACTTTGGTCGGTAGAAAAAAATAAAAAGGAGAACAACCCTGGATGCTTGAGAAACTTGTTGCTGAGCAACAGTGTTTCTTTTACCTCGCCTGGCCTTCAATCTCTCATTATTTGAGCACTGACACCGTTATATTGGCTCTGCGCTATTTCTCCAGGTTTGATTAGTCATGCAGTCGCACAGGTTCGAGTCAAGTCCACATTAAGCATGTTTGAAACATGAGTCAAATATGAATTATGGAGAGAACTGTGGATGCTTGATTTGACTGCATGTTACCCATTTGCAGAGCAGCATCAAGTCCTGATTAGATAAGCTTTAAGTGATTCACAAGTTTAAAACATGCATGCATCTGCATTAACTTTCATGCATATGCAAAAGTGGCTGTCATTTGTCATTCTGGGGGCATATTTCATTGCACCTCATGCTCTGGTATGAACTGCAGGACAGATTTCCGGAGCACAGATGCCACAGCAGGATATGTAATCACACTTCACCACGGACCCAGACCAACCATTTCTCTTATTTACCACTCGAGTGAAGAGTGCATTGTATGAATAACAGAACTAATAAGCGTCTGTGGTTGCCAGTGGCAATGCCTCTATGAACGTCAGACTGACGCACACGATTCACGGATCGCTTCAGTGTGTGGGAGGAAAGAGCAAGAGCTCGGAGATACCAGCCTGCTGTGAAGGACTGTAATTGCCGTGGCAGAGCAATTATGTCCCGAAGAACTGGGCATTTAGATCCTCGAATCTGCCCTGGAACACAATGATACTGATCACTCGCACATCCCAGATGAATAAATATCATTTCCACAGTGGATCCTATTAAAATGCATACCACGAATATTGTGAAAATTGCACATTTGATTTGGAGAAAGCTCTTCTCCTGTATACTGATATTTGTTCTGATGATTTAGTTGTTGAAGCACGCTAACAGAGTTTTGTTCCTGTTTTTCATTCCATGTTTCTCTGCAGCTCCTTTTTCTCTAAGACACATGACAGATTGTCTGAAGCACTAAAACCTACAACTCCGTCTATTCTTCAGAGAGGTTTTGAAGAGAAGTCAGAAGATCTGAAACAAGTGCAGTAACTTGCAACAAAGAAGTTAAAAAAACATCCTGACTGAACCAGAAAGTACATCAGCCTCCCTGATCTGAGCCGACCCAATGGCGTCGTCAGCTCTTACCGGCCCCTGTGTGGCCCTCGTCCTTCTCTGTTTTGGTTTGTCATCTTGCACCCCCTCCGGCCCGGCCTCGGCCACCTGCGCCACCCTGGAGCAGAGTCGCTTCTTTGGCGTCTTCTCCTCGACGACCACCTTGCCTTCCACACCGTGCTCCTGGACCCTGCAGAACCCCGATCCTCGCCGCTACACCGTCTACATGAAAATCACAAAGCCCACCGACTCCTGCGTGCCCCGCCAGATCAGAACCTTCCAGTTCGACTCCTTCATCGAGACCTCCCGCACCTACCTGGGCATGGAGAGCTTCGACGAGGTCGTTCGGCTGTGTGACGCTTCAACCACTGTCACCTACCTGGAGTCCAGCAAGCAGTTTCTGCAGATCCGCAAAGTGGCGCCAAGGAACGGGCTGGCGATCGTGGAGGGGGAGAGCGACGGCAGCAACTTCAAGGCTGAATTTCTGGTCGTGGGGAAGAGGAACCCAAGTATGCCCGCCTGCCAGATGCTGTGCCAGTGGCTGGAGAAGTGTTTGTCCAGCAGCACCCACGATTATCCCTGTGGCATCATGAACACCCCCTGCCAGTGCTGGGAGGCCCCAAAGAGGAAACCAGGAAGCTGTTACAGAGGCGGAGTCTACGTCGAGAACTGTGTCGCTGTTCCCAAAGACAACAGACGCGATGCTGAGATTATCAGTAAGTTTGTTTGTTTAGAACTATTTGTTTAGTTTGGTTTATTAAACTTGTTTTCAATGGGGAAAGAAGGAAAAACAAAGGTCAGAATCAAACAATAGGTTGTTGTGTTGTTTTATAACGACCCCTGCTGGAGCTGACTATCGACTGAGGCAGGTCATGTTCGCCAAGATCCCACATCTCTGTGGACCAGGCAGGCACTAATTGTTTGTCTGCCGAGGTTAATGATCCGTGTTCGCAGGACAGGGGCCCAGGCGGAGGATGTGCACTCCACCGCCACAAAGCAATGAGAAGTAAATCAAAGGTGCTGGAGTAATTTGCCGCAGCACCTTGAGGCTTAAGTGGCAGAACCACCTGAACCGCACACATCCCCGGCACTCCCTTTCTCTTAGGTAGACATGTTAGGTTTAATGCTTGGCAAGGTCAGGGGGTTTGGGGAGAGATAGAGAGGCCATTTTTTGTGCAATTAGGGTTTTTTTGTGAAGCACAGAGACCTCAGTCAGCTGTTAGAGGAAATCGGAGTGCAGCAATTCCGGTCGTCACGGCAACCCCCCGGTCGGCCTAACACACCGCTCTGCCGTGGTTCACACGGTGAGTGGTTAAAAGCACACAATCACCATTTCAAATGGAACCTCTATCGGCCTGAGTGCTCTGCTCGCAAAGAGCCTTACTTGCTCATTCGCTGTTTATAAAACAAATATTACTCACTTCCTGTTCACTTTTTTGAGTCAAAGTTTTATTAAACATAGTTTTATTCAGTTGAAGGAACCAGTTTGCACCTTTGCCTCAGTATCTGTTCTCATGTCCTCCCTTGCAGAAGGCTGGGCTGGATGGGGTCGCTGGTCCGAGTGCAGCCAGGAGTGTGGCGGCGGAGTCCAGGTGCGCAGCCGGACCTGCCAGCCCGAGGACAGCGTGTGCAACGGAACTGTCGAAGAAGGACGCGCCTGCAACCCTCAGGCCTGCATTGGTAAGCCCACCTGTCAATCAGCTGGGGAGCCCTTGGCTGCAGGTGCCTCCAGTTCAGTGGAATAATCTGTGCAATCCTCTAATTCCCTCAGGCAAAGAGCGATCCAGGAGCCAGGGCCTTCGGGCCATCGTCGGTCTGAAGAGGGACAGCGCTGCTGAATCCAGCCAGGGAGTTGTTGCACCCCAAACAGGTGAGACCCTCACAAGGACCCTCTGCAAGCTGTGCTGTAGTTATTGATTATTTATCCATACATATTTTGCAGATTTCCCTCTAACACATGTTTTCTCCACAGTGGAAGTTAAGACCGATGAGTGGTCCTCCTGGAGTGCATGCTCCATCACCTGTGGGGAGGGCTGGCAGGGTCGCACCCGCGTCTGTGCTACTTCCTCCTTCACCACCCAGTGCACCGGGCCCCTGCGTGAGAACCGCCTCTGCAACAACACCGTTGTCTGCCCCGGTGAGTGCCTGCTTCTTCTTTTGTGATGTGGACGTAATGGATGGGGTGGATAAAGAGAAAAAGGAGACTGTGATTCAGGGACCAGACTTGGTCCAGTTTTACACAATAATGGTTAAAGTTGTTACTCAATTATTTGACTTCACGCAGCCACAAAGGAAAAGTAGATAAAGAAAAGTGGATTGTGGGGAAGATACAGAAATTCAATATTTAATATATTTCCATGACAGTGTTTACGTGTAGTGCAGAGTGAAAGGGATTATGTGGTGGACTGCACCATCTAGTGGAGATTTCAGAGTTTTCCTCTCTACTGTAGAGTCTCTCTTCTACCTTCCTGTATTAAACTCAACCCGTTTGTGACCCGTGTGCAGTGAATGGTGCTTGGGACGAGTGGACCCCCTGGAGCCTGTGCTCCTCCACCTGCGGCCGTGGCTACCGTGACCGCACCCGCACATGCAAGCTGCCCCAGAACGGAGGAGAGCCTTGCCGCGGCCCCACAAAACAAACCAAGTTCTGCAACATCGCCGTCTGCCCAGGTGAGTCATCTCGAGATGTTGAGAATGTGTATCTTGAGAAAAAAAAAGTCTATTCATCTGCTACCAAATACCAGAATTCCTGACTCTGGCAGTGATGCTTGACTCCTGACTTCACTCTATTCTATTCAAGCTGTTTTGAGAGATAATTACACAAAGTATCACCCCCTCCATCACAATCAGCGAGCACAGTGGCAGGTTGACATTACATCTGACACATCAACACAATAAAAGCCTCTGTTGGCATTAGTCAGTGGTTAATAGGGAACGGTCGGTGACTCACGCTGTGCTCATGGTCACTGAAAGCGTTAGAAGCTCGGCTCTTTCCCTTTCAGCCTCCTACACGTGTGCTGAAAGGATTTCACTTTGCACAGCTACTTCTTCTTCTTCCCAATGACGTCGGGCTGTTAACAGTTATTAGATCTTCACGCCGCCACCAGCAGATGTCTCTCTGTGCGCCGCGGCTCGGTCGCTTCCAGTTCCTCAAAGTCATTATTTCTCTTTTGAAAAATGGAAAGTCGTGGGAAATCAAGTCGTCCCTTCATTGTCCATTTAGAGTGATAGAAACGTTATTTTGGCCAATCCAACCCTTTTAAGGCCACGTGATCTGCCTCACCGTCTTAAAGGGCAACTTATAGCAGCAATTACCATTGATTTCTTTCTCTGTTCTATTTCTAAAGTGCTTCAATATTTCAAGCCACTTCTTCTCCCGAATTTTAGACTGGAGCATGAAAAGTGTAAATCAATATTCCTTTTCCTTTATTTGTCTATACCCTTTATTACAAATGCCCAGTATTTGATTTTCTTTGTAAAGTTCTGTTTCTATGTAAGAAGAACAAAATTGTCTTCTCAGCCAAGTGATGGTTTAAACTCATATTGTCCATAAAGAGGTA
Organism: Pseudopleuronectes americanus; assembly: GCA_038501795.1. Classification (NCBI taxonomy): domain Eukaryota; kingdom Metazoa; phylum Chordata; class Actinopteri; order Pleuronectiformes; family Pleuronectidae; genus Pseudopleuronectes; species Pseudopleuronectes americanus. The sequence continues at coordinate 5,221,285 of CM076731.1, forward strand.
AACTTGATAGGACAGGCACATAGAGTCATGTTTGAAGGTTTCACTTGAACTGGAGTAGGTCATGTGAATTCTTAATGGCATCAGCGAGTTTGCCTCGTCCTCACTAACTCTCCTGCACATGTACCATCCTCTGTCTCCCTCCAGTGGACGGATCCTGGAATGAGTGGTCCGGCTGGAGCGCGTGTTCTGCCTCCTGCTCCAACGGCACCATGCAGAGGACAAGGGAATGCAACGGACCCTCCTATGGCGGCTCTGAGTGCCACGGGGGCTGGAAAGAGACCAACAACTGCTTCCTGAAAGACTGTCCCGGTAAAAAGAAAAACTAAACTCCCATATTCAACAATCCCCTTGTGTGAATAAAAGACATGTGAATTAGACGTATCACATTGCTCATGTATGTGAAATGTCCTCTTGTCTTTAGTTAACGGACGCTGGAACTCGTGGACCACATGGAGCAGCTGCAGCAGGACGTGCGGTGGAGGAGATCAGCAGAGACAGAGAGTGTGTGAGGGGCCTTTCTTTGGAGGAGAACCTTGCCCCGGTGGGAAGGGAGAGCAGAGACGCTGCAGTGAGAAGAGATGCCCTGGTGAGTGACTTCAATACGGCACAATGAATTAGTGTAACTTCACCATGACTCGGTCCAATCAGGAAATCAATTGGTCATCATAATTAATGCATCGTTCTCGTCACCTTTCAGAGCCCCATGAGATCTGCCCCGAGCAGAACACTGGAGAAGTTGTGTGGAAGCAAACCCCCGCTGGAGACATGGCTGCCATCGCTTGCCCCGCCGACGCCTCAGGTACAGTGACATCACAGACAGCGATGTGTTGTACCTGCATTGATTGGATACACACGTTAAACTGTATGTTCATGCCCATCAAGCTAACTTCAAGCACTCTCTTCCTAATCAACAGGTATGATTCTGCGCCGCTGCACCCTGGACGCTGTAGGCCTCGCCTCCTGGGAGGCCCCGACTCACGTCAAGTGCGTCTCCAAGAACTACGAGAACATTCAGATGCTGGTAAGCCCCGAGAAGACTGCCCCTTGTTAAGATGGTAAACAGCAGGTCAGAACATTCAGATTAACCTCCTGTCTCCTCTCCTGCAGTCGAGGGACTACATCTCCAAAGCGCAGGTCGGGCAGAGCACGGACGGAGTCGCTGAGGTGATCTCACGTCTGAGGTTCTCCTCCGATGAGGGCACCAAGTACAGCGGCGACCTCATGGCCATCATGGAGATCTTGAAGAACACAACCGAGCTGTACAAGGGAACCAAGCTGAGGCTGAGCAGCGCTGATGTCGCGGTAAATTGAAATCTTCGCATTAGAATAACATAAAAGTGTCATTTTATATTCTTGAAAGAAAAAGTTGGTAATTAAGTAGGATTTGGTTTCTTCTTACACCTGTGCCTCCTCTTTCTGATCCTCAGAACTATGTCCAGACCATCAGCGACTTACTGAACGAGGAACACCGTGACAAATGGGAAGAAGCACAACTGGTACGTGATAAGAGGGTGTGCTTATGAAAGGGGGGAGAAGATGAACACTCACAAATGCAGGAGGGCTGGAAACGTATCTCAGATTAGATTAGGTGTGAGAAAAGTGAATTCAATATCCAGAGGCTGACTTATTATCTATCAGTAGTTTTTATCTCAGAAATGTTCCTATGGAATTCCTACAACAAACCATACAGGAGATGTTTGACCACCTGTCGACCTATTGAAGGTGACAGCAAACATAGAGACTGAATCAGGGAGAATCACTACGCCCACTTTGCAATCTGCGAGTGTCTGCGCCGTCCTACATATCGATGGCATTTGTGAGGGGACACGGACGAGCACATCGCACACAGACACACACACACACCTTGCGCCCACATCAATGCAGCTCTGCGTCAGAGACACGCAAGTCATGCAGCCCTCCCTTCCACCGAGCGAGAGGACAGGAAAAAAGAAAAACCTGAGTATGAATCAACAGCCTGCCCATTTATGGCCTTCAGGAAGTTCTGGGGTTGCATAGCAGCAAGAAGTGTGTTTCTTTTCCTCGGCTCCACTGCTGAGCGCTGTGAAGGAATAAGCACAAGCCGCTCTGACATGAGAATAGAAGATACAGACAGGGAGTTGTAATTAAAAAAAGAGCGGCCTCCTGCCTAATTAAACCAGTTGTGTCAACAGCTGTGCCCTTTGTTAACCTTTCCCCTCCGTATTCTCTTATTTATTTTTCTAAATCCAGATGGGCGCCAGCATTAAAGAGTTCTTCCGCCTGGTTGAGGACTTTGTGAACATGATGGGGACGCAGATGAGCAGCTTCGAGGACGTCTACGAAGTCACGGAGAATTTCGGTGAGCCTTGAATTCCCCCCCCGCCCGCCAGCTGCCCCTAGTCTCCTCAGGATGATGTGTCCTTTAGTACCGGCCCCAGTGCATCAATCTTAATCTGGGTCCCCGTGTGTGTTACTGAGTCCATACAAGCAGCAGCACAGAGCATCACTTATCACCCTGACAGAGTCCATCAGTGTCATCTCCAAGATGTTCTGCATCTAATCACAAGTGTGTTTCACATCACACATTGCTTTTGGCAGAAACTTACCAATCCTGTTAAAAACACTGTGAGAGTAGCTGTAAGTTTCATGCTCGTCGGTGACTCGTGTAACTGTTGTGGTGAAGGTGACATTCTCACAGGACTTAGTGGGAAGTGACACACATGACGCATGAAACACACAAAAAATGTCCTTGGCATCGTTTGCTTCACTTCATTGAGATAAAAAAAAGAAATGTGTAGAAGTGGATGACGTCTAAGACAAAGCCTGTGAATCTGTGTCCTCCTGCAGTGCTGAGCATCCACAAGCGCCCGGCCACCACAAACTCCAACTTCACCTTCCCCGTGAAGGGCTGGAGGGGCATGCTGGACTGGGTCAGGAACTCCGAGGAGAAGATCTCAGTGTCCCGGGATGCTTTGTCCATTAAGCAATCTGGTGAGTTTTCCCAGACGCGTCATTTATTCTGCAGATCAACTGGTGTTTCCGTCTCATGCAATTGAATCTAAAATCAGGTGTTTTTGGTTCTTTTCCCAGACGGCAACAGCACTTTTGTGACGGGCATCGTCCTCTACAGAAACCTGACGTCCATCCTGTCCTTCCAGAGGTAGGACAGCTCTCCTGCTTTTAATCAAACTGACCATTCACCACATTCAATCTTCTATAAAGCCCCATGTGCTCCATCGCTGACCGTGTGAACCTCCTCCCTCTCCACAGCAACTCCACCCTGCTCAACTCCAAAGTGGTGACCGTGATCGTGAACCCCACCACAACTCTCCTGTCCTCCCCGGTTGAGATCGAGTTCCCCCACCTCCACAATGTAAGTTACCCAATCTAACGTGGTGGCATCCCCCCCTGCTGCCCCCCCCCCTCCTCCGGCTGTTTGCTCACCGCCACGTACACAGCCTGACATTCAGTTTGACATTTACAGCGACACTGTGACTTTTTACGTACGACTGGTCAGTGATGATGATGATAAATCACAGATCACGTGAAAGTTATTAATCCGCGGCAGCCGGAGAGACGCTGTTTTTAGTTGTGTACTTCGATATTACGTGGGAGGGTTGGCGAGAAATGTCGGCTTGTAGTGGGGGGCGGTGGCAAGCTGTTGCATCTCACACCTTTTATAGTACAGTGTGTCCCCTCTTTCTTTTTTCTGTGGAGATCCCTCGCTCACTTCTTCTTCTCCCTCTCCTTTCGCAGGGCACCATGAATGAGACGTGCCTGTCGTGGGACGAGAGCGAAACGTAAGTGTCCACCGAGGTCTTCTCTCCTCTTAGTCATCATCCCCACATGGTCTGTCCTGCGCTTCAGCTGATCTGAGGCCTGGTGTTGTTCATCCATCTGTCTGTCAGTCACTCATCTGTCACCGCTGGGCAAACGCTCAACCGCCCCGCAGTGGGAGAAAGAGAAACAACGCTTCAGCCATTTTGAAAATGCAAGTCATTTCAGACAAAGAGGATAGAGGAACGCCTATCCTGTCCTTCTGACATGCTGACTGGGGGGGGGGATAAATACACTAATGACCTCATTACATACATCAGTGAGTAAATTCACCGGCAGCATCCCTGCAGGTCGCACACACAGAGTGTCAACCCGACAGACAATGGCCCCTCTCCCTCCCTCGCCCTCTCCGCCCATGTTCATATGTCACCGCTGCACTTAGTGACTGTGGCAGCTCGGGAGTTTTATAAGAACGCTTACACACATTCAAATGACTTAGGGAAAGCATCTCCTGGTGGCCGGGGCCCGGGATCAATCAGCCCCGGGGCCCACTCTGCCCTCCTCAAGAACACACAGGTGGACCATTTGCATATAGATAGACTTGCCACACACACACACACACACACACACACACACACACACACACACACTCACTTTTCAACATAAACTATAACAACCAGAGTGGAAGCATAAGCAAAAAGGCAAGAATGAATCAAAGGAGAAGCTGTAATTAAGTCGTACACTTTCAGAGGGAGGGCCAAGTGCCTCCAGTCAGATTGTGTTCATTCCTGACAGCGGATGTGATTAATGGCTGGATGGGGGGGTGGGGGCGGAAATGACAGAGGAGGAAGTTTCTGGCTGAAGGGGGCACAGTTTCGGGGTCAGGGCTCATTTTGAGGACCTGCTGGCTACGATGCCCCTTTGTATTCACCAGTCAGTCAGTCAGTCAGTGAGAGCCCGAGGGCACAGCCTCAACCTCCTCTGTGCTCGCTGCTCTCTGGCATTTGCTGCTCACACACGAAGGCTGGAGCTTGTTTGGCTTAAAGTCGAGATATGCACAAAAAAACACTGCAGATTAATAAGTCAATCTGAGATCAAGTGCGTCTCATTTGAAGGGGCCATAACGAAGCACTCGCTGCTTTCACGCTGTTTGTTTTCCATGTTTTCATCTCTGTTCTGTGATTTGTTAAACAGGAGCAAATGTCGCGTGTATATTAAGTTGTTTAAAGAAAAAATGAAGTTCAGAGTCGAGTCCCTCGTCTTCCCTCTCCCTCCTCCTTGTTTTCTTAAAAGAGGGAACACATTGTCCTTTGTCGCCCCTGTGCACCGGCCAAGTGTTGCCAATAATCTGGTGTCAAGCGAGGAAAGATGAGCCATAAGGGGGGGGGGCCGATACAGATTATGCTAACATTGAGCTTTATGAAGGAGCCCATCATCATTAATCCCGGCAAAGAAGGCTATTAATCACATAAACGTGAAAGCCATTATCAAAGCTGCCTGGGATGCAAGCGAGCGCCCTCAGGTTACAGAAAAATAATATTTGTCTTCGTCACACCGGAGCACAGAAGTAATGTCTGTGGATTGAAACGGTTTATCAAAAAAAAAGTAGATTTATATGCATGTGTGCTGCTTGGAATTCAAACCACACTGGCCTATCATAAGCAGAATATACCAAGTGTGTGTGTGTGTTTTTGTTTTTTTCTGTTATGGCATATTATGAGACCTTCCCTTCACACGAGGGGTTCGTCAGATGCCTCCTCTCCTCCTAACCCTGTTCCCTCTCTCCGTCCCTGTGCAGTTCTTCGCTGCTCGGCTCGTGGTCGGCTCGGAGCTGCAGATCGGTGCCCGTTCATTCATTCAGAACCAAATGCGTGTGTGACAGCCCCTCCACCTTCGCCATTTTAGCGCGCATCAACTTCGACTCGGTAAGTCTCCCGGTCCGCTCGCGATGAAAACAAATCTGTTTTATCCCCTGTGTCCGACGGTGCACCTGAAATGTTTTTTCCCGTGCACGGTGTGAATGCGGTGCGGTGTGATCGACTTGTTGTTTTGTCATGCAGCCGGAGGGTTTTGTGTGTTCTTTCTTTCTCTGCTGTAGCGCAGCCGCTTTGTCTCCGTGCAGGTGCCGCTGCTCGGAGACGGATCGATTTTATTCCAATTAATCTGATCGTCGGGTGGAAATAAACCGTGCAACGTGTTGATATGCGGGCATATTGCATGTGTGGGGGGTTTTCAAACTAAAGCGACGGGCGATTTGCACATTTGACTGTTCGTGCAGGAGCGAGTTAATGTGATTCTTGCAATCGGCTGCATAATTCAAGAAGAAGAAGAAAAAAGGATAATAGCGTATTGCAGCAATGGGAGGGGGGAGGGGGGGGGCGCTTATGCATTTAGACATTTTGCTTGTGCATAAAAATGTAGACACACAGACATTTTTTATTGATCGTTGTGTAACATTTTAATGCCGTTTATGCAGTTTTTCTAGATTACGCGTGTTCACAGTTTGAGCACCTGATGTTTCCATCATTGAAATCTGCCAAGAGATATTATCTTTTTATTCTATTTTTTTCATGCATCCGCAAAGACAATGTGTATCCCCCCCGCCCCCCCCACCCACCCCCATAGACTGTGGTGCCTGTAAAGCTGCTCCATCTCCAGTTGCCTTGGTAACGGCTTCTGCAGGCAAACTCCGCCTGTGTGATATTTTTTTTTGATAACTGAGGTGCTGAGGGAAAAAAAACACACACACACACAGACACACACACACACTCAAACACACATATAAAGCCCCCCCCCACTTCCCTCCTCCACTCTCCTCTGAACAGCCACCCCAGGACAGAGGAAATGGCCAGTCCATCTCTGCTGTGCATCTGACTGCTGCTGCACAGTGGTGGTGGGGGGGAGGAAGCAACAGATATTTATCAGTTTGAGGAAATTCAGATTTGAAGTTTGAATCTCTTAATTTCCTCCTTTCTTCTCGTTATGCATCGTGCATAACGAGAAGAACTGCAGTGCTTCTCTGCTGCTGAATCCATTCCCTCTCCAACCTGTTGTTTATACCCCAGATTTGATTTGTCCTGCAGTTGCCAGTCTGAACAGCCCCCCCCCCACTTCAACCTCCCGAGACAGTAAAAAAATGCTGCTGCGCCAATCATTCCCTCTGCCAATATCTCTGAATTCTCGATTACATCCACCTCCCTCCTCCTCCTCTACCTCCTCCTCTTCCTCCTGCTTGTTCATCTTCCTCTTCGGCCACAGCAGCCAGTCTTAAAATGCCAGCCAGGCGGACCAATGAGAGACAAACGTCTGGTCATGCATTGATGGCTCCCCCCCGCACCCCCCTCACCCAACCCCCGCCCACCTCTCCTATCCACCCTTTGATGTGAGCCATGGACGTTTTCAATAACATCTTCCTGCGAGACATATATGAGGCAGAGAAGGGGAGTGAGGAGGAAACAGGCAGATACCGCAGTGTGTGTGTGTGTTGCGGCTCTCGCTCACTGTGGTCTAGCTTCAAGACTCATGTGTGTTGGACACATGATGGTCCACAGGGAGCATTTTATATAGTTAGTACAGCAGAACCTCTTCACCACTGGGGTGATTGAATAGAAAAATCCATGAAATTCATGTTTTTTATTCCTTTACGTACCTCGTCTCTGCTCGAAATTAGAACATGTGATTCAGTCAAGGACAGGCAGAAGACATTCTCCATATTTAGGTCAATCTGGCTGTCTGGATTTCACTCAGAGGTCCACAGTGCAAGCGTCAACCCAGATATAGAGATTGTGAAGCGAGGGAGCAGAACACACTGTATCCCCCGTTCTTTTTCATTCCCCCCCTAGATATGGTTAAAGCTAAAAAAAACGACACTCTGGCTCTATATCTACCATCTGTTTTGGGGCGCTTCTGATGAAGTCGGATAGATTCTGAAGCAAATTTGCCACAGTAAATTAGTCTTTGGCTGCCGCAGGCCGGCCTTCACCAGCTGTGCTTCCTCAATATCACCCCAGAGAGGAACAATCCTTCATGGCTCAGTGTTGTGCCATTTAAATGTTCTGCAACACTATCAACAGTGGTAGGAGTATTAGGAGCCGGGCGTCACACACGCTCGCAAAATGAGAATTTATGGACGCCATAAATCAGATGAAGGCCAAAGCAGCGTCCATTTCTTTCCTCTCCCGCTGAGCTAATTTGAAACCTGCAGATTTATAATATTCCATTTTCTCACTCACCTTTTTGGAGCCACTTGGCCCTTTCTCACCCGTTTCCCTCTCAGCTCATTATCAAAAAATTAAATCACACCACTTGCCGACGATGATTTCTCTATTCTGAGCCCGTGCAATTTATCCTTCACACGCTCTGTGGTGATGACAACTTGATCCGATGTGTTTAAATTACCTTATTACAGCCACGAGTAGGTGTGAGACCGACTAGAGATTATAGATGCATTGAAACCACACAAATGGGGGTTCGCAGGTTGTTTTTTCTGTCAGGCGGGCAGATTCTCAAGGAGCTGTGAGATTTGTGTGTGCAGCCGTGACCCGTCAGCGCTCCGGGTCAACGAGCAGCAGGGACGACAGGCGTGATGTCGGCCCCCAGTCCCCGTCTCCTCCACCAGGGGTTCGGTGCCGGGGCCATTTGAAACATGGGACAGTCACCGCCGCTGGCAGTGGCAGGCGCTAAGCTGCTGTCAAGAGATCAGAAGGGCAGGTGGTGGCAGATTAATGCACAGGTGATAATGGTCCACCTGTTCACACCAGCAGGGGCGGGGCTGCTGTTCGGCACCGACGCAGCGAGAAAATTATGAAAAAAGGGCGAGAGGAGAGAGAATAGCTCGGGATGTCTGTCAGGGATGAGACGGTTGCCGCGGCAGCTCAGACTAATGATTCAATCCAGCGGCCCCTCCTGAACTGCCCCTGGGACTCGGACTACATACACACCGACACACACTGAGATGTATGTGCAGTATCCTACTCGCCTCATTTGCTGACTCAAAAGCTCAATGGAGGAACGCGGTGACCCTGACGGTTTGTTTAGTTTGCCGCTCCATCTTTCTGACGTGTTCACCTTGGGGTCACCTTGCCTCATCCGTGGCCTGATTGTGCCATTCAGCTGTTTGCCTACAGGGAGCTGTCTGCCGTTCCAGATAGCACAACCCAGAGGCTTCGCTCGTGTGTGTGTGTGTGGATGTGCGTGTGTGTGTGTATATCTCTCAGTGCTGCTTTGCCCCCAGTGTGAATGCAATCAGCTCTAAGTCTGTTCATGTCTCCTCTCTGCAGATCATGGACAAGTCACTGCTCCCGTCCGTGACTCTCATCGTCGGCTGTGGGGTCTCCTCTCTCACCCTGCTGCTCCTCATCATCATCTATGTCTCTGTGTGGAAGTAAGTAACAAGAACAAAGCCTGACTCCAACTATACACGCTGCACAGTTTTTGCTTTCTCTCTCCTCTACCCCTGTACTCACTCTCTCCTTCTCCCTCTTCCAAAACTCCAGGTACATCCGCTCCGAGCGCTCCGTCATCCTCATCAACTTCTGCCTCTCCATCATCTGCTCCAACGCCCTGATTCTCATCGGACAAACCCAGGCTCGCAACAAGGTAAGGCCCCTGCTCCTCCAGCCAATCCTAACCTCTCTTTAAACCTCACTGCTTTGGGGAACCTTTGCAAGTAGCGGCGCCACTGACACAGATTTCTCCTCTGTCCCCCTCCACCTTCCCTCTTTCCTTCCTTCCTTCCCACAGGTGGTGTGCACTCTCGTAGCCGCTCTGCTGCACTTCTTTTTCCTCTCCTCTTTCTGCTGGGTGCTGACTGAAGCGTGGCAGTCCTACATGGCCGTCACCGGTCGTCTGCGCAACCGCATCATCCGCAAGCGCTTCTTGTGCTTAGGCTGGGGTAAGAGCAGCTGTCTTTAGCTTCCCTCTCGTCCCTTCTCTCTGTTTTTCCTCCTCTTATTGCACTTTCCTCAATAGCTTTTTTTTTATATCCTTTTAACGTTTCTTTCTGTCTTTTTTGTGTTATCTTGCAGGCCTTCCCGCGCTGGTGGTGGCTGTGTCAGTGGGTTTCACGAAAGCTAAGGGATACGGCACCGTCAACTAGTAAGTGCAGTCTCAACCTGCCATCTTTGCATCTTCCCTTTTCTTCTGCCTTCATCCTAAAAAAACTCCTCTTTCAGTTCATGACATTAATATTCTCCCTCCCTTGTTTCTGTAGCTGCTGGCTCTCCCTCGAGGGCGGACTCCTCTACTCCTTTGTCGGCCCGGCTGCAGCTGTTGTTCTGGTGTGTAGTCTGACACTGACGTCCCACAATCCATCACAATCACACACAGTCATTTTCTAAATGCATTACCCACTGTTACGTTTTCTCATCCATGTTCTTTTCTTCTTCTTCCTGCAAACAGGTGAACATGGTCATTGGTATTCTGGTCTTCAACAAGCTGGTATCCAAGGACGGCATCACCGACGTGAAGCTGAAGGAGAGAGCTGGGTAGGTCCTATTGATCCTCTCTGTAGAGTGTTGCTCTTATCACCCCCCCATCAGTCCCATTACGGGTATATTGATGATGTGCTTTGATATCAAGGCTTACAATCAAAGAAGAGGAGGGGAATAGATCTGAGCCAGTAGAGAATCAGTCCTGTGTGTGAGCCTGTTGAGTTAAACCCGTTTCCTCCCCCCCCCCACCTGCAGAGCGTCACTGTGGAGCTCCTGCGTGGTTCTGCCTCTCCTCGCCCTCACCTGGATGTCCGCCGTCCTCGCCATCACCGACCGCCGCTCGGCCCTCTTCCAGATCCTCTTCGCCGTGTTCGACTCGCTGGAGGGTTTCATCATCGTCATGGTTCACTGCATCCTCCGCAGAGAGGTAAGAGATGAGATGAAGTGACAGGAATAAGAAAAAGTTGTTTCTCTTGCTGGTCGTATTTATGAAGTTACATGAGCTGACTTATTTTTTTTCCCCCACCCTCCATCCATTAGGTTCAAGAAGCTGTAAAGTGCAGAGTAGTTGACCGCAAGGACGATGGCAATGGAGACTCTGGCAGTTCCCTTCACAATGGCCACTCCCAGCATATGGTACGTTTCTTGGCTTATTGCCTTTTTAATGTCTTGAGTGCCTTTTGTGTTTTACCTCTAAATGGATATGTGCATATATTAGGCACTGATAGAACATCTCTTATTCTTTTATCAGCAGTCCGATAACGAAAAGGATGGAGATTCGAGCAGACAAGGTAAGCCCTTTTTCTTGCTCTTAACCATTTCCCATTTGCATTTCCATTTCTGTTAGCCTTGCACTTAAAACATCTCATCATGCATAAATGGAGTACACATTTATTGAGCCAATATTTCAGATGTGGCCTGGTTCTTTATTATCTTTTAACTCTGAAACAATTTGTCCTAAAAGGAATGAAGAGCTCCTCTGAAGAGAAGATGGCCCCTCCTCAGATGCCTCTTCCCATGGGCTCCAACTTCCACACCCTGCCGTCCAACCCCAGCAAGGGCCACATGCACGCGCTCCCTGAATACTCCAGCCACACCCTCACCCTGAAGAGAGAGAAGACCCGGCTGGTCAGCGGAGTCGACCCCTGCGGAAAGCCGGTGTACGTCTGCGAGGGGGAGATCTTTCAGCAGCTGGATGCAGATCTCGCTCGGGCTCATGCCGAGGGAAGCGGCTCCGACGGCAGCGGCTACGTCCTCATGCCCAACACCACCTCCACGCTCAGGTCCAAGCCCAAAGACGACCAGACGAAATACAACATCAGCGTGGAGCAGATGCCGCAGGCCAGGCTGATGCACCTCGGCGGGCCCTTCGCCGAGCCGCAGGCCGCTTTCGGGATGAAGTCGATCCCCTCAGACCAGGTCAGCGTGTCGTACTCGGAGAGAGACTCGCCCATCCAGAACATCCACAACATGTCCAGCGAGTCTCACATCACCCACAGCAGCCTGGAGAACACCTTCGAGTCCATGAACTCCATGATGTCCAAGAGCGAAACCATCTCCACGCTCTCCATGAGCTCCTTGGAGGTAAGATCCATGAAGCAATGTGACCTGCGGCAGAATACAAGCTTGATGAATTCTTGTGATCTATATTTGATCTGATATTAAACCAACTTTCTCTGTCTTGTCTCTGTAGCGACAGAAATCCCGATATGCTGAGCTGGACTTTGAGGTGAATATTGTTTGGTTACCGTTTGCTCTATAGATAATAAATGACACGTATTTTATATGAGATGTACAATACTAGATCTGAATTTTAAATGTTTTTGTCTTTGCTTCCTGTAGAAAATAATGCACACGAAGAAACGCCACCAGAACATGTTCCAGGACCTGAACAGGAAGCTCCATCATGCTGAGAAAGACCGAGAGTCGCCTGCTTCTGACAGCAAGGTAACGCATCATGATGATGTCATCATCTCCCATTTCCATAGACATTCATTTCCAGGAAATGCTAAGCAAAAAGAAGGGAAAAAAACAACGGAGGCAATTATAATGTTAAAAATGATTCTCTGATAAAAAAAAAGACCTTTTAAAACACCCAGTGATTTCTGTATTGAACTGTGGTTGTCATTACTTGGAGGTCATTTGAATAAGGATTTATTTTCTTCCTTCCTTCTTACAGTCTGTGAGATGGAGTGTGTCCTCAGGAGGAAGTGACAAAACGAACCACAGCGTGAGTGTTTATTTACAACCTCACACAAATCTCTAATTTACTGCCTGTAGATGAGACACAGATATTACACTTGCCTCAAGGAGGAATGATTTCCTCCCCCCTCCAAACGACAATATGACTTTCATTATTAGAAAATCACTTTTGACGTTATGAAACCCATCACATTTTTGATTAAATCAGAAAATTGCTCGGGGGTTGATGAGCGACACCGGTGCTAACGTGCCTCCTCCTCTTTCTGCTCCAACAGGACAAACAGCAGGCTCCTCTGGAGAGGCCGTGGGAGGGAGTGCGTGGAATGCCACAGTCGCCCCCTGCTTGGGTGCGCAAAGACCTAGAGCCCCTCGCCGCCTCGCCTCTGGAACTGCACTCTGTGGACTGGGAGAAAACCAGCACCAGCATCCCCCTAGTCGGGCAGGACATCATCGACCTGCAGACAGAGGTCTGAGGGGGAGGAGGGGGGCGAGCGAAGCCACCTGATTTCACCTTAGTCACCTTTTTGGTTTGGGAATGCGATCCTGCAAGGATAGAGTAGAGGAAACCATGAAAGGGAGGAAAGTGAGGAAGTAGGCCCCAGAATCAATGTCTTCAAACCCTCAGCCAGAGCAGAGAGGGATGGAAGAGTGGAGTTGGTGATGATGGGACGTTTATGTAGCTTCTCCGTGTGGACTTGAAGTATCTCTTGTCAGAGTGCTCTGGTGGGCGCGGGGGTTAGTGGAGTGTCCAGTGATTTCCATGGACCAGGACTGGCTGTGGTTCCACTGGGAGTTTCCTGAACCCCTCCAGCCTGGGCTCAGAAGATGTGGTCGACATGTCTGTGCTTCTTTTTTCCTTCAACCTCGACTTTGGAGAGAAATGTTATGACATTAAAAAAAAAGGCGCGTCCTCCCTGCTTCTCGGGAGGAGCGGCTGGAACACTTGGCTGCTTCTCCAGCAGCCGGGTTAACCGTCCAGAACGAGGCGTGAGAGGAGAAGGGACCAGTTTCATGTTGGACGTCCAACACTCATTTTGGCTTTTTTTGCAGTTTTTGTGTTTATTTGTTCTGCTTCATACCTGGAGCTGCTACAACAGATCTGAATATGAGACTCTGAACTGAGACAACTTAAATGAAGCAGACTATATTTTTCTCCTCTTTTATCACCACGGTTATTATTATTATTACTATTCCAATGATTATCATTGTTATTGTCGTTATTGAGTTAATAGCCTTCATTTAGATTTCCCATTCCCCACATGACTGTCAGGCACAAGTTTTATTGTTATTTAACAGTCACATACAACATTTGGCTCAAAAGATCAGTAGAATGTTCTGAGCCCACGTGGACTGCATCGGGACAACGAGCGGTGGTGATGGAGGTGGCGTTTAAGTTACCCAACACGTCCTGGTTTCTCCAGCATTCCTCTTCTCTACCAAAAACACCAGCACCGGGATGAACACAGACTCTCACACAGGAAGAGCAGTGCAATCTTGGAAAAAGCTGGTGGAAAATAAGAGGAGGTGTTGCAGTAAGGGGGGGGATGGGGGTAGCAAACCTCCGCCCTCTCTCAGCTGGCACAAGATGCAGGCTCTTCCATGTGGCACATATAGAAAACGGATCCGAGGAGACCTTTCATCAACGCCCTTTTGTTTCTCAGCCTTGCAGGACTCTTGGACAGAGCAAGAGGCTCCCGGCGCTGACGGCCACTTCCAGCCCAGCGTCAGGTCCTCAAGACTTTAACACGTTTGTGTTTTCAGCCATCAGTGTGAAAAAGTGCAATATGATGGGCGCTTGATGCTCAAGCAGGACTGATATTATCATTTTAGGCAGGAGTTTTTTCTTACCAAATGTTTTAAGAAGTTTTATACCATCTTCCGCATATTTACGGGGCATAAAGATGCTTTATGAGAATATTGTACGACAAATCTGTATTAGTAATTCAAGGAATTTAATCGCTAGAGATTTGTTAGCACAAGACTCCATATTTGGAGCTGTGACAGGTAGATAATTGTACTTCTATAAAGTAAACATTATACTATAGAATGAACGATATGAATATCTCTAAACTGTGCTTCAGGATATTTGTTATTACTCGCCGCTGTTTAGCAACAAGTAATTGATCCTCATGTCTTCTGTACCAGTGTGTTTTTAATAACCTTGTCACTAACTCAACAGTATGTATTACCAGCCGATTCCCATGTCCCTTCCAATGAGTGCGTCCTGGGCGCAGCCTGATTCATACCTCGAGTTACACGTATTGAAAAACCCATTTGTATTTCCTTGTCTCGACTTTGTTTTTTTATGTTCTGTTTTACCTTCTGTCAGTGTACAGTTTTCACAGCACAACATGAATGTGACTTATTTCTAATAAAAAACTAATATATATTACATGAAGACTGTGCTCCTCAATTATTCACCAGTGGTTGAAATAGGACTTTAAATCTCATATCCTCTCGAGGACTTTCAGGAATCTGAACAAACGGCTCCTGCAGAGTCACGTTGGCCTGACAGCTCCATCTGAAGCCTAAAAATAAAGTTCAAACGCGGGATGAGGAACAAACCGCAGCGCGTGGAGAGTGCGGCAGAACATGAAGAAAATGCATTTTGAACTCCTGCCACATTAAAGCCTCTGGCAAACATGCCACTCTAAATATAGACGTGATATGCAGGACGGAAAAAAAAATCTCTGGTGATAGAAGTGCAATTCTCAGTTCTATTTTGATGCCTTGCAAGGAGGAGGCGGAGTCATTAAAGCGAGAAATAAAAGATCTGAAAAGTTGAGTAATGAGAAAACAACAATGATTTGACAGAGGACAGAATGTGACTCTGGCCTCTTTTAGAGAAACAGAAATCTACCCGGTGTAAATTTAGTTTTGCCGACTTTGTCCGTGGTAATGAGACTGAGCTTTCTCTTCTCCATAATCCCTTCTTCGTTTCACTTCAACAGCCTGCTGTAATTCTGCTGCAAGGCCTCAGCAATAGGAGATTTACATCATCCATTTGTCGAGTTCTGCTAATTTGGTGGGGTCAGCTGGAGAGCAAGCTGGGCTCTGTGCGAACGGCACTTCACTGTGGGAGACATTTTTCATTTTTGTTAACACATCACAGGACACGCTCCATTTTCCTCAGTGTCTCCTGATTAATTTTTTGCTTTGTGGAACATTTTGTGCTCATTTATTTTCACGCCCAAGAGTCATCTGTGCCTCGTCTGCGGAGACAATTCACTGCTGAGAGTGTGGAATCCAAAATATACAATATAAGTCCCTGTGGCCCTTCGTTATTTGAATTCCTTTCATACCGTGACCTGCGGACATTTGCAATCAACAGTTCAAGAAGGAAGGACGAACAAGATGCTCACACATTTAGATTCTATAATTTCCATTAGTATTAAATATACATGAATTATAAATAACACAAACTTCTGCCTGATAAACAACTTCATCCAAGTGTGCGAGTAATATAACACCAAATGTCTCCACAAACACACCTGCAGGCAGTTTATATGCTATAAAAAGCTCTAAACTGTGACATGCTTATGAATATTTATGGTGATGCAGCCTCTCGCTCTCTTGTTCAATAATTAGTATATGTAGATGTGCATGTGTGTTGTGGTTGGGGGTCCCAATAACAACATCCTACAGCTGTCAATGTCAACCCTCCCCCACCCTCTTCTTCTCATCTCAACCCCCCACACCTCCCAACATGGAATCCAGTATCAATTAGCACCTTGCTGGCAGCAACAGCAGGGTCCTGGCAGTCTCTTAATTGGAGGCTGTTGCTATAGAAACAACAGATGCTAATCCGAATGGGCAAAGATAAGAAAGTCTTTAAATTCCCAAAAGAGAAAAGAGAAAAAAGCTGTATTCTAATTAGCAAGTGTGAGGCAACAGAAAAAGATAAATATTGTGTGACTCAAGGGCATTCAATATATTTAAATATACCATCTTTAACTTTGAGGTTTATCTTTATATCTATATATTTCAAATTTCACTATTTGGATATATTTGTCAAACAAATTCTACAAAGAATTATGCCACAAATGATCATGCTGACCTGTTACATCAGCCAAAAATAAAAAAGATCTAGAATCAAACTATCTCCAGGATAATCTCCAGCGCTTCCTGTCGTCCTGCTCTGCAGTCGGCCAAGCAGCTCTGACTTCCCAGTGGAGGGAATTAGAGAAACCTAATTTCCCGATCATGATGACGACGATAACAACTGCTCCAGCTCAACATCAGCGGATTTGCAAAACTCTGCATCTTGTCAGTGATTCTCTTTGCAGAGCTCACGAGGTGATGCTGCAACACAAAGGAGGAAAGACACAGCTGAGACTACACACAGTCGATTTCATGCTGTTCATGCGTGTACAGTGTTTATCAGAGATACTGAAAAGTGGTGATTAGAGAAACAGTTTCACAGAATATGAATTAGATCTTTGTTTGTGTATTTGCAGTAATGCTGCTTATTGTTCTGTATTATAATTTTACTACAATGATATGCAAACCAGCTCCAACCATAATATTTAGATTTAAAATCCATTCTTGAACTTGGAAACAGCAGACGAGAGAACAAACTCCCCTGGTTCCATCTAATAGCTGTTCAGAAGATTTCTATCAAGTATTTTACTAAACTCTTTAAAAATAATAATAAAACATATAAATTGTGAGATTTTTCAGTTGTTGTGCCTGAACCAAACCCTAATTTAAGTCTGTTTGAAACAAAAAATTGATTTTATAGTGACAAAATTTAAATTGAGCTTAATGATCACAAAATGAATATTTAAACACGAAAAAGGGGCAAAACACATTGTTTTGGATGGTAACATGTGTTCTGTATTTTGTGTTGTTGTTGCTTTGGAGTAGGTCTTTGTGTTGTGATGTTTTGCTACAACACTGCTCTACTTGGGGAACCAAACTTTGGCTCTGAAGATAAGCTGCATGCATTGTTTTTGGAGCCGCAGCACAGCGTGTCCTTCAGCTCAAATCACACTCTTGTCTCCCCGAGCGAAACCGATCCGAGAGCGAGACGCTGAGCGGCTTAACCCTCGGGCTCGTGTTGTTCCCGAAGGCAGAAATTTAAAGTCCAATCAGCTTCCTCTCATATAATCAGCACAGGAATCAACAAGAGGGGAGTGGAGGTTGATATTACATATGGTCTGTGATTGAACTGAAATAAGCACTCACGCATGTCTACCCACACACTATATGCGTCTCGCTCTCTTTCTTTCCTCCTCCTAATTGGGGTTGATAAAGGACCTGTCGACCATGAAAAAAGCCCCCCCCGCTGTGTGGCTGCCTTACCTATGAATGGCCAAGAACCAGATGTGGCGGATCACAGCTGTGAATGTGCGTCACAGCGAAATGCCAGCAGTCGCTTGAGAGTGGTTTCATAAGGGGAAGTTTGCACTTGCCTTACTTTTCAGGCGGTCGGCCCACCCCAGGGGGGGAATGGACCGGGGGGGGGGCTAATGATCGGCTTCGGTACTGATGGAACGCGGAGGGCTGAAGTGAATGGTCCAATAAAATCAGTCATGAACCTGGACAGAGGTCACATGTTGTCACAAGCCAGTGACTCAATAGAAATGAAAGAAGAGCAGCTCAATGGAACTGCTGGGGACACATGAATAAATGGATATTCCTTTATGAAGAGAGGATGTATTACTCATGGTGGGGGTGGTAACGTTGGTCTGTCAAGTCACTTAGTCCGTCCTGATAGATCTCTACATACCGGATGGATCGCCTCTATGTTTTGTACAGTTTCACGCTCCTGAGGGGATGAACCCAACTGATTTGTCTTCTTAATGTCGGATGACCTCAGAGGACTTTGTCGATCACTTTAACCTTCTATCTTTAAGTCAAGACTTTCATTGGTCAAGTATTTGAACCAAAAACCTGCAGAAACAATGTTTATAGTGTCTGTTGGCCAACATTAACACAATATAACAAAGACCCTGAACAACGGTAACATCACTCCCGCTAGCATGTTAGCATGCTGACATTTGGTACAATTTCCAGTTATTGCCTTAAAAGTTGGTAGAGAATTTATATTTTTCACAATAGTTTTTACCTATCCCATTAAATAGTCATTCAGAGCCATCTTAGTCAGACTTTCATTTTTCCCATGTTTTGTTGTGCATTTGGCTAATCACAATCACGATTAAATAGATGTGTGTCTTTCCTTTTTGCTATTATTAGGGCCCGAGCACCGAAACGGTGAGAGGCCCTATTGAAATTGAAAAGATTATTATTATTATTATTATTTTTATTTCTCCGCTAAATGAAATGGCTTTTTGAGGGCTTTAATTTGACATTGTAATGCAGCTTTTATTGAAAGCTGCAACCATCCTGCGAGAGAGTGAAATAAGTCAAATATACGATTTTCAAAGGCTGCTTGCGTGTTTTGTAATCAGTTTGCAAAATGAATCAATTCCCCCTTTTTAATTATTGCCAGGCTTGGTTAGTCAATCGTTCCTGCGAATGTTCCTTGTCCAAAAGACCTTGTGCAGAACATTGTGGATCTGATCCACTTTATCAAACCCTGATGGTCGCCATGGCAACAGTGGCAACATCCAGGCAGCTCATGAGGGGCCATTAGCAACACAAGGACTTTCAGCAGCGGCAGCAAACACTGAGAAATATACGAGATGAACGCACGTAGATAAAACCCCTAGAAGTTTAAGAACCAGTCAGGGTGCGTGCTGCCAAAGAACTTTGCATGTAATTCCTGCATTGTAATTTTGATATAATTTACCGCCTGTTTCATGGGTGTACATGTTTTTAGTATCTTATGTTTAAGGGACTCGATGCACACATAATGCAACATGCTTTTTTCCAACAGGTGCGCATCAATTCCACATTTGAGTAAAATTTCCTGCAATTATTGATAATGCACATGAGAAAGGGGGCAGATTATTATGCAGGGAAATCTGAATGGGGATTCTAAAAGGACGTCAACAAAAGAAATCTGAATGGATATTATCACGTGTATTTGCAATGAACGTCCTTCCGAGCAGAGGTTATGAAAATGGGTTGTTGGTACAGGAACGCTGTTCCACATCTCGTTGTCTGCGTGACCTTACTTTGTCTTTGCTCAGGTTAGGGCCGTTGCCAGGATACTATTTCCTATGGCAACACTTGAGACAGCGAGGTGAGCAGCTCTGAAAAGATTTAGGGCAACTGGCTGCTCTGTATCCTGCAGACCGAAAGTCCATACATGAACATACAAAAACTCAACATCCACAGACATACACACACAGAGACACACAAACAGCCCTAGGATTTGTGTTTAGCTCCTTGCGGTAGCTGATACAAGCACAACCAAACGACTTCCTGTTCATCTCAGCCATGATTAATTTAACCTCGGGGTTATTTCATGTTAGGTTTTCACATGGAGGTGACACAGTGTGAATATCTTTTGAGAAACAAGTGCATTGCCTTCATGACTCTCACACGTCAATGATTACTACAACACTGCACAGCAGTATTCATTCTTCTGCATGAAACCCAAGTTCCATCTCTATTAAAAGTAAAGTGAGAGCAGAACTTCCTGACGTCCATACATTCCATAGAAAGAAAGACTTGTTTTTCACATGTGTTATGTGAATGGTAGCAATTTCTGATATCATATTCATCGCAGCACACAGCGGACGCCATCTGCATGAGAGCACACTGCCACCATTTGTTGCAAGAGTGTAACTACCATTTCCTCTCCCTGTTGAGAAGCACACTCAAAAGCCACTTTGTAAGAAGCACCTCTGGTTTGACTCCAGTCGACTCAGAGCAGAAATTGCTTTAATGCCACAGCCTATTTGAGTATTGTTTCTGTCCACTGTTTTCAGCTACTTTCTGCAACATGTCACAAAGATGCAGTCACCATATCTGGATCATAAATTATGCTGCGGACAAATCTGCAGAAATCTTGCAGAGTGCATGCCACGAAGAATTATGCTTGACACGTTTTGAGCGCTGTTAGAACGGTGTTCCTAATAAAGTGCTTCCTGAGATTATAAATGAATGCCTGCATGTGTCTCTTGATGCTCAAATCAAGACCTGAAAGCCTATTTATCTATCCCTGACCCTGCTTCCATTCAGACCCTAAAATCTATTAGTTTCGAAAGACTTTCTGTCCCACTTCCATGCTGCACAGAGACCAAGGATGTTGGCGTTACAGAACAAAGCAGGAGCTTGCATATTGCCATGGTCTTTGCTGAACTTAAACAGCTCGACAGGATGCAGGGACGTCATCGGAGCAGCGCCGCGCCCACACTCGCTCATTGACCATCAACTCTGCCGGATTCAGACAATGAAAGGAGAATGTCAGGGATGAATAGCTCGTACCACACTGTGGATGAGTATTGTCTGCCAGGGAGGGCTCTTCATCAGTGGGACTCCATTATGACTCATCTGTACGATACACCCACCGTTTCTCTTTACTGTGCAGAGCTTCCCATTGTGCGGCTAAATGTCTCTCATCCAGCACTCGAGTAAGGTGCACCGGGTCTCATCCCTTTGAGTAATGGCTCCACAACTCAAGGATGTCAGCACTCTGTAAACAGCGGTTAGAAAATATGAGCATGAAATTAATTAGACTGCCCATGCAGCTCGGTGGGGGTGATCGATTTAGGAAGATAGCTGAGCACAAGAGAGGAGGAAGCAGGGGAAATCTGTCTTTTTATTATTCTTGCTGTCAAACCTGAGTGAGCTTAAGTATCACAGCATCAGACGTGAGGGACGTTTCTGTGTTTTCTCAAAGTTTCGCATGATGCTGCCCTCGGACTTGAGACCTGCAGCGTGAATTTGTTGTGTAGCCTGCTGCAGGGTTCAAGGCCCCACTGACCTCAGATAGGAATCATTAGTTGAAAAAGAGGATGAATAAATGAATTTAGTTCAAAAAGAGCAGTTTAATGCAACTTGGCAGATTATTGGAGAAAGTACTCAAACATAATAACACAACAAAATAAATATAATCAAAGAATGAATATATTTTGTTTAAACACACCACTGCTACTTAGTTCTGCAGGAGACACATAATCGAAATCAAATATTGCCTTGATTTAATCTTATGGACTATTCACACTGTGTTTGGTAACTGTGTTTGTTCACATACAGCAGACACAAGTAAAACGTTTATGAACCAAAGCATTAAAAAAAGAGAGCAAAGCTTTATTTTCTGGGTTCATGGTTAAAATATGATGTAGATGAAGTCGTTTCTAGTTTAATGCTGATTGATTGATTTATTGGTTGATTGATTGATTGATTGATTGATTGTGATTGATTGATTGATTGACTATCCCCCTCCCACACACACACACAAACATGTTCCTGCAGCTCCAGCACTGACGGCCCCTCACCACGTGGCGGCAGCAGCCGGCCCCTCACAAACCAGAGGTGGGCGCTTCGCTGTGTGTCCACGCCCCAGCCACCGACGCCCTCCTCAAATTTCCGCATAGTGGGTCTCGGACCTGTGGAGCTTCCCCCAGTCTTCACCTCCCCGTCCTGAGCCTCCGGTGACACAGCCGCGGGGACCATGGCCCGCTATCTGCTGCGGTTGAGCCTGAGGAGATGCATCGCCTCTCAGATCAGGATGGCATCTGACCAGGTAGAAGAGCAGACAGGAGACGCGTTCCCCTGTTAGCATGTAGCTCAAATTCTGCAACTTGGCATCGGTGGCAGCCTTGATGAAGGCTAGCGATGCTAAGCTAGCTGCTAACCTGTGAGTGTTTGCCAGTAGATGACGACAATGTGCATGTAGAGTTTGCATCAGTTTCCCTCGGGGCTGCAGGTTCAGGTGAATGGTCTTTGCAGCCATCCACTGGGAACTTGAGTCAAGCAGCTGTGTCACTGCATAGGTGCAGCCCTGGTGTTATGTCACGTCCCAGATAATCACATGTGTGCATGTTTACGTGGAACATATGGAAGAAGTCTGCCTAGACAGGAATTCATGTAAAGCACCAGGAAATATGTTCCCTAGCATTTACAGGCGTGTGCATCTTATTGCAGAGTCAGAGTGAAAAAGGCAAATCTATTAAAAAAGTCTTTACAATGTCTTTAAAGGAGAATTGAGGTTTGTTCAATGTATAATAATATTTATAGATCAATTTTCAAAAAGTACTTACATGCAAAAGTTAAGGGATCACAAATATCAAAAGAGTACAACACAACAAGTTATTTTAAATGAATCTTTTTTTAATAGAATCCATCAAAATATAAGTTTAATCAGGAAAGGCTCTATGATGAGTTATGATGTTTTAACTAGGGATTTAAAAGATTTTTGTTGTTATTTGTTGTGACAGTCTGTTTTTGTTTTTATATTTCATACCGCTTGATTGAGCTAGCTTCACAGGTTTAAGACGATGGTCTGCTGTTGTGTTATCAGTCTGAGCAGATAGTGTGTACTCAGATAAATGAGGGTTCACGTTAAGTCCAATGTACAAACTGCTTTGGAGTCCTAGCAATTCGAATACATGGGAAATGCTGATTCTTTTTCCGCTTTACAACTTGTGGCTACTTAAACTTTATTGTCTCAGAGGGGATAGTTGTTTTGCAGCCTGGCAAAAGTACAGAAACTCAAGAAAGATTCACATGAAATACAATACCCCGAGCGCTGTACATAGTCGCTCACTGCTCTGTGTGTCCCTGCACACAGATGGGTCAAAAGCAGAGGTTACATTTCCCTACCTGCATGAGTGTGCGTTTGCATGTCTGTGCATGTGTGTGGGATAAATAAAATGCATCTGCATCTACTTAATCAATAAAACTATCGTTAAAGCAAAAAATAAGACCCTCATCAGGAAACAGGAAATGGCTTATAAACTAGGTCATCGTTAGAATTGAGTAGTTTGACGGCTTGAGTTATGAAATAATGTTATCACCTGTTGGACTTTGGCAATCTGTTTCTTCAGCCTGGGGGCAAAAGCTCAAATTCAAGAAAGAGAGGATGTCGAGGCTGCAAAGATTTCTCGAGTCTTAGCTGTAGCTCTCTTACAAAAGGTGAGATCCAGACAGGTCAGGTAACTTAACAGCAATGATCTCAACCTGAAGGATGTGGTGCAACTCATTCTTGTCCCCGATAAAGAGATTACTTGTGAAAGGATAAACACATTCACTAGCTTGTAATATGATTCCAATTTGCACAATGGTAAATTAACCTCTTGTTCTTTATGGGGTATAAGAAAAAGGACAGGTTGTTTTCACATGTAGAGTCTTTGTGTAACGCATGAAATCTAATCTTTTTATTCTGCTTATTCCAGCTTGGTGAGTTAGGCAAGGGAGCAGGCAAAGGTGGAGGTGGAGGAGGCTCCGTGAGGGAGGCAGGCGGGGCCTTCGGGAAGCGAGGAGCAGTGGAGGAGGAGCGGTACTTCAGGTGAGTTGTAGCTGCTTTCAGACGTGCACTGACGTCCAGACATTTCCCTGCACTCTTTCAGAGGGTCTGTGTGTGAGAACGCAAATGTCAGATATAAAAAATAAAAAAAAACATGCAATGTTGTTTCGACCTGCAGGCAGAAGGAGAAGGAGCAGATGGAGGCGCTGAGGAAACATCACGTGGAGGAAATCGAACACCACAAGAAGGAGATTGAGCGCCTGCAGAAGGAGATCGACCGCCACAAGGGCAAAATCCGAAAGCTGAATCACGACGACTGAGGTGGAGCGGGCGGCCCATCGTCTGTGCTCCTACAAGCTGTCCCACCCCCATAATCATTGATTCCCAGATATTGATAGATTATTTGATTTGATTTTACTGCTGGTCAAGGCAGGTCCTTTATCAGACGTGATACTGACGGCATGGAAATTTTAAAGAAAAAACAATAAAGCATTTCCATATACACATTCAATGAAAGCTGTGAAACACGTGTGATTCATTATATGTAATCCTCATGTGCTCTGACAAAATGTCGGTTGTTTATTAAGTATTGAAGAAAACTCCTCAAGTGCAGATTTCGAGGAAAGGTGCTTTTTTATTGGCGGGAAGTCGCGTCAGTCAAAGTTCGAGCTCCGCGGTTGGGTGGTTGCAGACGCAGCGCTCGTTTTGATTCCCAGCGCCGCCCGCGGACATGTCTCTTCGGTGCCACTCGGCTTGAGGAGGAAATCCACACAGGTTAGGGATTAAACCGCGGATGTATGTCAGCCCACGGATTTTCAAAATGTCCTTCTCTATTGAATCGAACCAACCCTGAAGCCCTTTGTAGAATATATAACTTATAAACTACTCGTAAGCATATAACGGGACAAACCGGGACGCGTGTCTGGACATTTAAAACAAACGCACCCGCTTCGCTCCGCGGTGTTTTCTCCCCGTCTCGTCCAACTCTCGCGATGTTTGCGGAGCGCTGGCGTTGTCCGGGCGAGCCGACGACGAGACCGTAGCTGTCTGGAAATCAGTCCTGTGGCTCCGACTCAAACATCTGCTCCACGATACACTTTCCCCCGCGTCCCACGGTGCAATCGCCCCGCGCTCGAACCCGCGCCCCGCTCACTGTTTGGAATCAAACCGGTGAGTCGCGCTAACTGTCTGATCGCGGCCCGTGTGCGTTCGATTTGCGGAATGTGTCCGCACGGCGAGGCCCTGCGCGTCAGACCGTTAGCCTAGCCTGCAAGCTAACCCCCGCTCCAGCGGGTTTTACCGGAGACACACTAAATAGATTTGGTTCTGGGAAACTGGGAAACGCGTTTTAAACGATTTCGGAAGTCACAAGGAAACGTGTTGTACGTGCCGATGTGTAAATCTAACGCGTCCCCGTTCGCTAGCTAGCTCGCCGCATGTGAAGGGGGCGGGACGGCGGAGGTTTCTTTAAGGGACCGAGTTGATAGCTTCATGTCTTCTGAATTGTTATGATCCTCATACTTCTGCTATCGTTATTTATAGCGTTGTCTTTTTTAAGTCTTATTGATGAAGCACCTGTCACACAGAGGTGAGTTCCCGGTGATCCACTGGAAGATGAAAAAAAAATACTAAATAAATAAGGTAACAAGGATTAATCTGTCAAAACGGTATGATAAATAGAGACTGGTGAATAATAATTAAATTAGAATTAGGGATGCAATGATGGTGTGACTTAAAAGTTGTTCACCTGGTTTTGAATACAGTGATATTTTTTGCCATATAAGATAATTGCAGAAATATACACTCAAAGTGTTCAATATGTCAGAAGGATCATTAGAAATGGAAGGCAATAAGTGCAATGTAATGAGAATATTTATTCTGTCACAACATTGCACGTGTGTACAGTTTAAATGTCACTCATGGAAATGTGTTATTGTAGAGCGACAGTAGTTGAGGAGCCAGACACACAAGTTGCGTGTTGTCGACTGGGAGCAGTGCTGGTTCTACAGTCTGCTGGACGTCAACAACAGCTTAATGAAAACAGTTTGACATAGTGTCTGCAGGATTAACTTGTTCTTAATGCGTTGTTTTTCTTGGATTCTGTGTGATAGGAGAATGGCTGCCGCTGAGGTGAACGGTGGTTCTGCCCCGGCAAAGGAGGAGGAGGAGCCGATGGATGTGACGACCACGCACACAGAGAACTACCAGACCCTCATTGATGCTGGGCTGCCCCAGAAAGTGGCTGAAAGTCTAGACAACATCTTTCAGACGGGTGGGTGGTGGCTGTTTTGGCTCCTACAGTAAAGATAGCTGACTGTGACTTGGCAGCAGAATTGACCGTGTCTTTTTCCTGTAGGCCTGGTGGCGTATCTCGACCTGGACGAGAGGGCCATCGATGCTCTGAGGGAGTTCAACGAGGAGGGGGCGCTTACTGTGCTCCAGCAGTTCAGAGAGAGCGACCTGTCCCATGTACAGGTAGCCACGTGGATTGATTACAATGTTGTTTTTGTGTATTTCTGTGCCGTTTAGTTTCATGAAAAGTGTTTGACTTTGATTGTGTCTCATCTCTTCTTAATGTAGAATAAGAGTGCTTTCCTGTGTGGAGTCATGAAGACATACAGACAGAGAGAAAAGCAAGGAAGCAAAGTACAGGAGTCCACAAAGGGCCCGGATGAGGCGAAAATTAAGGTAAACAAACTCATGCAGTTGAACTTTGTCGTTTTAAATGTCAGAGTCAATTTCATATATATAGAAGCCTCTGGAACCCTGGAGCTCAGTTCATGTTTGTGTGTTTTCAGGCTCTGCTGGAGCGGACAGGATACACCCTGGATGTCACAACAGGGCAGAGAAAGTATGGCGGCCCCCCACCAGAGGACATATTCAAAGGAGTGCAACCAGGGATTGGAACTGAGGTAGATGACTAGATAAATTCTGAAATCTGTCGAGCTTCATTTCAAAGCTTTAATGCCTTTTTAAAATGAGCGATGTTAAATCTCTTCCACCTTACATCATCAACTGAGAATACTTAATATCACGGTGTACAATTTGCATTGCAATCCCTGGAACTTCTCCAACGGATTATGTCATCTTCATCAGGTGTTTGTTGGAAAAATCCCACGAGACCTGTACGAGGATGAGCTGGTGCCGCTCTTTGAGTCTGCTGGGGCGATCTGGGACCTCAGGTTAATGATGGACCCTCTCTCTGGGCAGAACAGGGGTTATGCCTTCATCACATACTGCAACAAGGACGATGCCCAAAAGGCTGTGAAGCTTGTAAGTGACCTGGGAGGGTAGTTGAAACACTACATCAGTGTAAAATACAAACAGGAAGAGCAAAAAATAGAGTTTGTTTGTCTTTCCATTTTGTTTTCAGTGTGATAATCATGAAATCCGCCCTGGCAAGTACTTGGGAGTATGTATATCTGTTGCAAACAATCGCCTGTTTGTCGGATCAATTCCAAAGAACAAGACAAGGGAAAGTATATTGGAAGACTTCGGCAAAGTGACAGGTCAGGTCCAAATACACAGAGATCCTATGCCATGAAGGATATGTGGGGCTTGATTCTTTGCCCTGATATGAAATCAAAGACGCTGTATTCATCTTACAGAGGGTCTCCAGGAGGTGATATTGTACCACCAGCCTGACGACAAGAAGAAGAACCGCGGCTTCTGTTTCCTGGAGTACGAGGATCACAAGTCCGCAGCACAGGCTCGCCGCCGCCTGATGAGTGGCAAGGTCAAGGTGTGGGGGAACGCCGTCACTGTGGAGTGGGCCGACCCTGTCGCTGAGCCAGACCCAGACGTCATGGCCAAGGTGAGCAATGATCATGTCTTATTGCTCTGCACCTGAGAAGACTGCAACCACACTGTATGACCATCTTTTTTGAATCTACATAGGTGAAGGTGCTCTTTGTGAGGAAGCTCGCCACAGCGGTGACTGAAGAGCTTCTTGAAATGGCGTTCTCTCAGTTTGGAAAGCTGGAGCGAGTGAAGAAACTCAAAGACTATGCTTTTGTTCATTTTGAGGAAAGGGATGCTGCTGTTAAGGTGTTTTTTTGTTTTTTTATTCCTTTGACAAGATATCATCTCATAATGATGTGTCTTTAACTAACCCCTTACTCTTCTCTTATGTTAAGGCAATGGATGATATGAACGGTAGGGAGCTGGGAGGAGAGCCAATTGAGATTGTTTTGGCAAAGCCTCCAGACAAGAAGAGGAAAGAGCGCCAAGCAGCTCGGCAGACCACCAGGAATTCAGGGTGAGTAAGACCGTGACACATGGCCAGTTAACGGCTCGACCTGTTTAGAAATAAGGAATCAATAAATGTCATGCTGTCCTTATGCTGCAGGTATGACGACTACTACTACTACCCACCTCCACGCATGCCACCACCAGGCCGAGGTAGAGGTCGTGGAGGCCGAGGGGGCTATGCTTACCCACCAGATTATTATGGATATGATGACTACTATGATGACTACTATGGTTACGACTATCATGACTACCGTGGTGGCTATGAAGATCCTTATTATGGCTACGACGATGGGTACAGCATGAGGGGCCGTGGTGCACGTCCCAACAGGGGGGGTCCTCCTCCACCTAGGGCTCGCGGAGCACCACCAGCTCGTGGCCGCGGTGGCTACGCCCAAAGAGGCCCACCCCTAGGTGGTCCCAGGGGTGGCCGCGGGGGACGCGGAGCCCCTTTCCAGCCACAGAGGGGCCGCGGTCCTCGTGGGGCCAGAGGCAACCGTGGGGGAAATGTCGGTGGAAAAAGGAAGGCAGACGTGTTTAACCAGCCTGACTCCAAGCGCCGCCAGACCAACACCCAACAGAACTGGGGGTCCCAGCCCATCGCCCAGCAGCCCCTGCAGCAGGGGGCCGACTATTCTGGTAACTATGGTTACAGTAATGACACCCTGGAGTTTTCACAGGATTCTTATGGGCAGCAGTGGAAGTAGATGCACCCAAAGGTATTTGGCAAAGTGGCAACAAAAAAAGAGAAAAACAACAAAAAGGAAAAAAAATCAGGAGATTGGCGACAATTTTTTGAATCACTTTTTATTCATCATCTCTCATGAAAAAATGTCTGTATATATCTCAGAAAAACGGACAGACCCCAGAATTGGCTCAAGATGATTGGCTGGAAAGCCTTTTGGCTGAAGAAATGAGCGTAACCGTTGTGGTGAATCATTTGTTACTTCTACGGTTACATTGGGACATGTGTCTTTAGAAAACACACAAAATCCTTTTATTGTTACTTTTTGTTCCTGATTCTTTTAAAGCCAACAATGAACATTTTCAAAAAAGTGGACATTCATTTCGAAAAAAGTCTGAAAGGACATTAAATAATGATATTGCCTTGCAGGAGTTTTTGTCCATGCCCCCTCCCCCCCCCCTCTCCTTCTTGTACTCCCTTTATTTGTGGTTTCTCATAGTTGCTTAGGGACTTGCTTGTAAATAAATGCTTATGGTTAGAGCTTCATATTTCATTTTTTGCAATGGTGGAGAAAAGAATCCACAGGAAGGAAGAAAACAAAGGTTTTGTAATGTTCAAAGTGTATGCCTAGCATTTCTAGAGATAGGAAAAAAAATTGTGTTTTTTTTTAAACTGATACCATAACTTCCTATGTTTTCTTTGAACTTTCCCACTAGGATTTGGTTTGGCTTACCTTAAGAGCCCTAGCAGTTTGTTCTCTGATGGTCTTTGTATTTATAACTTTTACGTTTGTTCCGTTTCAATAAAACTCAGCTGAGCATCAGTCAATTGTCAGATACTCAAATTCAGTGTTGTCATTCAGTAATTGATTTGATCATTTTTATTTTTTTTTACCTCAATTCTCACATTTGGATGAAGATCTTCTTTTCCCGCTCAAATTTTCTTTTCCTCAAAGGATAAACACAAAAGGCTGAAATTGTGCAGTCAGACAACGGGACAAGAGAACTTGGAAGGTGTTTGGAGGACACCGTGATTAACAGGATTTTAACCTTTTTATTTTTCAGTGCATGTTGCATCTCAGAATCTGCACTCAGAATTTATACAGTGATACCAGCAACCATTAAAGGACTAAACAGTGACCAGTGTGACTCCTTGCCATTGTCCAAGATTGTGCCCATCTTTGTCCTTTAGTCTAACTTCACTAAATGCTGCTCTAACCCATCATTATTTAATATAAGTAACATTTTGCCAAAATTTCTACTATTGGAAATCCTTCATTTTACACTTTGCCTCAAATGGTTCCTCCCTGTTTTTCACCTCATCCTTGATTGTATCTCCACTCAGATTCAGCCAGAGAACCGTTTTGATCAAGGAAGTCCATTTCAAGTTAAGAAGTATAGTCGAGGAATGTTGTGTGGTTATACAATATAAGTAATGTCGTAAAAAGTAAGTGTTCTAAAACAATTTCCTGTGTGAATTTGGTGTTTGTACGGAAACATCTACTGAAACATATACTGTGCCCACCTGTCTGAATAAACATATAAGATGAGGACAATCTTGGATACTGGTGAGATGGTACTCACACTGGTAGGGACCTGAAACACCTTGACAACACATTTGAATGGATTTGTTTGTCGAGTTGTCTCCCAATTCATTTTTATTTCCCAAATTTGCGCCCCGTCTCAGCTTTTGAAGACACCCAACGATCTGACCATCCAAAGGGTTACAATTCTGGAGACATTTTCACCTGTTAAAAATGTTTTTAGCAACTGCCTTCTGGTACCATGGTATCATTGTATTTTGTTTCATGTGTCTGTCCTCTTATTCCAACCTGCCTAGGTGGAGAAGCATTGAGGGCGGCACCACTAGCATGAGGGACTCACCTGAACGGTACTCAAGGGTGAGCTCGCCTTGCACAGAGTACTGTCTCCTCTCCTGTAGCTCATTGTTATCTCTGGAGAAACACTAGCTATAATTATACCTTGTTCTTTTTTTTATTATTATTGTTTCCTCACTATACTCTAATAATAATCAGGCTTTTTTTTGGAGGGGTGTGATTTTTCTTTCTTCCCCAGGATATGAAGATTAATCATTTGACTGAAGAATCATTGAAAATATTAAATTAATTGTCTGGTCAGCTTTGTTCTGGGAGCAAAGTGCACATTCCCCTCTCATAGTGGCTATTTCCCCAATTTAAAGAGCCAAACAGCATTTTTCTCTTGACTGGATTTAACAGCCAAAAGGCACAGTCAAGGATTTGATAAGTGTTAAAACCCTGCAGGCACCTGTTTCCTGTCTTGGCTCACTGCACCAAAATGACCTTGGCTGTCTTCCCAGTGCACACACACACAAACGCACACACACACACTCGGTGAATAGAGGTGGGGTGGATGTTTCCTCTCCTACTCCACTAGAGGAAGCTGTTCGTCATCAGCACGGCCGCTGCTCCATTGTCCCAATAAACGATGCTGCATTTTTGGCCATTTTTATAGTTGTATATGTGTTACTTAATACACAAATAATTGCTATTTGAGTTGCTTGTCAAATGTATTTAGATCTCAGTGGGGACAGTGGGCTAAAAATAGATGCAATTGGCAGATTTCAGAACAATGGATTTCCCTCAAAACTGGTGTATTTACCCTTTAACACCACCAGATGGTAGTAGGAGAGCCACATTATTCCTAGTAAACAGGTAAGACGGGGTGTGGGTACCACAGCAGCTTCATGTATCATGTCACACACATTTTGGTTTGTATTCAAGTGCCATCAAATGCTGGAGTGTCTTTATAACAGCGTCTCATATCAGAACTGTCTTTATATGTTGCCTCTTGTCACCAGGCAGTAAAGGAGCTGCCCCCATCCATGTGAATGAGTTCACACTAATGGAAGGGACTGATTGGTAAGATTGTTCATTATCTGAACGCATTCTCAGAAAAGTCTCATATTTCTGTTTTTGGTTGTTTTGTTCTACTTGAAACCAAAGTTTGGTGTCCTAGTTTTGACGTGCTTACTTCCCAGAGTAAGTTCTGAAAGTCACAAAACTGGCACATGTATTTTTCTGATCTAACGTATTACAGACTTGAGAGATTTGTCAATGTTTTCGTCTGTGTGGCCTTTTTTCTTTTTAGCTCAGAGTCTGGGGATGGTTCTCCACAAGGTGCATCTTTGAGAATGATGTACTCGAGGTCCAGAGCAACCGACAAGCACGAGCCGGCTTCGCTGTTTAAAGAACAGCAGTGGACTGAGGTGAGAGGTAATTGTGGATAAGTTAACACCTTTAGTCTCTTTTTTTACAATGAAAATGGGATCAAAAGTTGAAACCTCCGTAACTGTTCAATAAAACCTAATTGCTAAGCCAAGAAACAACACAGATCACAAAATCATCATCTCTATTTCCGAAGAACAATGAATCAGAGCCAAAAAACAAAATCATAGCCTGTAACCGTTTGTGACCACATAAAAACTGGCAAGATTCAGAATTTTATTTATATCAGCCTGGCTCTGATTCATTGTTCTTCGGAAACAGAGATGATGATTTTGAGATCCTGGATCTGTCCCTTTGTCCTTATCTGCTCCAAAAAATAGTCCTTTCTTTCTTGACCCATCTCCCATCCTTAAAAGTTTTGTTGAAATCTTGACCAGCTGTTTGTGTGTAATAAAAAAAATCCTTGTTGAGTTAACTTATAGTAATGAAGTGTTACATAAAAGTGAATTTACAACAGTAATTATGCAGTG
This sequence comes from Pseudopleuronectes americanus, assembly GCA_038501795.1. NCBI lineage: Eukaryota > Metazoa > Chordata > Actinopteri > Pleuronectiformes > Pleuronectidae > Pseudopleuronectes > Pseudopleuronectes americanus. The sequence continues at coordinate 5,253,665 of CM076731.1, forward strand.
AATGAGTCCTGCGAAATCCATTCTAATGTGTTCTGTTCTATCTTTTACTGCAGAGTTCTGGGAGGAAACAGCCGCTGGTGGTTTCAGGATCCAGAGCTCGGTCCAGCAGACTGCTGCTCCCCCGTCCAGCTGAAAGAATCTGAACTGCAAAGAGAAATCATGTGTTCATCTCGATTGTTCAATACATTTATTTCCAAAGTGAACCTGTGTGGTTGTATTTTGTGACATTCAATTTACAGCATTTCAAGACTGGTGGGGGTCTTATTGGAAAGTTATTCAATAAGTGTGCGCTCCACATTCAGAGCAGTTGGATGAATGATGGGTGAACACAATGGGTGAACACAATCAAACTAATCAGGGCTGGACTAGAACTCGATGATCCTGGATCCACAGGGTTTAAAGGGCCAGCCCTGGTTGAATTGGCGGGAAGTGATAAATGGCTCTGCCCCCTGCGCTCCTGGGGTTTGAGTTTATTCCAGAAAGATCCAGACCAATCTCTAGTTTCCTCCGGAGGTGTGTTAATATGACTTCCGTCTGTACTGTAGTTTTAAAAACACACTGACACGTGCCCGTGTCTGACTCGTGCTCATGAACAAGTTTGCTTTTTAAGTAAAGCGTTTATTTTAAACTCGTGGAAATTTAGCGGGACCAACAACGTTGGAGCTAACCCGGAAGCGAATTCCCTTTCAGTTCCGGCCTTTTCTAAATAAAACAATGCAGTATTTTAATTGGCTAGCAAACAAATAAAGTTTTGCAATAGCTACGCAGCCTTCGTCCTGCTTTTTACCGCAAGTTTTAAACCACCTCCGTTTGAGTCAATTCATTTCACGTTTTAAAACCTTGCTCATTTAAAAAGAAAAAAGGAAAAATCACGATTCAAATATATAATTAAATATTTCCACACAGTTAACGGCCCGTGTATAAATAAACCTCAAGTATTAGAAGAAGTATTTCAAACAAAGTTCACACAAAAAAGTTTTTTGGATCAAATTAGCTGTGAGGTCACGTGTCACCGCTACGTCAGATGTAAACCAGGGGCAAGATGGCGGCCGCCGGAGGAGAGGCTACCGAGACTGTATCGGATGAATTATTTCAAAACTTCTACACGGAGGTACCAGGAAGCTCGCGTGGATTCGTGTGTGTTGAACGTTGTTGTCGCTCCGCATTCGTCGGCTGACGTGTGTTACTCAGCCGCGGTGGGGATTGTCGTGTACGAGGCCTCGCAGACGTGAGCATCGGCTAACGACAACAAGCTAACGTGCTCCTACCCAATGCTAGCAGCCGCACCACCGAAGAGATGTCTGCTACACGTTTCCTGTAACTTACACAGACCCACAAAGTTAAACATGTTACCTAAGTGTGAGGCTGCTTTTAAACTCTCTGTATCCAGGGAACCCTCATGCTACATTCAATTCATATTCAGCAAACGCACCAAGAGACACATCCTGGAAAGAAAAAGACTTCCATGACCGTTAGTGTGTGGGGGGGGTATTGAGCAGTGACAGTGCAGCTTCAGACACAGTGTGTGGTTGTGTTTGTATCTGTCTAACAGGTGAAGCAGATCGAGAAGAGAGACTCTGTGCTGACCAACAAGCAGCAGATAGAGAGGCTGCTCCGACCTGGAGCCTCCTACTTCAACCTCAACCCGTTCGAGGTGAGTCCACCAGGGGGAGAAGTTCCACTGCTACTGGGAACTACTGGTCAGACTCTGTAGGGAACAAGAGGGAGAAGTTCCACTGCTACTGGGAACTAGTGTTCAGATTCTGTAAGGGAACAGGAGTTTCACAGGGCGAGAAGTTCCAATGCTACTGGGAACTACTGTTCAGACTCTGTAGGGAACAGCAGTCTTTAGGGGGAGAAGTTCCACTGCTACTGGAAACCACTGTTCAGACTCTAGGGAACAGACAAACGAGAGAGGGCTTTTTAAAAACCAGGCCATGAATAGTGTTTTTGTATCCTACAACGTGCAGTAAACAAGAAACAACCAATTAAAATCAGTGTTTCACAAATAAACCTGAAGGTTTCCCCTGAACATCAAGAACTGTCCCCACAGTTAATCTGCCTCAGTTACTTTAAAGGGATGGTTCACTGAAAAATGGGCTGTATGGACACTTGGATGACACCACACGAACACTATGGAGGCATGTTACCCCTGAAACTCCTCCAGTTTTTTGTGGACTCAAACACTCCACCCACCCCTCCATCGGCATAGTGGTGAGTAGGTAATGAATGAATGAATTTTCATTTTTGAGTGAACCATCCCTTTAATTTGCTCATGTAATCACAGAGCGACTCTGAACTGAACATCTTCTTTCTGCTGTAGATACATTTGGCTCCTCATCATTAATGATGTTTGTTTGGGGTTGTTGTGGTCGTCTGAATGAATTAAATTCAAGAATCCAAACCTCATGTTCCTAAACCTTCTGCATGTTACTTTGTGTTTAATTACAGTTTTTTAAGAATTCAGAAGAACAGCTTTTTGCTCAAAACATCACCTTGGTTTCGTGTCTTATTTTGGAAAAAGAATCTGTCAGTAAGTTGTTGTATTTCCCAGGTGCTGCAAATTGACCCCGAGGCAACAGATGATGAATTGAAGAAAAGATTTCGGGCGGTAAGCAGAAGAAGAGAAGTGCTTGAGTAAATCATTTCAGTGTTTCTTCGTTTGTTTATGTTCCTAATTTCCTTTCTGTCTCTTCACTATGCAGTTGTCCATTCTGGTCCATCCGGACAAAAATCAGGACGATCAAGAAAGAGCACAGAAATCCTTTGAAGGTAAAATCCTTTGACTTGTGTTGTGTTTTGGGCTTTTTATGTCTTCAGTGAAATATTATATCCTGAAAGTTCATAGTGAGTTTAAGTTCTCCTGATTATCACCCTGTGCTCTAGCTGTGGACAAGGCGTATAAACTCCTACTGGACCCCGAACAGAAAAAAAGAGCCTTAGACGTGGTCCATGCAGGAAAGGAATACGTGGAGCATATGGTGAGTGTTGATCACATCCCCTCACTGTTCGTCCTCTCATTCTCAACCCCCTTGTTACTCCTGACTGGTGTTTATGTGGCATTTCTTGTATTTTCTGCTGCTTTCCAACAGGTAAAAGAGAAAAAGAAACAGCTGAAGAAAGAAGGGAAGTCGCAGGTTCTCGAGGAGGATGATCATGAAATGGTGAGACAGTCATAAAATGATTCAATGAGATGGGATTGAAAATATAATGACCTAAATCTAAACTACTGAAAGAGTCAGAACATTATATATAACTATTTAACTTAAAAAAAGATTAGTAATCATAATATTTACTTATAAAATGATCTTTTATTACAGCAGGATGTACCTGTCCTGTGTTATTGTGATTAAATACTTGTGGTTTTCATATTAAAATACTATACTTCATATTTAAATAATGCTTTATCATACAGGTCCAGAATTTTCCTGCTAATTTCCTAGAAACTTTCCACATAATTACCTCGTAATAAGCGGTTGTTAGGCTGTTAACTTCTAGGATGATTACGACCTAATGTTTATTGACCAGTATTTGTCATGTTCATGTCGACATGAAGTTTCTGTGACTCAATTTGTTCCTTTTCCAGTTCAAGCAAGCCGTGTACAAACAGACAATGAAGCTTTTCGCAGAGCTTGAAATCAAGAGGAAAGAAAGGGATGCAAAGGACATGCATGAAAGGTAAATGACATGCGGAGTAATTCACATCTGATCCAATGATTTCACCTTTAAAACAAAAAAAATCTAGTTTATTCTGAAAGTCATGGATTTTTTTTCTCTTCTTAACTCATCAGGAAACGGGCGAGAGAGGAAGAAATCGATGCAGCAGAGAAAACAAAGCGAGATCGCGAATGGCAGAAAAACTTTGAGGTGCCTTCCTCGCCTTCCCGGTTACTCATTAATAAAAAAAGAACAAATCACGATGATCTTGCTTTTGGCATTTCTTTTTTTCACCCCAGGAAACTAGAGATGGGCGTGTGGACAGCTGGAGGACCTTCCAGGCCAAAGGCAAGCGCAAGGAGAAGAAGAACAACAGATCGTTCCTCAAGCCTCCAAAAGTCAAGATGGAGCAGAGAGAATGAGGCCGTGAAACTGGACTGCAGTAGATTAAAAACCCACTTGTACTAAAAGAAAAAAACTCACTTCTGTGTATCCTCACCTCGTCGTCTGCAGTTTAGCTGTGTAGTCGCCATAAGGATACTTGTCATGCCCTCTTAGTTTTGTACTTGGGGTTTCTAATGTACATATCTGTGATCTGGACCCAGAGATCATACCTTCCTCGTGTCAGAGAGATAAATGATGCATCTTCCATTTCTGTAACTGACGAGAAAAAATGCGTGGTTTGTCCTTATGTTTGCTTTTTGTCCTTTATTTTTAAAAAAATTAAATAAAGCTTGGTCTGAACAAGCCAGATGTTCAAAGCTGAGCCTAAAATTTGTCTGAAGTTGAAAGGTTCAGGAGACTGTTATCAGATGTGTATGATTATTACAGATCGCTTTACAAGTCAATACAATACTGATCCGATTTACTCACACTCCCTTGAATATGCTGTAACAGCACAACAGGTAAAATCTCTGGACCTTCTACTTGTTCAGCTTTTATTCCCTGTCTTGACGAACCCGTCGGTTCTGCATGTTTTAAAACTACTCAATGAAATACTGTCAATAAAAACAAACATCTGACTGGTGTTTGTTGTACATACTTTTTCTATTCATGTTGCTCTTTTTGGGGAAAACTGACTAAAAATAATTTTACCTGATTAGTTTCTGCCTTGGATTTGAAGTGATTCCACTAAATGAAACAAGCTCAGTGGTGAGGGAGCGGGAAGAAAACCATAAATTCAAATCCGATGTATAACAGTTTAATACCTTATTATTTCATAGGAAGAGTGATAGTATACAGTCTGTAAATTATCAAGGAATCATGAAGAAGCACTGCAGTCAGACAGGAATCCAAACATTACAGGAGGTCTTTCCTCGAAGCTCTTGCTCTCACATGACTGAACACTGATCTCCACCTGGGGCAGGAGCAGCGTGAGCACCCCCCATCCGTCCGTCCAGACTCAGGCCCTGAAAGGCCCCGAAGAAGGAGTTGTCCTTGGCTGGGGCCGATCTTCTGGTGGTGGAGGTTTGCTGCAGGAGGAGAGAGGAGGGATTTAGAGGCTGCTGTGTTAAGATCCTATTATTATATTGTTTTTACTTTGAGGTCAGTGAGCACGTACCCTCGGAAGGCAGTGGTGGCTCCTGAAGTGAGTCCCCCTCACGGCCCTCTCGGCGTTCTTCTTGGCGATAATGGCTTGTTGTCGTTTCCTTTTACAAAAATCACAGGAGAGCATTAGTCACAGCTCACGTGCCAGCAGCTTATTCCTGTGAGGAACAGTCTTATCCTCATTAAGTCTGGGGCCGAGAGACTCAGCTGGACAACAAGACAACAACTGAAATCATTCATCCCCTAAAAAACCAGAAGATAATACCAGTTTGAGCGTGTTGATATTCACCTTTCTCTCTTCAGCTCGGCCTGGTACACCCTGAGCCAGGAGTCGGGGACCTTCTGGCTGCTGCAGGGGAGACTTCTCCTCCTGCTGATGCTCGACCTGCGGGTGAAGCTGCTCCTGCGGACGGACTCGCTCCTCTTGGCCCCTCTCTTGTTGAGGGAGCTTTTCCCCGACACGCAGCTGGTGAACTGTTTCAGGGGAGCACCCAGAGACATGAAGGAATCCATTCTCCCAGTGTCGAGGCTTCTTTAACTTTGTGTGTGGCTCTTTTTTTTAGGTCCCAGACAAATGTGGGTGTTGATGCTCTTCTTCAATTTACAACAGGAATGAGGCTTCAATCTGAAAACATAGAAAACAAGAGCTTGAATTAACTGTGTCATTTTCTCATGCTGTTTCATTTCCAGTTCAAAATAATGATAAAGAAAAAGAGCTTGAGCTTAATTCTTAATGCAGCTTAATTACCTCCACCCAGGACCTTATCTTTTTGTCTTTTGGTTTGTTTTAATGTTAACAAGACTACAAAAAAACTAATGAACCGATTTCTACAAAACTCAATTCTTGTCAAGGAAGAAGACGTTAAATTTAGGAGAGGATTCGGCTCAGGGGGCGGATCCAGGATCATTTGTTTTGATATATTGTTTGGCCTTTGCGTAGTTATAGTTCTTATTTAGGTCCATATCAGTCTAAAAAGTCAACATATAATATATCTCTATAAAAATAGAGAGATTAACACCAACAGACATTTGCTCCATTGTCCCCAAACAAGTAAAATAATTATAAGTCCTCCAGATACGTGGGTTCCTGCCATCTATTGCTGCCATAATTTAAAAAGTGCAGATGAACCCATTGCACCCATAAAGAATCGGTGGGACTCACCTTGTTGTCTCATGGGGACACGATCCACTGCTCCTCTGGTTTTGTTCTGTGTGCACCTCTGCTCTGCCACCGTCTAATCTGATGGGGGATTTGACTGATGACACCTCTGGTCCCTCCGACAGGATTATCTCCAGACGCAGGAGTCGCTCATCTCATTAACAGAAGAGCGGCAACAAACCTGCTCTGGAAAGGAAACACAAACACCTGCATGTTCCCATCTGACCCCTGGAAGAGCTCACAGGTCAACGCATGTGCAGCAGGGGATTGGATCTAAAACACTAGGGAAGGATGGGAGAAGTCTCAGTGGGGGTGTCAGCAGTAAGCACCTGACATGCTGAGGTAACAGCTGATGAGATCATTGGAACAGAAGAGTCCAGACAGACGGAGCGTGGACGGGATGAAAGCTGGACGCTGACGCTTCTAGTGACGCAGAGAGGTTTTCTTGCTTTCTTCTCCGGAAGAGGACAGGCACAGAGGCCCCTTCATTGACTGGGAACATGAAGCGGCTGAGTCACTGAACCAATGACTCAGTTCATTGATTATAGTGAGAACTGAATCAAGGTTAGAAAACATGTCACAGATCTGGATGACTCAGCTTCTACCTGTAACTCTGAATTTACATTTTTATAAAAGACTCCAGAGTGGTGACATCAAGTTCTGGGCTTTTCAGTGTAAAAGCAGCGTCATCGTGATACTTACACATCTCTGGGATTAAAGATGAACTACCAAACAATCCATCTGTAATATAGAATAAACTCCACAGTAGAGGCCTTAATCTATATTATTCTTAATGTGGAGCCTTGTTGCAGAGCTGTACATCAGTGACGTAGTAGGACAGAATTCCCTGATGGTAGAGTGGCGTGTTACTGACAGATGGAGAAGCTTGTGTGACGTAGCGTCTCAGCACCTGTCGCAGCAGATCCTCCGAGTCGGTCTCTGCCTGACGGGGCAACAGCTGAGCTCAGGGTTTAGAAGGGAATGAATGAAGAGGTTGGTTTGGAACAGGAAACAAACCATTTTGAAAAGTCACACACAGCCAGTGTAAGGGTCCCTGTAAGGTTTATACAAGAAACTGGAGACTGAGAGAAATGTCAGGTTCCTGCAGAGCAGAGATCAGATCTCCACTATATTAACTTCAATTCTGTTTGCAAATCTTCTCTCTAAAGTTACTTTTACTGAAGGACTTGTTATTTTAAAGCTATTTAGTTTATTTTCCATTACTTTAAAGCAATGTTGAAATATTTTATTTTTTGCCCTTAAACGTTGTGTTATATCTTTTAATGTCTTTGATTCCTAACACTATCGTATTATTTAGCTTATCCCTGATGATTTGTATTATTGTCAGTATCTGTCTTCTTTGTGGAGCACTTTGTTGTGGCTTTTTTGATAATACAAATAAAATAACTTACTCAAAAATATAGTGACATCAATATAATATGTAAAGTAAATACATACAAAAAAAACTTGATGTTTACATATCATTAATATAATATTTATATGATTTATTCAGCTGGTTTTATCTTAAATTTTTCAGTCGCTGCTCATTATCTCAGTGAGACTTATCTCTCCTCTGTATTTCCTACAGTCCTGTCATTAGAATGTACATGTTGCATGTCCATAAAGACATTTAATATGTACATTATATTTATACTAGCCTAAATTTAAACAGGATATATTAAGGCAGCAGACTTGTCTTTCACTTTGATCTTTCTGTCAACCATCCAGCAGGAAGCGTTAGTAGAGGAACTCAGACAGAGCCGAGGTATTTAAAGACAGGACGCCTCCTTTTAGCAACCAGAGGCCTGAACCCATACTCAGAACACATAAGCCTCTGGCAAGGAGGACTTTACTTTATTTCTACACAATGGTACATATATACAGTTTTATACGCTTTAATTTCATACAAAAAAAACAATTCATTTACAGGTGGAGGTTAGGGGGGGGGGCTGACCTATTGGAACTCAAAATAAATACGTCGACAGGAGTTGTTTGTCTGTGTGTGCGCGCTCCACCAGGAGCTGTGTGCGTCACCTCGACCGGAATCACACATGGAAACAAAAGGCAGGTTCTTGTTTGTTGTTGCGAGAAAATTCCCATGACTAATGCTGAAGCATTAAAAAGACTCTGAGCAGAACATTAACATGGACGTGTAAACCACTCCATCCACACCGAGTCACACCCACACCCAGAACAGCATTGCATAACATAAACAGATATCAGTAAGATGGGCGTCAGAGGCCCGTGTGTGAGTGGGGAGTGTCCATCACCATTATCATCTCATCGGCAAATAATAACTGAGTCATTAAGAGCAACAGTCTCCATATAGGGAATAAACCTTTTATACATAAAAAAATAAACATGAAAAGCGATCCACGATGGAAGTGCTCACCTTTCACAAACAAAAACTTCAGACACTTGCTTCTGCTGAAGATTCTTGCACTTTCCAAGGAAATGTGATATTTAACCATCACTGGTCTGCTGTCGACATAATAAAGTGTTTTTTCTGTGTAACTGCTCACATTTATCTGGGTGGAGACTCGTGCTGCATTTACAGCTCCATCTCCTTCTGACCTTTTGCTTAGACTGCAGAGTCGGAAGACATTTCTTTTTGGAGTCTTGCTTGTTTCCTCTAGAGAGCTGAACTATTGTCTTTACATGCTGATGGAATCGAAAGACGGACGGAGGGTGGGGTCGAAGGTGGTTCAGAACTCTAAAGGAAGACAGGAGCTGCATAGAGGGCTACTGTGGGTGCAAACATTCTTCCAGGATCTTTGACCTCGACTGAGGCTGCAACCACGACAAAAGATTTATCTTTTTTAAGTCTTTTGTGGGTGATTTGGTCTCTGCAGCGAAATGAAAACATGCCTCTCGTGGCTGCAGAGGTCAGAGGGACGGGCTGGGCGAGCAGGAAGTGACGGCGTCCATGCTCTTAATGACGAACCGCACCATCCGAAGCCCCCAGTTCCTTCAGCAGTTCACCTGTTCCACGTTTATAGAACATGATCTCCTTTGTCATTCAGTCTCTGGAGACCCCAGGGTCACCGGCTGATGTCTCGGTTGCCCTCCCAGCTCTTGCTGCCCGCTGCCTCGCTGCTGCCAGCTGTTCTCGAAGAAGGGATGCTTGAGCGAGTCGGCGAGCGCCAGCCTCTTCGTGGGCTCGTACTCCAACATGCTCTCGATGAGGTCAAACAACTGGTGGTGCTCCTCCGCCTCCGACAGCAGATACCGCTGATGAGAGGACAGAGAGGAACAAAAGAGGTGGAGGGTGGAATATTGAGTGAATCTCAAGAGAAGAACAGTCGCACAAAACAAAGACACTTTTGTTATGTCAGTACAAAGCCTGTTTGTCACTTATCGGCCCCGCTTGTAATTCTTTTTATTCATTTCCCACTCGTCTTACCCGAAGAGGTTTGCAGTTTTCTCTGACGTATTTCCCAGCTGACGAGCTCTCGTCCCAGTCCAGGCGACCCCGATAGAAATATTTCTGCTTCCTGAGAGGGGACGGACAGCAGTATGAGCAGCGTTCCATTGTGTGTGTTGATTTAAGAGGTATGTTAAAGTGTATGTTTCTCACCTCGTCTTACGAATCATCCTAGAGGGCACTGGTCCTAGGATTCTCTCCATCATGGCCAAATGCTCCCTGTTGTCGTGGGTCTGTCGGGAGATGGAGAGAAAAGGTTCAGGAAACAAGACTCAGTAGCACAGAGGGAAATAAAGAACGAGACTTGATTTAGAAGATAATCCGGTTTAACTGCTGCTAAAAATAAATTGAGTCACAGCTCACAAATAACTCAAAAGAAGATGTGTATTTATTGTAGTATTGCACCGTATACTTGTAAAAGAGCAGTTTTGCAATACCCTGCTGCCAAGTCCCAGAGTTTAAGCTGCTTCTCTGCTTCCTCTCATCTTATAATAAGAGCCGACACAAGTGCTCTAGCCAACCACTCAATGGCTTGTCGACAAAGCCTGCCAGGGTGGAAAGTGGGAGCTAGTATTTTGGGTTAAGCTGTCTTTGCCTCTGATATTACTCCAGGAATAAAGAAGAGCTGCAGAGCTACACTAAGATGTCAGGATTTCCCGGCAGGTGGATGCTTGTATGATGTTTATTTGATAAATATGGGCCCAGATCCTTTTGTTTTGACCTAATATCTTAAAACATGGGCGAGGCTGTGGTGCTGGATGTACCCTGCTGGCAGAAATAGAAATGTGTTGTACCTGAAACAAGGTGAAGCCCAGGTAGTATTCGAACAGGATACATCCAATGCTCCACACGTCACAGGGATGGCTCCAGCCCAGCTCTGAGGGACACAAACACACAATGAAAACATTAAAACATGTCATGTATGGAGGGATCGAGGTGGGGGTGCTGAGCTGTGCTGGTTTCCACTGATAGGACGCAGCCTTTTGCTACAAAAAGTTCCAGGTCGGCCAACTGAGCTGCTTATCTGCAAACTGGTTTCCCCCGAAGTAACCTGTGCTTAGTAGAAATAACCACTCGTGTCCTCCTGGTATTTGGTGTTTTCAGTGACAACACCTCTCAGTCGTTCTCACCTAGTATGACCTCAGGGGAACGGTAATGCCGCGTGGACACAATGGTGCTGTGGTGCTCGTGGTCAAACGTGGCACTGCCGAAGTCCACCACACGCACGGCCGTGCTCTTCACCGTCCGCTCCTCACGTTTCTGCAGTCAGGGAAACACAAGTTCCTACCACAGCTACTGACTTTCATACAAGTTCCTGAGCAAACTGTTTGTAGGTGTGTAACTGAAAACAACAATGTTTGTTTTCTGTGCATTCCTCTGCCTCGTACCTTCTCTACATTGAAGGACATGGTGAAGTCCGAGTTGACGAACAGGATGTTCTCAGGCTTCAGGTCTGTGTGCGTCAGCTTGTTGTCATGAAGAACTGTGGAGGGAAATGTTGCTTATTTAGTCTTTTGCATTGAACTGTAAATGCACTTAAAGCTATAAACCATCTTCTAATCTCTAAATGAGCTTATCTTAATTATTTTCTGAGAAAATGGAATGTTGTTACAACACAAAGTAAATTAATAAATAGGTTACTTCAATAAATAAGACCACGACAACAACATTTAGGAAAGTAAAAGAACATCATCTGTAAAGATAATGACATTTTAAACAGTAACTAAACAACTTCATACACCAGGGCAGGATCTACTCTGTATTGTTTCTTCCTGATAATTAAACCAGTTAAGAACAGAGATCACTCTGAAGCTGTGATGCCCTCATGTGGTAACAGGCCAATATTGCAATCATTACATGAGCTTTAAAATGTTCTGTCGGTTATTTAAACTTACAGCAATATGTTAATTGTTCTATTTGTTGTATCTTTATTCTCCTAAAGTCTTTACGTTCTAAAATCAAATAGGACACAAACAAAACGTACACTTCACAGCGAGACAGATCTGGTAGGCCATGTGTCGGACCTGACCGATAGAGTACGGCAGGTAGTTGTTTTCCTTTAGGAAGTCGAAGGTGCTGAGAGCGAGCAGCTCAAAGGAGATACACATGTGACCGTGGTAGTCGAACCAGTCGTACATCTGTACACACAGGCTGCAGGGAACACACAAAACAAAGGTTAATGGCTGCACTTGCATCATAAACACACTTTTTACCTTAGATGTTTACAAAGCACTTTGAAACTGAAATAGCTTGAGGTTAAATGTCTAGCCCAAAGACACTGCGGTAACCAGACAGGAGGTGGAGCAAGGCACTGAACCATCAGCTCTGCCATTAGTGTACAACCCGTTCTACCACCTGGGCCACAGAGCCCCGCAGCAACACAAGAGGTTTGGCAGTGATGAAGTGGATCATTCATACCAAACAGCAATAAACTGGTACAACAGCTAAATTTAAGATTTTTTAAAAGGGCTGATGTCGCATAACATTTCTTGGTAACTCTCAAAAGTTTCCAGGAGCGAGAGAGAAGTCTTCTTATATCAGGTTTATCACCCAGTTTTAATTTATGAAATACTGTCCCTTCCAGCAGTGTTAGTGACTTGTAAACATCCTTCGTTTGCAGCAGCAACGTCCTCAGTCGATACTCACAATTTGTTATCAGGGTCCTTCTCGTTGATCTTCTCCAGGACATTGATCTCCAGACGAGCGGCTTCCTTGTACTTCTCCACATTTTTGATAATTTTCAGAGCAACACGGGCTCCTCCCCTGTAAGAGGCAATTAAAACACAAAGTTACATGACGTTTGCACTTAGAGAAGAAGGTGCAGTTCGTGGGAAAGAGCCTGGATTCAGACACCACAGTGAAATGATTTGTTTGCCTCCACGGTTGAATCATAAGAGCGAATAGTTGGGCAGCAAAATAAAGGAGTAACTCCCTCCCATTGGTGAAGAGATATTATCCTGGAATTGGTGTATGTGTAACCACTTGAAGACTGACCATGAAAATAAACTCATTTCTAGCTCTGTCAGCAGATAATAAATCTTTTGATAGTTATGAAACGAAAAAAGAGAAGCACAGAATAACTCATTGGGGAAGTGATTTACGGATTTTACATAAACAACGAATTACTGGAAACAGTGAACCACAGTGGTAAACTATAGTAAACATGGATCAAATATATTACTATTCCCGTCATGTTGCTCAAGTCTAACCCCGGACAAGCACACACAGCCCAGTGAGTAAATATTCCCTACTGGAGTAGTAGGACCCCGGGGACTAGACAAATGTGGATCTCCACCTTTAACTGACACACAAACACACATACACACCTGCGATGGTCAATGCATTGCATCACCCTCCCAAAGGTGCCTTCTCCCAAAGTGCTGACAATCTCATCTGCAACACCACACAGAGAGAAAAGGAAGAGAGGGGGGGGGGAGAGCGGGGAAAGAAAGCACAGGAGCATTAGACAGGTGGACTTGAGCAGAAAAAACAAAATGCAATAGTGTAGACAGGCGTATCCATGCTAGCGCCCATCGCCTTTTCAAACGGCTGCCTACTCAAATCTGGCAGACTGGACCCACTTGGAGGTAAATCTATGATAATCGGATGCTCTACGACAAGGGGGGCAAATGTAAAGCGCTCCCTTTCTTTGATGACCAATTTGCAGCCATCGAAAACGAGAACACATCCTTTCGAGATGTGGTCGTCTCTGTAACCTTGTGCATGTGTGTGAAACTGGGAAAATAATGATCCTGCAAATAACCAAATTGTTAGTATATATATGTTCTGTCTGTATGTGCACTGGTTATACTATAAACAGGCTAAATAGATGATGTGCATGTTGGAAAGACAAAAATAAACCAAAACCTGAAACCTTCATGGCTAGCTGAAATTAAAGATCTAAGTTCTAATCTAAAACACGTCAGAGGCAAACAGCTGCGAATGGAATTCTACGTTTAGGGAAATCATGTAACCTGTGAAACATAGGAAATGCTCCACAGCTTAAAATCCTACAACGAAAAGGGGAAGAGTATCTAACATCCCTTCTTAAACCTTCTTGCAATCCACCCTGCTATTTCAGCTAGTAGAGCGAAGAGCATTCTAGCAAGGCATCATCATCAGGCACTCCCATGTCATGTAAATGCTCTATGCTTTAATACTCATATGGAGAAGGGTTACGATAGAGTAGTGGCAGTGAGTACATCTCTCTTGCAGGACGTCCCCACTCCGACAGATCAGGTGCCCTTCCTCGTCGTCCCTCACACTCAGTGCCCGCGTCCGGCTGTCGCTCCGCTGTTTTCACACCCAAACCGCCATCAGCAGGTCAGGACACGACCAAAGGGAACAGGGGGGGGTTTCAGGGACAGCCGCGGCCATGGCGTCAGGCGGCACAGGCAGACGAGGAGGGAAGAGGAGGGTGGTGTAGTTGATGTAGTTGTGGTTGTAGGTGGGTTTGGTGGTCATGGGGCGATTCACGCATGACACCACGTGAAGGAAATATATAACGATAGGGATATAGTGCAAGGGAACAAGTCAAAGATCACATGTTGTCCTCTGCTCTCCACCCACCGCCCTCTACCTTTAACCCACAGCTGCTTACAAACAAGGAAGCAACTGGCACATCCATTCATCAACGCAGACACCAATAAAGACAGAGAAATAACTTACTCAAAAACTTATCAGGCTGACTTTTCAGATTAAAACGAGATGTAAAAGAAAATGAGGACCAAATGTAATCGAGCAGGAAACAGAGAGAGATAAAACCAACATTTATACTAAATATAAAAGTCAACCCCTTGACCGCGTTAATGTTTACGACCTAATAAGCAGATGTGGTCAAATACAAACCACATAGAAACTGCATTTCAGTAAATCAATGACATTTTAAATGTCAGTCTACTTTTAGTTTAAATCCGAATTTAAGCACGAGGTTTGGTAGAACATTTTCACTTTTTTCAGGCTATCTGCACTGGAGGTCACCGGTGGCCATGGACTGACAGGACGGGCATTTCAGCCTCTTCTAATTCATCTTCTAAATCCAGTGTTCCCAAAGGGAGGGGGCCACAGATTCTGGATTGAGTGGAACGAAAGATGCAATAAGAAAAGCTACAGTGAGTGTGTGTCTGAGGAGTGGCAACAGTTAATGGTTGATCCTTAATAATGAAAAAAGTGTTTGCATAAAAATGAAAATGCTCTGCCAAAAAGAAACGCCAATTTAAGCAAAACCCACTTTGGGGTAAGAGAGAAAAAAATTAAAATAAAATACATAAAATAAGACAAAATAGAACCAAAAAAAACAAATCATAAAGATTGTCCTACTTACCGATTCCAGGAGCTGCGGAGTAGAAATAGTTAGGGAGAGAAAGAGACAGAAAGAGCTGAGTGAAAACAGACGGGAGAGGTGGACAGAGAGAGGATGAGGAGAGTCAAGACACAGTCTCAGGGCTGGCTGTACTCACCGAGGAGGACGGGCTATAGGACCTGGTTCTACGCCGCCTTCGTTTGTGCTTACGCCTGCTGCCTTTCCGCCGGTACGACTCTTCCCGTTCCCGTTCTCGGCCGCGCGGGTAGTTGTACATGTTCGGGGGGAAGACGCGGGGATAGTAAGCGTCGGCCGCTCCATGTGGCTCCCGTTCTCTTTCGCGGTCCCGTTCGCAGAATCTTCTGTCAAATGGCCGTTGCTCCGTCGAGCGATTGTCAAAACTCCGACTGAAAGAGACAGACATCTATTCAAACATACAGAGCAACCAAAGCTGAGAAGATAATGGAGTCTTGGGTGCTTTGAAATACATTTTCAACATAGCAGACATACCTCCTTGATCGTGCAAAGCTTCCCTCCTGTCTGTGTCCCCGCCCCCTTCTGTCTCTGTCGCTGCTGGAGGAGTATGTCGGTGATCTTCTGTGGCGTTGTCTTCGCCCTCTGTCTCTGTCTCTTTCTCTTTCTCGGTCTCTGTCTCGGTCTCTGTAGCGGTCCTGGTAGCTGCTTCGACTGTCCCGGTCCGAAGACGAGTATCGTCTTGTGTGAGGCATCTGGAGGATCATCGGAGAGGGACATAATAAAAAAGAATTATTAAGAATATGAAAAAAGAAAGACTGACAGCTAAAACAAAACAGAAAAGATAGCTGCAGGGAACACCTGCGGTCAAAGGCACTTTACATTTCCTCCTGTTCACATCTTTGTTTTTGCTCAGTATTCACATCAGTAGCGATCACACAAAAGAGAAAATGTGTTCATATCAGTCAATATTGTTATTTCTTTTAAGTTTAAAGACTGAGCTCCTGAGGGACGCTTCTTTAAGGGCAGATAACGACAAACACAAAACACATGAAAAACAGCAAACATCTTAGTACACACACTGTCTGAATGGGAGACGTGGTTGTTGTGCAGGAGGCCTGACACACATCTGAATTCAGGGAAACACACACACACATTTAACGTGAATCCAGAGGGAGTCGTTCACACTCAGAGACAGTCGCAGGTAAACAGACAACTGTTGAGGTGCAGCCGGACCCACACGAAGCGACGCAACACACACCGATCACATGCGAAAGGGGGAAACATCCCAACAACACTGTGGCGTGATCGTGTTGAAACACCAACAACACAACTGGCAGACATGCGACTGTCAACAACGATTATTTAGCTAGATCCCCAGCCACAACAACACGTTGCAGCTTCACAACACACACTTCCACACTGGCCTTTCTTCATCACCATGAAAACACTGGCGTAGCAGAACCACTTACGTTGTTGACTTCAAGGAACCCTTCGTTATCAAGTATTCAAATCAAATATCCGCCCAGTTTACAAACGCCAACACGTTCACTGGGAGTGTAGGTACACATTGTAAGTAGTTCACTAACTCTCCAACCAGCGGGTCGCAGATAGCAGGTCCCGCTAGCGGCACCAGTCGATGTAAATAATTTGACCGCCATCTTAGCCACACAGCTAGCTAGCTGCTCATGCTAGCCACGGTTCCCCCGCTAGCAGCTAGCTTAGCAGGGGGGGAACCGTGGCCCTCGCTCGACGGCACGAAGCGGCTACCGGAGCGTCGTTATTCACCGTTTTAGCCGCGAGACCCGTGCGTTTGTCCCACAGGAAATCCGTGATGGCGATCCACGTTTCCTCTGCTATGTCGCTGCTCGGACGGTTGGAAGCTGCGTCGCTAGCAGGCGGTCAGCCTCTCCCCCCTCCGGTCCGCTCGGTGCAGCTGATCCTGGATCAGAGGAGCTGACGTCTCCCCGCAGCCGGAGGACCGCGCACTTAGCTGCCGATTTATAATTCATGCAAAGTTCGAGATTCGAACCCACGTTGGAATGTTCTTATTTCTTGTTCTTCTTTAATTTGATTAAATGTGAGTTTGGTTAATTTTGACTATTTGTCTTTTTCAATTAGCAGATAACTTGTGGGATTATCTGATCTATTTTATTATTAATTTATTCATTCATTTTGTTATGTCCTTTTAAAATGTTATTATCAACCCCACAATATTTTTTTTAGATTAGTAAGATTTGCCCCGCGTAGACAAATAAAGTTGTTATGAATTGAATGGACAGGTCATTTCAAGAATAATAATAATACTCTGTTTATTTGGCACATTTCACAACAGTTACACTGGATATTCAAGTTCCAAAAAGGCAAACAATGGGAAACAAATGCAGTTTGAAGATTACATAACAAATCTAGCTGAAATATAAAAAATATACACATGACTTGCAGACCTAAATAAATAGTAAAAAACAAATACAACTGTAAACGCAGAGGTAGGATCAAGATGGAGGATCTGTCAACACTTTTTACGTGACGCAAACGTGATATCAACTTCTCCAATTAGCTGTCTTGAATTTGACTTGTCTGTAAGAAGTAAGTATTTCAATACTTTATAAAAAAGAAACTCAACATTTTGGCAGATAATTTTTAACATAACACAACATATGTGCCAAAAATTTTTTAACTTGGTAAAAAGAAGCTTCCGCAGTTTTTTATGTATATGTACATGTAAAACAGCCGCTGCGTTCCTCATAACATTAAAACATCAAATTAACATAAAGAAAAGCAATATTTAGTTTTTATTAAGGCACAAACACACACACAAAAACACAATTTAAATACAAAAATACTTCATGTTTGACAGTTTCCAGCTACAGTCAGTGAGGAACCTTTAGCACCTGAGACCAATGCGGCCTCAGGTTGGTTTTGGAAAGGAAGAAGTTATTTATGGTCGGATGAGGTAGATTTGTTACTTTTCTCCTTTTCCAACTCCGACTGCTTCCTCATATTAATCATGTGTTTCAAGCGCATGGAGCCTCGGTAGAACCACTGCTTATGTTGATCCTCCTGAGCATGAGAACACATCAACCCCGTAAGTGACACAATCTAAACGACAACACGTGGAAACAAATTAAATAAAGAATCCAGTGGAAAAATTACCTTAAAAAGGACCTCGATCAAGCTGCTGTCCACCGTCACCACCTCACACTTCTTCTGCACGCCGTTATGTTCCGCTTTGATGATGTCTCCCTGCGGATAGTGGGTCAGCAGCGGGTTGGGCCAGCTTTTCAAATAACCCTCCATGAACTTCTTGTGGGCGTCGTCTGCAATATCGTCCAGAGGATGCGACACTGTCAAAAAAACCACAACAACACGTGTCACGTAAAAGACTTTAGGTGTACAAGAAGAAAAAGCTCTTCAGTGCATTGGTGACCATTCGTGGGAGCTGTGTATCAGACTCTGAGTAAAGAAACTAAGCCGATTGATTGTCCTGAATCATAACCCAGATCAGCCAAAGTGCTTCTTCACCAACAGACCCAGCTTCCCAACAACAGCCGTCACACTGGACTGAACGCACAACAACTTAAAAAAAGTAAGGACCTAAACTCACAAGGTTGGCACACTAGGTGAATGCCATGTAAGGGAACGTAGATCGGAGTGTGGTCGTCAATAAAGACCAGGAACCTGGTAAATGGAAGAAAAAGGGAAAGTAAACAGTCAAAACTAAAGTTAAATAGAAAAACTGGACCATCTCTATTAATCACACTCACACACACAGACAGAGACGCAGGCACACACACACCTCATTTTGTTTTTCCTGCTGGGCAGCTCCGCCAGGACTCCAGGGAAGTAGTTATGGTCAACTTTACTCTTGACGACCACACGAGCGCCGACAAACAGCTGCTCAATACCGGGCACCTGTTCCAAGGCGATGTGGTGAGCAGACACGAGGCTCTTCCCCTTCTCGACAAAGATAACCTTGTACTTCAACCTCCCATCTTCTGCCAAGACAAAAATCAAAATATTTTAAGCAGAGAACACACGTTTTGCACTGTGTTCCATGTCGAGCTGCCGAATAGATCAAAAAGATATTATAAAAATTCTAACCCCTTGTTAGTATTTTCGCGATTTTGCCAGGTTGCCAGATTATGGTACTCCTCCTGGCCAGAACCTTCATGTTCACACTGAGCTTGGTTTTGGGAGCACTGGGGGGGTCATTAGTGGCGTCATCAGAAGATTTGCAACGAGCTGTTACTACGCACGCAGAGCTTACTCCTGTCACTACAAAAGGGAACAAGTGATTAAACAGACCGGTGCAATATAGAAGCAACAAAGCCAGATGTTTTGTCGTTTGTTGTGTTTTTTATGGACTTTACCTTTGGTGCTTACAGGCGGCGACGATTCTTTTGTTGAGCTTTTCTTCTCTTGCTCATGTTCCCTACTCTTCTGTTTCTTAGCTGGGGGTTCCGGTGTTTTTGCTGCATTGCTATCGGCATCAGTGTCAGTGTCATCTTGGTCCCTTTCATGTCTTGTCGAGCGTTTTTTCTGAGACACATGATCAATTTTCCTCCTCTTTTTGGACCCAGAGCTATAACTTGGACATTGTGAATCGCTGGATTCTTTTTCTGGTTGCCAAAGGTCTTCAGAATCTGCATCGCTCAAGCTTTCAACTTCACTTTTGGACATTGCAGTTGTTGGTGGACGTAGGTCATGCATCTGCCGTTCAGGCAGTCTGGTCAAGACCACCACTGGTTCCATCATTTGAAAACGCTTTCTGCTTCTTTGTCGATTCTTACTTCCCCGTTGCTTTGGTGACAGAGGAGTACGGCCTGTAGCAGCTGGAGAAAGACGGGCTTGAGTCCCAGATTGAACTGACTGACAGATAAATAAGCCAGTTTGCCTGATTGTAAACAAATGACGTGCATCTCACCACCGCTGCTCTCGTCATCATCAGAATCTGTGTCTCTGTACTCCCATCCCAGCAACGAGTACTGTTTCCTCACGATGGCTTCACACGATGCCACAGACCTGCAGGACATCAGGACATTAACCCAGAGTCAGTGTGAATTAGGAGAAGTACATAGGAAGTACATAAATAAAAAAAGAAAACTGTTAAATGCAAATACGTTCAAATATTTTCATGCAGAACTTAATATGTCTCGTACGCAAAGGATTTATGTTCATGTATTGGTTTGTTTGTTTGTCTGTCAGCAGGATTGAATAAACATAAACACGAATATGAGGCACATAAAATGCTGCAAAGACAGTAATAGTGGTTGTAATAGAAGGGTGTGTGTGTGGCTCTTAACTTAGTGGATACTTTACCTTAAAGCACACAGACCTTACCCTTACCCCGGGACCTTCAAACTATGAAAGTCCTTGAGGGTAGACATCACAATGTACCCCTAGGTTTGCTCTTTATCTATGACCGTTGGTATTGCTTCGAGGGACGGGGTGTATGTGTGCAGCACAGAGGAGATGAAGTCAAACTTTCCTCCACAGCAGGCACAATGCAAACACAACGTAAATATTATAAATGTAATGAATTAGCTTTATAGTGTACATGGAACACTCACTCTTGGAGCTTCAGTAGATTGGCGTCCATCGTCCGTCTCCTCTCCAGCAGCGACTGCAGCTCGTTGCGTTTCTGCAGCACATCGGGGGGGAGCAGCCTGCTCTTTTTCACTTTCGCTCTGATCCACTGTCGGAGCTCCGCTTTGCTCATCGTCATCTCGTCCTCCTCCATTCTCACTGCAACACACACACACACATGTACAGGAAAAACAAACTATTTTTATAAAAATATTAAAGAGCAGAATTAATACCACCAAGTACTCTGTTCTGCTCCAATGTTCTCTGCAAATAATGTGATATGGTATGAAATAGGGCTTTTTTTCTTTGCATTCCCTGATTTGACCTAATTCTACTTTTATTATGTAATAGATGGTAATTGCTGGATTTTAGTGTTTGTGTGTGAATGAAAAAATATAATTATTAATGATATGACGGTCCATGTACAGGACTGAATATGACAAATACAACACGTCGAACACTATAATCTATGAAAGTGGTCTTGTCCTTGAGGTTCCATTGTTTTTATGGCCTTTTGTGTAGTTTTTATTATTCAACTGTTTGTGTTTTGCTGGCAGTTAAAATCGTCAGTTGGTTTTCGAAGTGAACGTACAATCAAATATAAATGAACACACACATACCAAGCATTACCTGAGCCCCACACACACACACACACCCACACACACCCCCACACACACACAATCACAATTTGATGAAACAAATTCCCTTCCTCCTCTGTCAGTGACGAAGATCCAGAATTATACACTCACAACCACCGCTTCGTCTTCACCCATGACGGTTTCCTGATGTGGAAGTTGTGAGTTTTTGTGTTAAAGACCGATAAAGCGTAACTTACCTTCGAGAAGCTTCCCGTGTTTTCAACGGCTGGGTCTTCTTCGCCTTATGCTGGCGCTGCCCCACAGCGGGATAGGCTCACCGCTGCCGACTAGTGGCTGAACACATAACCAACCATGTGTAGGTAATGTGCGTGTGACCAGATTGGCCTTTGTCTGTATTCAGCAGTGATGGAGGTAGAACTCAAACATGTCAACTAGGTAAACACACAAATAAATAGACAAACATGCACTTAAGTAAAAGTACCACTTTAACTTTTCAGTTAAAGCACTTGCCTAAACATAAAGGGCCTGAACCACCTGGTTGGAACTGGTAATAAAACTACAACAGTTTTGCTCCGAGGGGCCCCGACATCAGAGGAGCGTTAGGGGTGTCGTATTTTCAGCTAAGAGATCTTTTGAGCATTGGTTATAACACATAATGACGTTTACATCTATGAAGCCTTATGCTCAGACTTTTAATTACTATTCCAGATGTGTTCTGTTAGTTTCCTCCCTTCTCTGAACGTTTTTTAACCCGCTTATGGAATGGTAAAAGAAGGGATGTTCTTCAACAGTTCCGTAATTCTTAGGTACAACACATGCCCAAATTCAGTCACCTTATCTCTAGTTTTGGGGTTCACACCCCCCCCCTATAAGAATCGTTGTCTTGCAAGAGGCGAGCCAGATTTTCACTTATTCGCTTGTGTGTTGTCTCTGAGTTTATAGAGCTCGTCCTGACCTGTAATACTTCCATGTAATAAACATTGTACCGTATGTAAGTACTGGGTCCTCGGTTTCCTTCATTCCTACATCTTCTTCAACAACACTCTGCTGCTTGAAAGACACGACAGGGGAATTGGTTGATTAACATATGAGCTTATAATTACATCTAGATAAGCAATAAACAAATCCTTCATCACAACACATAGTTGTTATGAGCTTAATGCCACTGGTGTCTAAACTTAAGGATGGAAACCTATATAACCTTATCACAACAATAAAAATAAAGGAAAAGACACTTTCAGTCTTAATCATATTTGGATACATATATAATGATATAAGAAGGCTCACTTTAAGAAGTTGATTGCAAAATGAATGATTTTCATCCTTCTTTGATCAGACAAGTTCTTGTTGGTGCTGCTTTGGAGATTTCCCTCCTCTTGTTTTTGTTTTTGGTCTTTATATCTTTGTTTTCTTTTCATATGAGCGAAGACGTAACCGCCGGTCATACGATAAACAGGTCAGGTCCTGAGACCAACCCACTATATGTAATAAAAGTAAAGTGACAAAGCAAATAAAAGGGTTGCATATAATCCTGTTCTTCCAACAAGCCACAGGTAATTAAAGGATTGTAGACTGTGGCACATATTAAGTGTGTCGGACATGTTTACGCACACAGCAGAAAAAATAACACAAAGAATAAGATTGAAAAAACTGTATGTTTAATACATTTCTTTAAATGGGGCTGACAATTGAGACAATAAATAATGTAGAATTGTTTATGAAACAATACTATCATTCAACCTAATTTAATGGGAATTCATTGAATTCTTTTGTAAAATTTAGCTGGAAACAATTTACCATACAAAAAAATGACAGGGGTGAAAAGAATATCTCCTTATTCCATTATACTGTTGTTCCAGCTTCCCAAAAACTTATACCATGATTGGATAAAATTTATAATTTTATATAAAATTACTCATGATGCATCTTATTTGTTTTCCTGTTTCTTGCGGCCTTTGTTCAGAAATTACTTCCCTTCATTCTCTTTCAATTCCAATATCCTTCCCATGTGTTGCTGCAGTCTTACAGAGCCGCGGTAGATCCACTGCTCGAGTTGACTCGTCTGAGTATGAGACACAGACACCACATTAAGTCAAAACATGTCACATAGAAACCACAGGACATCATAAGAACACCAGCTGTCTTAAGTGATACTGACCTCAAATTCCACCAGTATCAAGCTGCAGTCGACCTCTTTCACCTCACAACTCGTTTGGACTCCATTCAGCTCCACATGCACAGTCTGTCCCGCTTTGTACTGGGTTGAATGTGGGAAGGGCCAGTCCCTCAGGTACTGCTTCATGAAACACCTGTGATTGTCGTCAGGAAGGCTCTGCAGAACGTCTTCCACTGTCGCAAAACAAACAGTCTGTCACTCTGCATGGACGTCTCCCCCCAAAAACCCCTTATGTTCGTCTAATGTACACTAAACAGGGAGCTACTCTTTGCTGCAGAGTTACGTGAGGACAGAAACTCCATAAGGTTCCTTAAAAGCATCATTTAACACACACATGATGAGAAAACCACAGGGTGAATGACTTGTTCTCTTCTGGGCTCACTTGATTCATTTTGCACAATGGGCATCATGCATATCATATTTAATCACCTCTGCTTCTCTGTTAATTTCAATCAAGCTCTTCTCAGGGAAATGCACCACTTCCTTTCCAGCTGTTTCACAATAAAATGTTTCCAGAAGCTCAAGGGACATCATTTCTTCCTTGACTTCACTTTTAATGTGAAACTCAAGCAGGAAAAAGTGTTATTTATGTTAGAGAAAAGAAGCCCAGAGAAAAAAAGAGTAATGACAATGACATGATTTTTTTTGTTTTCGCATTGTGATGTTGAAATGAATGAAACACCGATTGAAAAAAAAACGCACTAACATCCAATTAAAACTGCAGCAAATCAGAAAGTAGGGAAGCTCCCAACCAAAATACAATGAAATAAAACAGAATTAACACTTACATGGTCGGCACACCAGGTGAAGAAGAGGTAAACTAACATAGACCGGTGTGTGATCATCCAAAAAGACCAAGAACCTGAAACGTAAAAGGTGCTTAAATCAAATCAAACCTTTTCAAAAGCGTTTGAGTTTTCTGAGATTGTGAGGTGTTAGTGTAAGGACACACACACCTTAAGTGGTTCTTTCTGCTTGGGAGCTCTGCTAAGATACCAGGCTGGAACAGGGGCTTGAGGGTTTGAAGCTTGACCACCACAGGAGCACCGATATACAGCTGCTCCAGCGTTGGTGTTTGGTCGAAGGCGATGTGGTGTCCAGAGACACGGCTCTTCCCCCTTTCTTCAAAACTAACTTTGTACTTTAACCGTCCATCTTCTGCAAAGAAAAGAAAAAAGGTCAGGGGATGTTATCTGTCATTTTTTGGCTTAAATTGTGTTTTGAAATTAATTATAAAAGGTGAAAAACACAATTCTATTAAAATGCACTGTCTCTGTGTTTAAGGAAAATTAGGTATATACATTTTATATATCAAATATTAGTCTTCAATGTATCAGAATATTGTTTCATCTTCAAACTGAATTGTTGCTGAGCCAAGAATCCTAAAAAACTATACGTTTATAGATTATATTTTTTTTACTGGTGTTTTAAAAGGTTTATGATCATTTCCTACATTGATATTTGTCTTTTTTTTACCCTTTGTCACTATTTCCAGTATTTTCCCCCGCTGCCACGTCATTGCCCTCCTCCTGGCCAGCACCACCATGTTCACTTTGACCTCTTCCTCTGGCAAGTTAGGACGGACCTTTGATTCAGGGTCAAAGCTTGGGGCGGGTATCATTTCGGCCCCTGTGGAAAATTATTTTCATAAGTGTGGAGTCACCTAACACTAAGAAACATTGTGTTTCTTCATCTGTGATTGGTCGAAGTGATGTTTGAGAGCTTACCGTTGTTGTTGCTGCCGCTTGTTGACGCTGCTTGTGCTCTCGTTGCTTCTCTCCTGACCGTGTTCAGTCTGTTGTTTGACACGGAATAATCAGAATCACTATCATCTCCGGGCTCCACCTGCATGTCAGAGTCCGAGCTGCTGAGGGACTCGTCTTCACTGTAGAACTGCAGAGGCGTCGGGGGCCTTAGAGCGCTGATCTTATAATGTGGGAGTCTGGTCAGCACCACCACTGCGTTTTTGATTCGATCATCATCAGAGCCGGTCCTCCAATGTGTCGCCTCACTCAAAGTCTCACCCATGGTCTCACACAGAGAGGCAGACATGTTCTGCAATGGAAAAAGGATTTAGTGAAATTGGGACTTGCAAGAAAATAAATAATACCTAGAGCGGGGAACTACAACAATTTGGATTATAGATTAAATTGAAAGAAAAAAAAATAGTGAAATAATAAAATCATCAGTTAATAGCTCACGACTTGGTTCTTCTCTGGAGTTAGTAACTGATGTTGAACTCTAACGATGTATACCTTATATATACATGCATATACTGTATATATCATTGCCTGTATATAATAATGGTCGATTTTGCTCTGAGCATCTCATCTTTGCTTTTATTCTGTGACACACTTTGTGTTGTTTGTTTGTGCGAACAGTGTCATACAAATAAAGTCAGATTGATTGATTGATCTCTGTAACAACACAATATTTACCTTATGATCCTATGTTGTGACACATTTGAGCTTTGTCATCACAGTGACTAACTTTAAATAACGGTGATTGGAAGTTACGTGTTAACAGCAGGTGCAGCAGGAAACTGATGATAAAAAGATAAATTATGTAAATGTGTCTTGCACAGTTTGAACTCATATTAATAAATAAACGACTCGCTCCAGGTGTCATGAGGTTCAAGTTTACGCTGCTCGCTAACTATGGGTAACGACTCGGTGGTGTTAACGTTAGCTGCACCTTTTACTTATAACACTGGAACAGCTCACCTGTTCTTGCTTCCGGGCTTTCCGCTTCACAATAACAAAGAGCTGTGGTCACATCACTGTCTTGTGTGTTGTGTGTTGTGATGGTAAACACACGTTATATTAGCTTCCGGGCAAATGTAGCATGCTAGCATTGAAACAGCCTCAAGAAGAAGCGTCCTCTCGTTGTTGTGTAGGGAGGACTGGCGCTGTACAACTGCTCCGATGGATAACAAGCGTGTGAAATAATATACTAAATATAAAATACACAACTTCCTTCAACTGATCCTCGCTTCGGCCATTTTACTTTCCTTTTGCCATGGTTGTTGTCTTGTTCGCGCTCCATCGCCACCTAGCGGCGTGGCGCGGTACTGGGAGCCAGCCACGCTCCAAGAAATAGTTAATTTAGAATAAAAACTAAAAAACATGTAATTTGCTCATTATTTATTCCCCAAACAAAACTATATTACTCATGTTTATCTTTATCAAAATATTGCAATTGAATTTAGCACTGTAGTCCCAAATACCTTGACGCTCAAAAAATAGATAAGATCAGACAGAATAAGATAAGATAAGATAAGATAAGATAAGATAAGATAAGATAAGATAAGATAAGATAAGATAAGGTAAGGTAAGATAAGAAAGATAAGATAGTGGGTCTCAGTGTCAATATATATGTCATATATCTTCTTTGCAAAGAAATACTGTAGATCTTGTTATTTCACATTTGAAACAGGGACTGGGTTAATGTCCCTGACTCTTTGGACCCGGTTGCAGTCGGGAATCCAACCAGAGACGACAGAAATGCATCGTGGGGTCTTTTCAATCCATATTTAATGTCATGTAACATCCCAGTAGCAGCCACATGCAGATGGATAAGGTTGTGCTGAAAAAATATCATTCATACATCATAGATCTATACAAATATTTATATAGCAAGAGATATAAAAGGGAAATTGGCTTCCTCTTTGTTTTTAAGTGGCCGGACTCCTGTGAGGGTTAAAAACATCATGTCCACTGAGAACCGCATGGTCAGAAAACACACCGCAAAAAGAGTGCATGAGCAAATCTAGATTCCCCTGAGTCCTGCAGAGTCATTCTACTCAGCTCTCCCTCAGGTGATCTGCTCCTCCTCGTAGGTGGAGGTGGAGATGGAGCCATAAGGATCCAACACCGTTTGGGCACATCGCACCACCGTCGCCAGCAGGAAGAAACAGAGGAGGGCGAGGAAGAAGAGAGCGAAGCCCAGGTCCACGTCCACCTCAAACTGTGTCGCAGGGCGAGGAGCCCGGTCCATGTGGCCTGTGGTGACCGTGGATTCTCCTTTCAGCCTCGGATTTGTTAGTCCAACACCACTGGATCAGGGACAGTACACGAGTGTGCACGTGGGTGATGACTTAATGGCAGAAAAATAAATCAGAGAGACACACAGAGATGAAGAAAGTTAACCGGTGCTGTTAAAAAGAGAGACACTAACTACACAACTCAATCTGAGGGGTTGTGAGATTATTACAAGAGAAATAAACTGAATTAAAGTTCTGCTGCACACATTTGCTTTTTCCTAATCTTTGCGTTTTGGGAATTATTTTAGAAAATTCATGAGTTAAATGTCAATTTCTAGGATTTTACATGATCTAATTTTAACTACTCTTAACATCTGAAATGTGACAAGGGGCCAAAACTAGATCTAGTCTACTTCTCAAAAAGTTTGAAAATCCACTGCTTACGTCTAATGGTTTTATCATATGTTGGTTTTCAAGTAATTATTTGTAATATAAGTAACACGAAATAGCATAAACACTAAAGGGGCTACATACACACACACACACACACACACACACACACACACACACACACACACACACACACACACCGTAATATCTCATTATGAATTCTCATCTGTACTTAAACGGCAGCGTACAACTTATTTCACGTGATTTTGAATTTCAGATTGTTAATTGTTACCTATGACTGTAAAATATATTACAAAAATAAAACAGCAGTAATCTTGAAAGCCTGTATGTTGACTTGTGCAGTGTGACCAGCAGCTCTAATCCCTTAAAGCACATGAGATGAAGAAAAGACAAACCAGAGAGATTCTCTGTGGTTTATCTTAGAGATAAAAAAAAACTGAATAAAAAAAAGCAATTGCAGAATATCTATCTGAATAATAATCTCCACTAATCTTCTCAGCTTTACTGTGAAAACATATTGTTCTTTCTGTTTATTTTTTGTGAATAAAGCACAATCCTTCTCAGGCTTTTTAACCACAACACACAGATAAACTCAAATTATAATCAAATCTTTCAGGGAAGCCACAGTTCACAACAAGATAAAGATATAAGTTTAACCTCACCATCCTTCCTGTGCTGCTGCAGAGCCTCTTCATCAGGACTCTCCTGTTCTTTCCCTCAAGGTCCCTCATTGCTTAGTGACATAAGACGCTCATCGGTTACCAAAGTCTTAACAGTTCCCCGGTCATCATCATCCCAGGAAAAATGAGCAGGCAGTGAGCTAGCTCCTGCACGCACACACACAGCCCTGCACCGACACAGAACACACACACTTGCACCTCGTGGCCTCCCCCTGGCGCGTAAAGCCTTTATTAATACTTAAGCAGGAATTGAATAACGGTCTGCAAAGTTCACAAGCGAATCAAACACCCCGCGCCTCTTGTTCTCCTGTCAAGACGACCCATCATCCCTGTCACCAATTAGACTTCACACCACCACAGCTCAGGCACCCGAGGCGACACACAGTCTTATTCATTACATGATGATGAAATGTTAACAACAACAACAACAGGAAAGAGGAGGAAGGGAAACTTTATTACAGAGGAAGGGAAACGATTTAAAGAGGAGGGGGGAGATGGGACTCAGGAGGGGGGGAGAGAGGAAAGCCCAGACGTCGGAGCTGGAGAAACTCGAGATCCATTAGCAATTAAATTGTGGAGCCAGATGCGAGAGCAGGGTGGAAATTGACCCTGCCACTTTAAAATGGAGATTGTTACAGTGGAGCTGCCAGTGACCAGAACAGTGTGGAGGCTGAAGAGCAGGGCACAGGGGTAAAGTGATCCCGCTCCACACATGCAATTAACCAAGGAGGCCTTTCAGGCTGCAGCCAACTGGAGGGGAGAGTGGCACAGAAACAGGAACTGGTTTCTTTTCACGGATGGAAGAGAAAGTTCTCCAAGTTCCAGGCCGCAGGAGAACAACATCTCCGTCACCTGCAGACTCAGAGATGATTTTTTTTTCCACAATCACTCGAGACACTTTTGGCAACATCATCCCAGAGAAGTGTGCCAGCCAGGTGCTTGCTCAGCGTGTCGCCACCACACTTTGCCATCTGATAGTGTAACAGCTCCATGGTGCCTTCAGGTCCAATCTGCAAAAGTGGAGGCAGTGACTGACGGGTGGTGCTCCAGATAAAAGGGAATTAACTCCATTTACACAGCAGCAGACGAGTGTTTTTACAAAGGTTCCAACATTTGTCAGCTACTGATTCATGGATGTTTTCTCTCTCTACAAAATGAACGACTTTACCCAAAACTGTATGTTTCTGGAAATTTATGACATAATAAAAATAAGATATTTATTTTTAATATGTCATAAATTCATAAAAGCCCTAGGTGAGATTTCAAATTGGCGCACCCCAACATACACACGCAAACTGTCATGCATCCCCAAGAAGTTTTGGACTGTATACAGATGCACACACAGGCAGACAAAAATTGTAAGCTATAAAAAACAATATAAAATATATAATAAAAAATATAAAAAGAAAACAAGTGCATGTTTTATTAAAACTATTTCAGATAATTGAATTTCTACTGATGCATGTTGAAATGATTTAATTCTTTGCTTTGGGTTTTTAAGCTATATTAGGATTAAGGTGTAAACAGAGACAGTTTCTCTGTTTGAGAAGGAAATTCTCTTCTTCTAATATTAATGGTTTATCTACATTCTTCTAATAGACCTGTAGTTTATCTACTTGACGGTTACTGAGAGGTAGGTCTTTTAACAGCTCATTTGTTTTGAATACACAAGTATCTACCATCGCTACAACTGTGTACCCATCATCCATATTGTGTTTTGTATGACTTTGAAGGAAGTTTTCTCATGTTAGTACAAAACTTTTGTGTCGCTTGTACTGTATGCAGTGGAATTAATTAAAATGTTCACCCTGACACAGTATGCTTGTTGCACACAGAGTACCAAAGGAGATGTGTTGGTAGTAACATTTAAACCAGGATGCTGTGCTCTCAACGCATACTGCATGTGACTATGCAGTATTCTTTCATTAGCAAAGCTCATTCAGGACAACAGCTGGAGTGCAGAGGAACCCAGCAGCCAGCAGGGGGCAGCCTCAGGACATCACATGGAAACAAGCAGCAGCAGGCTGTGATTCTTGAAAGGCGTCAGAAGACAAGGCTGGCAACTACTGGGTTATTCTCTAACAATAGGTTTTTAAAGCATGTTAAATCATCCAGTATCTAAAATCCAAAAATATAAAAGTAACTTTTAAGTAAGGCTGTCAAATATATGTAGAAAAGTAGAAAATATTTTCTCTGAAGCTTTGCAGCATAGAATGACACGGACACGCACGCACACGATAATTTGTGTATCTTCTTTGTGTGCTTAGTTCCTCTCAGAAATCAGCAAGTTGTGTGGCCTGGTCGGTAGAGCAGTCGATCTGATAAATAATAAGTTTCAATTAAATTAATAAAAAAGAATGTGCGCACGCTGTCTTTCAGGGACTTTTCTTTCTACCCATTCACTTGCATTTATTTGCCACTAGTGTTTGTTTTTCATCACCTTACGCACAAAGTCAAACCTTCATTTCAGATTTAAATCCAAAGAACCAGACCAGTATACACAGAAGTTATCCACAGTTATCTTTATCATTCATAATTATGAATTTACATCTCAGCAACACAAAATGCAGAATAAAAACACATTCTGTAGTAGCAAGGCACTTTAAAAAGGTAGCTACAGGTGAGAGGTGGTTTGTGAGCTGAGCCGTACAGAGGTGTTAGGGGCCCCGAGCGTTACAGTGCACAGAGTGTTGAGCATGTCGGGCACAGAGACGGCAAACATAATGACAGAATGTACAGATATTGTGGTTTTTATTTTTGTCTTTACAACGGACACTTGAAATGATGAAGGCACTTGAAATGACGAGGTCGTACAAAATGATGTAAACCATACTTTGGTCTTTTCATTTTTAGATTTCATTAAACTTTCTTTTCAGACAAAATGATTCCAAAAACACTGAAACAAAGAGGAAGAACTTGGGTAAATAATGACAATAAATATTAAACTAAATTGAAATCATATTCGTAAAAAGTCTCTCAACTAAAACCGAGTTAAGTTTGAGTTTGAATCAAACACGTTTACCACGCCTGTTTTTCTAGATAATTAGTCAAAGCTGATCCATAGAAGAAACCATAAAGTGCATCTTTGGATGGGTGGGAGAAACAACACTGAATGAAATGCTATCGACTCTTCCAGCCCATAAAGAATTCATGAACAGTTACTGATTGGTTTGGGTTACACTTAAACAAATTGCTCCAAAATTTACTGGACGGAAAAACAAATAAAATAAAAGACATGAATCATAAACACAAACAAACATTTAAAAAGGACCTCTGTGCGTTCTTCTGCCGATGAGGCGAAGCACATTAAGACAAACTCTAGGCACTTTCCAACACACCTGGCAGATGTAGCACCTTCTCGTACGGTTAAAAAAATATTATTTATCACCAATTATCTTGTTTTAAACATCACCGGAACACACATCTATATATATATATATATATATATATTTGTTTTTTGCAACACTGACTCAAAATCATTGTCAAGAACCGAAGTGACGAAACGGCATGTGCAAAAACCAACATGCACAAATGAATCATCGATGCTGGACACTTCAGTAAAAAGACTTACATCAGCTCATGGTCCATTGAAAGACAAAAGGCCTTGTTCACCGTCGTGCTCCTCACAATGTCACCGACTGCAGTGTGGTTACTAAGAGCGAAAAGAAATCAGTCCTCTTCCAGAGTAATACTTAGAAGAGTGTTAACTGACTGTGCAGGACGGCAATGGCCGTCCTAACCACTGCGTCTTCCAGTAACAAAACATAAAGCTACAAGCAGGCAACTTGGTCAACAGCAGAGGATCTTCGAAAAAAGCAAATTACACTTCGGTGGAAGGAGAAGAGGAGAAGGCGCGTGGAGCAACACTCTGCTGCTGCTGCTGTACTAGAAAAACATCACTGTGGTTCCCAGTGACTTCGTCGTCCTCTCTGTTTACTTTAGTGTGATCCACAGTGGTGAAATTATCCACATTAGATTGCCAGGGTTTCAAAAAGGAGGGTGTAGCTATACAAATGTGTGTGTGTGTGTGTGTGTAAGTGTGTGGGTGTGCTGCCTGCTGCCCTATTCAACATGACCGTTCTTTGGCTTTCAGGTGGGGGCCACACGCCAGGGCCCCCTCGTCACACGGCCTCATCTCCACCCTCTCACTGTCTGATCAGTTCCTCTTCCTGACGTTGTTGTTGAGCGGCGTGTGGCCGTTCTGAATGTGGCCGTTTTTAGACTTGTTCTTCCCCTCGCTGTCTTCCTCTTCGTCTTCTGACTCCGTCTCCTCCTTGTCGCTCCGCTCGTCCTCAACAATGTCCTGTCGTATAAAAAACAATAAGACACTTAGACTTTGTGCACTAACTGGTGTGAGGTCCCAAAATGATCGTAAGTGGCGGTTCCTACATTTCCTGGCAGGAACTTGACGACCATCCGCACGATGAGCACGGCCCAGAAGATATGAAGGACCTGCAGCACCATCATCAAACCGTTGAAGAAGTAGAAGCCGAGGAAGGGGGGGTAGAGCGTCTGGGGGTACACATACGTTGTGTGTATGATCCTGTACAATAAAACAAAGACAGAAAAAAGAGGGTCCAGTGAGAGCCACCTTCAGTCACATTCCAGAGCCCATTGATGGCGTCAGGGTTGGGGGGGGGACGACAATGTTTCTGTTGTTGTGTTTCCAGAAGAACATTTTCATAAAATTGCTGCTAAATAAAATGCAGGAATCTATAAATGTGAGGATGGTGTGCGAGGGATAGGCTCAAAAAATAACCCTATCGTTAAAGGTTTTATTTTAAAATGGCTTATATTCCAATCCAGCTAAAACATTGTGAAGTATGGGAGCTCATAGAGAGAAAGCCCCACAAAAGTGTCAGTGCTGCACTAATTTACTCTGTGTTGTCATCAGTGACTCATTGCTTTCACGGTAAATCTGATGTAAGAAATATGTATTTTACCAGAAGGGGAGGATGACGAGTCGGGTGACGATGAAGACCCCAGCAAACATAGTGAACATGAAGTTGCAGGTTTTCCTCCAGCCTGCGTAGTTGAACATTTTGGCCGACTGGAAAGAGAGAGGAGAGAGTGAACCTTTCGTGTTTTCACCTCTAGAGGGCAGACAGTGAGCTGTATGAGGAGGACAGCTATCTGATCCTGATACTGTTATCATGAAACCAATATGACAGTTACGAGGTATATGAAACAATTATTGTAATTTGATGAATATATTTTTCCGCCGTGTTGGCATCTTGTCGTACCTCCATTAGATAATCGGAGGTATCATGCACCAACATGATCAAAGTCCCTGCTCGGATGTAGTTGACCAGCCAGGAGAAGCTGATAAGGAGGATGGTGGCCACGTGGTGAACTATCTGCTCTTTGAAATCCTGCACAGAGTGAATCAGAGAGATAGTATCAAAACAAGATGCAACACTGTATTGTCACTTATTGATCAGGTTATAGAGATTGGTCACTGTGTATCAGACTGCTGCTGGTTTAACAAATGATTAACTCTCCGCTCAGAGCTGACTATACGCCTTTACAGCCATAAAAATCCACTAAATCCACATACAGAGCATAATAACTGAATTAAAAAAGTTTAAAATCACTTCCTAGAATAAGAGACAGATTACAACATTGTAGCTCTACAGTAAAGTCCTGCTGTTTTGGTTTTAAGAGATTAGTTTGGTGCAACTCGGTTATAAAACGAGCACTGGAATCGAGGCCTTGTGATTTGCTGACAGGGCTTGAACGTCTGCCACCAGTTACAACATCAACCTGAGCTGTGGATAAAATGGTCAGACGGTGTGACTTCCAACTGATTTCCAGTCACACATTAACTCAACACCTTGACCTGGGATCCACAGTTCAGTTTGTTGCTCGCTCGGTTTGAAGTTAAAGCAATGAGCAGAAACAACATTACCTTTAACGGCTCTGTGAATTCTGAAAGCTTCACTCGATCCAATCCATAAAGTCCGGATTTATTAGTCGGGAAGTCAATATCCAAACCACAGAATACACTACCAACACCACAGATCATTGATTCGGATCATTTCATGCACTTAGTCAGTGAGTGATCGCTCTTGATGGAGGGCTGCTGAGGGGTTTCACAGCACAGAGAGCTAACAAAGTTCAGGAAGCATCGCTGCATCACTCACCTTGCGTTTGATATCTGATGCTACGCTAAACAGCAGTGAGAGGTAGAAGCCTAGTTCCAGATTGTAGTACCAGTACTGAGAAGGCACCAGTGGCTGGAACAAAGGAAAAGAAGGATCTGATGTAAGAGCATGATGACAATAACGTTATATCCATTAGACAGTCCAGGAAATTGGTAAACAAATGGAAGTAATGCACATTTAGTGATTGATACATGTGATAAAATTAAAATGAAAGTATTGAAATATGACATTAGCCGAAGAGTCGTTTCAGGCCTTAGCAGTTGGCTCACCATTTTTGGGAAGTCTTCCCACACCAGCTCCAAATCATAGAACCATGGTTTCTGAGGGGAGGTAGATATTTAATATTAATGACAATGTCCAACACAAAACCACAAGCACTTGAAAGCACCAAGCAAGAATTCAGAAGAAAACCATGTTTGCGTGAAACATCCAACAGTGTGACCTATTTGGCTGAAGAAGACAAACAAAAGTATCTAAAATATTGTTCAATAAAAATGTTTCTAGTTATGACCAGAGTGGGTTTCATGTTCCTAATTTGCACATATACAGATTTTCATTAGCTATGAACGCCAGGTTACGACAGGGTACTCACATCAACAAGGACTGCCAGGCCAGCAAAGAAAGCAATAAGGTAAAAGGTAAATCTCCAACTGTAAGAGAATGCACAGCGATCTCAGAAATGCCACAACAATGTAGAACTTCAGACAAAGCACGAACCAGTACACACAAAACTAAGAAACAACAAACGAACAAGACAAAAGGCACAAAGTAAATTAACATTATCCAACAAGCCTCCAAAAATAACACATGAAATGATGAAAAAGATATTTAATAATCATCCTTAACACATGTCTTGTATTATATTTCCAATATTTAATAAATGTCGCAGGGATTTAAGCCCTGAATCACACTGGTCAGAATTAATCTTCTGACATCTGTTGTGAAACAGCCTGTTTTGCAACAGCTTTTGTGAAATACTGCGCTTGCTCGCTGTTACTGGGAGTTGTTGGGGCTAAATGGATGAAATAATCCATCAGCAGACCATGGGCCATTAAGCACCACACATTTTTTTCTGTAAGAGCGGTTAGTGCCGTGGCTTCAAAGCACCACATTCAATGCCCGTGCACGTTTCTGGTCCAGTTACTCGGTGACTCTCTTGAACTAACCCGTCTCCTCCTTCTGCAGAGACTTAATCATAATAATATGATTCCCTGTTACGTTCCCTCATTCATACCGTTGATAGCAAAGGACATTTGAGTAACACCTCTTGTCTATTACTAACTTGAGTTGGACTTAAAGTTACAAACAAAGAATAAACTAGTATCTCATCTGTTTCATTACATCTTCTGCCGCCAGCAACGCATAGAATGCATACGTTAAAATAAGCAACAAACATAGCTGTTTGAAATAAGCTTGATCAACTGTTCAGGGACTGAAAACCCAGAAGATGAATCCCCTCTGTGTTTGAGGTTAGTTCCAGTTTGGTAAACTATCTTTCTGGAGCCAGTTGTTTATAGCACTGCTTCTTAACAGTCAAACCTTTTGCACCCTCACAAGCACAGGAAAATAGAAAACCATGTCAGAGTGACAAAAAAATCTAAAAGCAGACTATGACCTCTTCAAAATCCTGTTAAATACACAAAGCAGAGCTTCATCAGGCTGCATTAAAAACTCCAACTTCATGATGCAACGACAGTTCAGCAAGAAAGTTCAACACTGAGGCAAAGATTCTTATCTACCATGCTTCCCGGAACTTTTTGTGCTTGTTGGGCCGGTCCTGGTTTCTCCGCCGCCTGAACCACCGCTGAACCTGCCGCTCCGAACAGCCCGCCGTTTTACTTAAGGTCTCTATGGAGCTCTGGCAACAAGAGAAGGAGAGAAAAGATGAGACATCACTGTCATGAAGTTATGGTGGTTAACTGGTCTGGGCTTATTTCAACCATCCTGTCATTCTTGTCCATTTACACCTCAAACAACATCTCTGTCATTAGACACACAGTGAGTCTGAAGCAATGTCGGTTTCCTAGTACACAAGATGAATACCTGTGTGGGATGCTTCGATGTGCTGCAGTAATAGGATTCCAGGGTGGGATTTGAAGGAGCATAAACACGCTGTTTGTTGGTCACTCCCAGCAAAGAGGCCACAGGTGTCGCTACCGTCCTGGAAAGAGGAAAACACACAGGATGAGAAGACGCAGTTTACGAGTCACGTCAGGAAGAATCACTCAAAAACACAAATGGAGGAAGAGGTGGATTAACAAATGTTGACTCACCTCTCGAATATCTGTCTGATGACCAGGAAGCAGAAGGCAATGGGGACAGTAGCCCAGAGGTCCTGCATTTTAGGGAAGACTTTGCCATCGTGGTCCGTCAGGTCCGCCCAGCCGTGGCCTGGTGGAAACCAAATCCAGTCGGCCCATATCTTCTCGCTCAGAGACATCCTAAAGAAAATGATAGAATGAGAGATTAGTTTTTTTACCCCATGGAAGGAAATTAAGCCAGGTATTAAAAAGAGGGTTTTGTCTCCACAGCGATCTTCGGTCATTTTCCATTAGATAGATATAGAGAGTCACTCTGCCGTGACAATATCCTGAGAGGAAGGAGAGGAAACAGAGAGGGGCTGAGGAGAGAGAGTATTGATTGGAGGTGATTAATCTCGCTGGGCCTTGGGCAGCACGCTCAGTATCTGAGCACTTCCTGCTCCACATGCAGGGCGGACTTTGTTAAGCTACACACACACACTTGGTTAGTTCGTTCCGGGACACAACACCAGACTCAAGTCTGGCAGCAATGTTGCCTTTTTGGAACAGGGCTTAAAAATGTGTCACATCTCTCTGTCATTGACATGAGCATAAATATACATAAAACAGTGTTTGTATAGTAACACCTCGCAATAATGAAGAGTTTACATAGAGTGGTAATTCCTCATTCATATACCGCACTGTGTGTTTGAGCTATGCAAAGGAAATTGCACAATGAACCCATCATGGTCTGATAATCTCTTGGGCAAGATGACTCATGAGATTCTCATCCTGTTTACTGAGGGTTAGTCATTTCTAATACAACGTCTCAAAGACCGGGGGGAAAAACCGTTGTTATATCGAGTTCCTGCGAAAAAGTCTCAGGTGTCAATCATAAGGTTTCACGCCTTTTTATAACACTAATTAAGGGACAAAGAGCAATTAATGATATATGAGAGCGATACAATTTTTAGTTTTGTCCATGTCCAATCCATTAACATTTAGGATACAGGGTTTTTAGCCCATACTGCAGCCAGCCAGCAGGGGGCGATCCAGACACTTTGGCATCACATTTGTTGACGCTGTCATTTCATCCCTCTTAATATCCGGTCTGTGGTCGATGCCCATTGGATGAATTGCCATGATATTCAGAACAGACATCCATGATTTTTAATGGTCCTAATGTGGAGTCCAGAACATCAACCTTTCCCTCTTGTTTTATGGTTTTTAATTTTCGGGGGCTCAAGTTGGACCCGGACAGGTGAAAATGAGCAGCGTCACATTCCTCAACACAGGCCCACCGCTCTGTAATTAGAGTCCAGGGAGGACCAGTTAAACTAA
Organism: Pseudopleuronectes americanus; assembly: GCA_038501795.1. Classification (NCBI taxonomy): domain Eukaryota; kingdom Metazoa; phylum Chordata; class Actinopteri; order Pleuronectiformes; family Pleuronectidae; genus Pseudopleuronectes; species Pseudopleuronectes americanus. The sequence continues at coordinate 5,291,910 of CM076731.1, forward strand.
CTGGGATAACGTCAGCGTCGCTGCAATAATTAGAGGCGACTCCTCCGCAGGGAACTTATTTACCTGTGAGCAGCAACTTCTCAGGCTGACCATCACCTTGTACAGCTGAACCTTTGTTCCTGCAGCCCGAAGCTGTGTGTCAATGAGCAGAGAGGAAAATGAAGCTTGTCACACACACCACCTGACAGATCTTGTTACAAGGAAACTGTGTCTTTGTGTGTGTGTGTGTGTGTGTGTGTGTGTGTGTGAGTGTGTGGACTTTAACACGTAAGAAGCTTAGTATAAATGCACTGGACCTCATGCAGGCTGCATTTTGTAGCAGTTGTTCTACTTCTGCATTGGGCAGTGAACCACAGCACTGCAACAATAACCATCCTGTCTGTTAACCAATGTGTGGATTTCAATGTTACTGCTGCCTTCTGTCAGAAATCGACCTTTAACGGATCTTATTTTCACTCCGACTGAAATTAACATGTGTACTTTCCCTCTGAGCACGATGCTGAGCGGTCTGCAGATCATGTTAAGTCTTTTTAAATGCTTCAAACAGAGAGAATGAGCTCTCTGTGGGTTGGGTGTGTTAATGGTGGGAGGATTGTATTCAGTCCTGGAGTGAATTATGCGATTTAGGTGAATGTGCAGAATGTCTTTCTGTTTGAAAGGGGGAAGTGGTTAATGCCATGCTGCTTCTTACCAAAGTACACATCTAGCTCTGTGTCTGAACCACACTTTATCAGTTCAGTTGCCCTGTTCAGGACAACAGCAGAGGCTAAATTCCAAAACAGGAAACATTATCAGTGAAGAGTACACAGGCTACATTCAGTAAAACCCCCCGTGTTGTGTTTTAAAAACTGAAAGACCACAGCAGCACCAGCATTTGTGCAGCGGTCGGAATTAAACAGTATGTCTGCTGCTGAATGCGTTTGATTTTCATTAGGGTTAATTGATTGGAGAGGATCAATAGTTGGTCGGAGCCCAGATGTGGCACCCCCAGTTTCAGAAGGTGCAAAGGCAGCTGCTAATGCAAACTTTATTTTGTTAGCCAGACAATATTGACACACCATCCAGTATGAAGTAAATGACCACACTCTGGACTCCAATTATTCTAATCCACTTAGAAACAAACAGGCCTCTGCTACCTGCAGGTGCTGTGTGTATTAATTGGTTAGTTGTACTTTCCTCCATCTGTTACAACACACATCTTCTCTGGTGCTGGTACATTAAATCTAGTCCCAGTGTTCACCCCTCACCTACAAGTTCTGTGGAGAGTCCATGGTGCAACTTGCCACTTTGGAACCTACGGTGTGGAGTCCAGGAACAGGAGGGGCACAGTGGCTCTCGGACAGTGAACTATCTTCACTTCAGAGATACATGCACATTACAGTGCACAAAGTTCAGCAACATGAACAGCTGTACTAGAAAGACAGCTACCCATTGTTATTGTGTTATGTTGTCATTAAAACCATAACACATACTGAATATTTGGTTGTGTATTTGTATCAGAACTTCTTTTACTCCCATATTTCTTAAGTTTTTCCCTTGTTAACCAATGTTTTGTACACACAAGCAGTATAGTGCTGCACTTCCATATATGAATTCGCTTTGCAGGGATATATAGACTTTTAGCCAAAATGGGTCAAACCCCAGATCCTACACTTCGCACATTAAAACTCAAAAGCATCTCTCATTATTCCCCTGCTGTCTTCTTGTAGTGATGGGCTTTCTTTTCGTAATTTTCCATGTACACAAACACAAATTGTGAATAAAAACTGAAAGTCTCGTACTCAGGTTATGAAAACCCATTAAACTTAAGAAAAAAACCCTCTCCAAGGCCATGAGAGACTTTATGCATCTGTTTTCACAAGCTCCTAATGACAAGTTAAATAAGTTTTGAATGTAAAAAACAGCCGACGGCCCCATTTGCCATAGTTTCTCTATGTGTTATGGCTTCAAGATAACCATGAAGGACGGAGTCTGTGTTATCCTGCAATGACAGTTAAAGAATCAGTCACCAGTTATTTCAATTCTATTGGATTTGGCTGCAACGCTGTTTACTCCTGAAAGTCCAAAAGTGTTTAGTGGACTCTGACACCCCTCCCCCCCCTCCATCAGAACAGTGCTGAGTAGATAATGAGTGAATAATAATTTGGGGGAGAACTATCCCTTTAAGAAAAACTGTCTCCAAAGCCAAGAGGAGACTTTATGCATTTGTTTTCACAAGCTCCTAATGACAATTTAAATAAGTTTTGCATGTCAGCACTAAGCAGCGTGTCCATTTGCCATAGTTTCTCTATGTGTGTTTTCTTTATGATAACCTTGGAGTGGGGGATTGTTTGTTATCCTGCAGAGACAGTTGAGTTCTTCATAAGGGAAATGATGTGTGAGTCATGCTGATCACACACACAAACCTCATATCATAACATCTAAACCCACATTAGAGTGTGTGTCTGCAGAGCTGCGGGACTTTCTTCCACCTCTCGTGTCTGTCACTGCGGTCTACGCCGTTTGCGTAAACCCTCGCAGGGAGTGGCAGCGAGTGCGCAAGCGGGGAGTCTCCCGGACATAGCGGCTCTGAGGCTGAGATGGAGCCTTCGAGCAACAAAGTTTACAACACAAAAAACTAGCTCAAACACTTTCAGGTGCGTCCCGCCACACACACGGGCCCGGGGGGGCTGGTAGTTTGAATCCCCACCCTTGTGTGGAGAGAGGAAACAGGCGAGCTGTGCGTAGCGACATCTCCAGTTGCCTCCAGTTGAAAACTTTTTTCGAGCGTAAACCCAAATTGCACCACAAACGTCTCAAACACATGGCGTCTGACACCTCTACGTCCCCCACCCCCCCCACACCAGGAAAGAACTGTGTTATTTTTCAAACACACTTAAATTGTCTCGCGACCTTCTCTTATCTCGGTTGTTCCTAAACAAACACCCCGGACATGAGGCCTGTTTGCTGGCTAACGTCCGCTTCATAACGGCCGGGGAGTGGAGCGTAGTGCAGCGGAGGGAGGGAGAGTTCGGTGGCTGTTCCGCCCCCGGGTATAACTTTACCGAAATCCCCCTGTATGGAGCCTGATACACCCCCCACTCCCCCGGTGGTGTCTAAAAATAGCAGCCCGGTGGTGGTGTGCGAGTGACAGGCGGCTTCCGCGGAGTAACGGTGCAGTGAACTCACCTCCGCTCCGGTTCGCCAGGTAAAGGTGATGATGTCCGGCTGCTCTTCCTCACGTTGGGGCTTTTAAGTGCTTCTCGCCATTTTAACCCCCTCTACAAACTCAAGTTGCGCTCATTCAAAAAAAACAACCGTGTCGCAGTTTGTTCCCCCTCCTCCTGAGTTTTGTTCCGCGGGGCTGGGGCTGGGTGTCCGGCTGGTGGCTCCCCGGGTTGTCGGTGCTTCTCTCCCAGTTCAGCCCAGTTGGATGAAGCGGCCGCCGACACTGGGATGTTATGGTTCTACGTTAAAGTGAGCGAGAGAGACCAGCGTGGGCGGGTGGAGGCTGTTTAAAGTGACGCACGCTTCCGCTGGGTATGAGGGGAGGTTAGTGCCACACGGGGAGGGAGGGACGAGGCAGGAAAGTGGCCTGGGATCACCCCCCCAGCGGCCGGCTTGTTAAAGGGATAGTTTTTTATTTACATTATTACAATTCCTTTAGCCGACGCTTTTATATCCAAAGCGACTCACAATAAGAGCGTTCAACCAGGAGAGTATCAACCCAGAACAACAAGAATCAAGAAAGTACAATTTCTTAAAGAAAGTCAAACTACACAAGTGCTATAAGTAAGTGCCATTTAAGTGCTGCTAAATTGTTAGTTTAAACTTTTATTCAAGGTAAAGTCAGAGGAGGTGTGTTTTTAGTTCGCGACGGGAAGATGTGTGGCTCTTTCAACCATAAGGGAGCCAGAACAGCAAACAGTCGAGATGCTGTTGAGTGTTTAGCTCGCAGCGAGGGTGTGACGTTTGTCCTGGATGTAGACTGGACCCAATCCGTTTAACTTCACTCATTATCGTCTCGCCATTAGGCCGATGGAGGGGCGGTTGAAAGTGTTTGAGTCCACAAAACACTTCTGGAGTCTCAGGGGGAAACTTTGTAACATCTGATACAATTCAAGTAAATGTTGACGGAGACTTCAGAGGTAATAAAACCACTGGAAAAACAATGTAAAATGCCTCCATACTGGTGAATTAAAATTTTTCAGCGAACTATCCTTTTAATACGGGTCACCGGGCCCCTTCAACATCCTGAGGAAAAAAATCCTATTAAACTTGTTACACATCATTTGATTAGATAATCACATTTTACTCATACAACGCTCTTGGTAGACTGTAATTGCTTTTATCATTCAATAGAATTTTTTTATGAAAATTGCATTTTGTTAATTTCTTTCCAACAACATATACTTCCTGCTGCGGGGCGCCGGCCAAATAAGAGTGAATATAAGTTCTTCAACCTGTTGGCAACAATGGGACGTGAGGCTGCTTTTTAATTGGTTGTTGCGGCAAATCCGGTTAATTCTTTTAGAAAATATCCCAACAAGAAACAGAGGATAAAGGAGCTTGGACCTACCCGATTTACAGATTCAGCAAGTGATCGAGGACGAGCTTACACCTTCTCTCCCTCTCGTTTTGAAAAACAGAGTTGACTAACTGGATGTGGCGTAAGTTATGTATTTTATTGCTCCCCCCCTGTTTGCGAGACCTCAAACATCTCTAAAAAAGGCAAGCATTATGAAAGTTGCCAAAGTCACATGGCCACAATGAGGTTACATTTTTTCGACAAGCTTAGCATTGCTCAACAGCTTGATGCAGGCTTCATGACGGGTATATTTTGTGTTGTGTTGTTATTGTTGAGTCCAGCTTCACTCCACACCAGACCATTAAAGACATGTTGTTGTTGTTGACCCGTAAAACTTCCTGCTGCCGTCTACAAGAAAATGTCCACACACAATATTCCGGACATTTTCTGAACAGTTCATGTTTGTTGCAGTTTGTTCATAAAGTCTTTTTTGTGGATCAGTGGGACCTCAATACCACGGCTCCGTGATCACTACTCTAAAGATACTTCCTCCAAATGACGTCAAAAGCTATTCATCATTGTCCCGAAGGTCCCTTAAGGTGATTTAATGTTCCAAACCTTGACAGCTTTTATCGTTGTCTTTATTGGGCCATAAAGGTTAACTTAACCTCAGTGTACTCTTATTAGATACAGATCCATTCTGTCGGTCGTCTGCCAACATCACGTGGGCTCCATGATGCTCCTCCTTATCCACACATTGGCTAAGTTTCCAAATATTAGCTTACATTTGTGTATTCTCACCCGACAGTCTTGTACGGCTGTTTGCTCCTCGAATTGCAGTTGCAGTGTCAATAGCACAGCTAACCCCCCCCCCACCCCAGCCAAGGTCTACGTGTGGCATTAATCAGCCCTCCTAACACTGAGGCATGCTGAGGAGGGAAGAGGCATGTTTGAACGGATCAGACCAAACCCAACATGCTGGGACGTAGAGGGATTCTCTGCGCACCTCAGACTTTTCCATCCTGAGTTGATCCACATGAACACAGTAAATCATGGTGGTAGCTTTGCAAGTGGGATTATCAATAGCTAAACATAAATATATATATATATATGTCCTAACTATAATGGCTACTATAATAGTCTATTTCTAACTTAGTGAACTTATGTAACGTAAATAAACACAACAATATTTCAATTATCTTCCTCATTTAGTTTTGGTCCAGAGGTTTAGATTCAACAAGGATTCATGTATAGATGTTTTTCACTTTCCACAATACCTATTCAGGCCTGTAGAGGGCAGCAAACTCCCCTATGATCAAACCCTCTTTAAACAAATAAAATAAAAACAGTTCTAAATTGTAACTCTGGAAAAAAAAAGGCACATTGTTTGTTAAATGACACGACATCAAGCAGAGACGGGTTGTTTTTTCTAAATTGTACTTTATTTTCTTTTAAAGACATATGTTTTAAAACAGCGATTGTAGAGAATAAATAAAGAAACATTATGTTTGTTTTTTGTTTTTTTTTACTTCCATAGGTACATTTATGTAATTAAAAACTCTATAAGTGTGTTCATTGTCTTGTAGACCACAGGAATCCTCTTTTTTTTTCCTCCCTCTTAAATTAAAAAAGAAATTTTCACAATTTCCACCCCGCTCCCCCTTTCATCAAATTGATTACCAAATAAATTAAACGTAAAAAATCAAGATAGAAAAATTCTCAGCCCTTCCTTCCGCTTTGTTAATTTTGAAAAGTTGTGGCAGCAGAGAATCTTAACTCGTGACGTTTTTAAGTCCTTTTACCTCCATTTTGAAAACCAAGGTATGTACACTGAGAGGACATCCATTTCTCTTCCAGCATCGTTACCCCATGATTTTTTTTTAATTTACGTATAAATAATAAAACTAACTCTACATAACAATATTACCAATGGTAATCATACAGAATAGTATTTTCTTTAGCCTCTGACTGTAGACTGGCCTTCTGTTGACGCCATAGACCACAAATCACACTATACAGTAGAACCCTGTTCAGTAGAATAACATCAGTGATATGCTTTTTCTTAACATGTAGATCTTGTTGCCGACAATAGAGTATGTACATAATATAAATGAATCCAGCTGTGGAATGATACAGTAGGAACATCTGGAGCACTTCTGATAGTGTGGATTCTTGAGATCGTTGCTGATATTACTGCTGTATTTTTGTAAGCGCATACGTGTGATACTGCTTTTTGTGTTGCTCCTGTGCTATACGGTTGGTCAAACAACCAAAAAAGGCTGGGACATCCCAAGTGGTTTTTCTTGATTGAACTCTTAGGTCTTCCTGGAGGTGGAGAAGAGAGGAAAGAGAGAAAAAGAAGAGCACAAAGTATTTTAAATCAAATCACAGAGCGGGAACACAAACATTTAAGACTTTGGAAGTGGAGTGGTGTCTGGAATACACACTGCTTGCACTGAGGACTCCGGGGGGAGTCTCAGTAATCAACTAGTGTCCATGCAGCTCAAATAGTGACAGTCATACTGCTGCGGTGTTATGCACGTTCTTAGAAAAATACTTGGTCATGTCTTTTGGCAGGCAAATTAATTCAGAACATGCACAATAGGAATTCTGGTAGGAGATAAATGCTCCAAATTTCGGGGGAAATATTTTCTAATAATATTAAGAACCTTGCCATTGACCAAACTTGAGTTCCTGAGGGAAGGTTCAGTATTTCAAATCATCCATCCGTTTCTCTGTGATGCAGCTTGCAGCAAACTGGGCATCTGCAGGTACCAGAAACAGCTAATGAACCATTTTAACTCATTATTTGAATGCCAGATTATCAATTAAAAACCCCTTAACAAGCAGTTTAGACGTTATTTTGTTCAAACCCACTTTATTTTATATAAATTGACATTTGTAATTGTTTCAAATAGGTCTCTGCAAATCTGGGGGACGATTGAATACAACTATGCACAAATAAAGCACATGTAGTATAAAGTTGAATCCTTAAGTACAAGGAGTGTAGGTTTGAATATTTCACTCCGTGCAAACAATATTTAGCACAAGTATACAAGTGTGTTATTTAATGTATTTAAGAGAAGCCTTAGCCTTTAGTTTTCAACCTAAACCTGATTTAAAACATCAAGAAACATTCTTGAGTTTTGATACATATAAAAAAAAGATTCAATCTTATTAGATGGTGAATTTCAAATATTCAAAGGCTTTACTTATTGATTCTTGTTGCCAATAACCTGCAGATACCCTGAACAAAAGACACCTTGAATTAATGTTTGCTTTTGATATGAAGTTGATATTTGTGTTAGGAAATTTTAATATTAAGCTTATAATTGCTGATTCTTTCTTATGTTTTTTGCTGATCCAGAATTCCTACAGAGGAATGCAGTTCCTCAGCCAGCAGCACGTGTCACAGGAACCAAACAGCTTTACCCAAAACCTTCTAGAATAAGGTTAGTGTCTCAGTTGGTACAACACACACACAAACACACACACACACTTACACACAAATATATTTTCACAGCTACTCAATACAGTACACTCCCGCAAATGAACGCACAACGAACGTCTTCTTTGTCTCACGCACACGCACACGCCACTCAAACACAGATACTATGCTGTCGACCATATACAGGGGCACATTCAGTACATTTTCAGTCGCACAAAAACCAAACAAAGTTCAGGCACAAAGTCACGTGGATTTGATTTACAACCAAACAAAAACCCTGCATCACCGAAAACTACCACACCAACCAACTAAACAGAGGGGATGTGTAAGAATGATAATCATGACAGACAACAAAAAGGAAAGTAATCAAAAGCAAAAAAGTCTAAAAGGAAAGAATTCTATCCATATTTGATGGACATGCTGTTTGTTTTTCTAAAAGCCTCAATGCTAAGAGCTACATTAGCCTCTGCTGTCATGATAATCAATTACTTACAGATGCTGAGGTAAAGTGACAGTTATTGATCAGTGTTTGCAAGGATTAAAAACCAGGACAAAATAATAAGAGGAAACTCACAACGCACCAAACACAGTTCATGGTCGCCACAGTAACCCGCCATGCAGTTGAGCATGGTGAATCAAGGCAACGGCCCAAAATAAAAATTGCTAATGGCAACCATCACAGGCAATATCGCCACAGCAACCAACACAGGCCAATTAACTTACAACGCAGTGAGAAGGAAGGGGGGAGGTTTTAGCGGTTGCTAGGCAACCGTAGCCATAGCGACGCACGTCTCCACGATATATGTATGGACGGACAGTCTTGAGAGTGGTGTGATGTTTTTTTTCAGGAAAAATGGCATATGGCACAGCACAAAAACAATAAATGAAAAGTAAAACAAAAAATTAATGACGAACAGTAGTTGGCATTCAACCCTGCGACAGAACACTGGTTAGACAAAACATTTGAGCCGAGGTAAAGTCTCTAAATCTCTCTGTAAAACTGTCCCTGTGCACAGAGCAATAAAGGAGGAGCCACGCTTACACATCTAGCTCAGTAATGTTGATCTACTGTAGAGTAATTGACTTCCTCAGTTCCACATGAAAGATAACCATCTAAGTACTGAGCCCCCAGTTACATTCCTCTCTCCTCAACTTCCAGACCCGTTTCTAGCTGTCTATCAGCCCCCTCCCTGAGCCACTTCTCAGTCAATATGCAGTGACGCACCTCGCTCAGTAAGGTCTGTTGGCATCCTTGGGCCTCTTCAGCTGCACCTTCAGTCTCTTCATGCCGATCTGGAAGCCATTCATGGCCTGGATGGCAGTCTGGGCACTGGACGGGTTGTCAAAACTCACAAAACCTGGGGAGGAAAAGAGGAAAATGAAAGAAGTGAACAAAAGCGTTCATACTGCGGCAACAGCAGCAGCATTTGAGAAAGTGTGGAAGCAGAAAAAGGTAAAATGACATGTGAAAATGTTTCCCCTGTCACACAAAAGAGACACATGCTAAAAGCAACAAGGTAAAAATAAACCAGCACTGACGTTGCCGTTCCTATTAGCATCGCTGTGACTCACCGAAGCATTTGCTCTGGTTGGTGGCTCGGTCAACAAACACCTTGGCAGAGATGACGTTGCCAAAGGGCAGGAACATCTGCAGGATCTCGGAGTCGGTGAACTCCTGAGGCAGGTGGTAGATGAAGATGTTACAGCCCTCGGGTCCTGCAAGCAGAGATGGGAGAGAGACAAGGAGGCGGACATGACGCGACAAGACAGGACGGGTTCAGAGAGGAGTTAGAAACTGCAGCGTTCAGGAAATGCTTGGAATGTTAGGTGGATACAAAATAAAAATGAGCAGAATAGAGCAGGGGAATAAATCAAATATTAAAATTGATTGCCAAATAATCTTAACACCTCTGTATCTGCATGTTATATACATATGTTTGAGGAAACAGTGACTTAAGGACATTTTAACACACATTTTGGGAAGTGTTTTTCCCTCCAGTTCTAGACAGTCACTGATTTCAGGTCAGTGTCTGAGGATCAGGGATCAGACTTTTGGACTAACCAGTACAGTGAGGATTAAATCTTGATTCACTTGGGTTGTCTTTGAGTTGCATCACAGTTGTTTGATAAGCTGAAGCATGAAGTTAGTATTATTTCGATAAGAGCTTTCTTAAGTAGTGATTTCATCAATTGAGCAAATTATTGATTTGTTTTTCGAGCAGAAACTCTTTTTTCAGTTTGAACAAATTGTCAAATATATGCTGGACAAAGCAGCCATAACGTTGTAACTTAACTGTGGTGTAAATTATATAATTTAATAAAGTTGTACAATTCTGTACAAGTTATTGAATGAAAATCATCAGAGGGGGAGCGTGATTTGAAAACTGGGTTGTAAAGTGAGTGCGGTTTGTGGTAAAAGGGTCAAAACCACTGGTATTTGCCTCTAAAGATATGATTATCTGTAAGTTTACCTTCCCGTTGCTGCAGCTGCTGCGGCTGCTGCGGCTGCTGGGCCACCAGTTGGGGCTGGTGGGGGAAGGGCTGTCCCACCAGGCTGTAGGCAGCAGGGTAGGTGGCTGTCGGAGAGGAGGAGCAGATGAGCGGAGCAAACAGAAGAACACTGCAAACTAATCATTTTTCAACTTAAAAAAACAACATCTGACTGAGCTGAACTCCCACCCACCCACAGATCCGCTGGGTTTTGCATCTAGTTTGTTATGTATGACTCATTCTATAGAGATAAGGGGTTATTTACATTTCGTAATATATGTGCATGTTTTGACTTTGGATGTAGATTTCCCACTCAAGCATGCAGTGTTGCGTAGTCGGGGAGTGCAAAGGTAGCTGTAATCCATTATGTTGCATAAATCTGCTTTTGCATTCCGGTTACACAAAAGTCGTTTGCAGGGAACAAATCTGAGGCCGAGCAGTTAAACTCCACGTAGCATGAAACAAGAGGATCATATTTGGGGGGATGATTTGTTTGTTTGCATCAGTCGCAGCAGCAGGACGTGTACATAAGAAATGCATTTCTATAAATAAATATCAGTTTTCATTCCATCTTATAGCTTTTACACTGAACACATCTAACACAGTCAGTACTGAGGCTCACCTGTGTAGTGCTGCATGCCTGTATACGCCTGCTGTAGAGGGTCCAGGACAGGACTCTGAGCTGTGACACAATGAATAAATATCGTCACCAACTGCTGTTTATCACACACACAAACACACACACACACATAAATAATCCTCAATGCTATCTGGAGCACATCGCCATGCTCCAAATAACATTCAGAGCTTTAGTTTCATTTCATTTCCTCTTAATTACAGCCTCACTGTCAAAGTAGGAAAGCCTGTGAATCTATGGAAGAGGCCACACGATTTATTCTTTACTTCTGTGATGCGAGGGATGTACCTTGATAAGCGTGAACGCCGTTGGTGTACAGGGCTTCGGTTGCTGATTGGCCGTTGGGAGCTGGCAAGGAGGCGTAGCTGTTCAAAGAGATTGGTGGAGGCAAAGCGGGCACGGGTGTGCCTGCCATGGAGGGGGGAGTGCTGGTACCTGCACATATGTTTGCCCACACTTCAACACTTACTTACAATAAATTCCAAGACAGGACACAGTTAAATTCAAACTTGCGCTGAAATCATGAACTGAAATGAAAGACATTAGTTTATTACATATGCACACTGCACACTGTTCCCAATGTCAACCCTTTTTAAATTAGAGATCAACATTATTCATTGGGAATTGAACAGTGTGTCTGCCTGAATTTTCACACTCTTCTGAGATATTAGTTTATTTCAGATATAGGAGTCCTATAATTCAATTTAAGATCCTTAAACTCAAATGTAAGAGATCCTTATCAAAATATATAAAAGAACAATTAATATAAGTCAAAATATTTGTTTCAAACCCTGCCTGTAGTGGAGTAGAATATAAACTCTTCAACTACATAAGGTTTCATGTTTCCCCAACTCAACTTCCATCTCACTGGTTTTTATAATTTAAAAAATAAAACACAACCAACATCGTGACAGAAAGATTTTCTTTTCAAAACAACATAATATATGTTTGTTATTTCGTCCTCTTGGCTCCATCCCCTTGTGTAACTGTCTTCATATTTCAGGCGCAAATCTAATCAAGGCCGGCCGGAGCCAGACATCCCTGCCTCTCATTACCTGAGGAGGGGGTGATGGATGCGATCGGCGTGGCAATGAGGCTGCTGGGGTTGAGGGCGGCGAGCTGCTGCATCTGAACCGCCGCCACCGTGGCAACAGGAGAGAGGTAGGCCGACTGCGCCACCAGGGCCTGCTGCTGCATCAGCTGGAGGAGAGGGAGGATGTGGTTTTGTGAGTGTGTGAGTCCAAAAATCAAGTTGAAAACCTCATAAACATTGTGACAGGAAGCAACATCAGATATCCAGCTCAAATAACTGTCTCCAGCCGTAAAAACCCAACATGTGTCATGACATGCGACGGCTCCAGACTCGATCAGGAGTCACAATATATCTGAAGGCCACATTTCTTTACACAACCTACTACAGAGCTGCAGGCCCTGGTGACCTTCTCTGCTTGTGATTGCAGACGCTTCACAGTATTTTATAATCAGCCATTGAGACCGAATCACGGTAATAATCTGTCTTCAAATCATGTAGCGTGTTCCTGCTCTAAACTGTGAGGGTAAAAATACCCGACTACCATTTCTGCTGCGGGGCAGTTTGCAAAAGGACCTGGAATATTTACCTAGTGTTCAATATTCATGTGTCTGTCCGTGTTTTGTGTGACGGACAGCATTCTGTGGACAAACGCACTGCAGAGTAAAGACGCTGTTAGGCCTCTGTAAGCATCACATATTGAACAAATGTTCATGGGCGACATCTAAAACCATTTGCACTAAACGCTCAATTAGCAAAGAAGAGAGCGGTAAGGCAGGGAAACTGGGTTTTGTATATCTTTTCTTTGAGGATATTTTCAGTCCTGTAATTTCAGCTTTATGTCACATCAGCTTTTACTTACGTCTACATAAGGAAAACAACTGCCAGCCTTTTGTTACCGAATCATGCATGGTCTCCCTCTGATTATTTAAATAAGGGTTGATACCGAGCTGGAGACGAACGGAGTCGGACGAGGATACAAAACGAGTTGAGCAGAAAAGGGTTTCTTTGCTTCTTCTTAAGGTAAAGTGTGTGTGTGTGTTTGTTGCTCACCGCCTGTGTGTAGGCGTTGTACGCCCCGAGGTGCAGGGTCATGGGACTGATGACGCCCAGCTGAGAGGCCACCTGCTGCATCCGCCTGAGCCCTCGCTCCTTCTCCGAGTCGGCGAACTTAACCACCAGGCTGGACGAGGCGCCCTGTGGAGGTAACGTGGATATCGTAACTCCTTTGGTCTCGTGCTAAACGTCAAGAAAGAAACATCAACGCTCAGTCAAGGTGAAACAAAGCAACAATGTACGGCATGTTGGGACCTCTGAATTCTGCATCACTTCAATAATAACTGTTATAATGTGAAAATCTAAAGGCAATCTGCAGTTTCTAGGACATATTAGCGATTAGACAACAGTGAAGCTAAAATTAGGCAGAAATGTAAAAAAGAAATACTGAGATAAATGTGAATTTTCCATATAAAATCAGTAGCTCTTTTGAATTTAGAGTAAAACCTGCACAAAGAGCACAGAACAAATCACCTCCAGCAGAAGAGGAGAAAAAAGAAACTACCCAGATGAGCACATTTTAAAAAGACTGTGTCCTCGATTCAGTGTGTGGAGGAGGGGGACAGAAACCAGAAGTGGTGACTGTGGGCTGAGTCACCGTGATCAGTGTCTAAACGCCTGGATGTGGAGCATGTGAGTGTGTAAGCAGCCGTGTAGCTTCTGTGCATGTGTGTGTGTGTGTGGGGGGGGAGGGGGGACTTACAGGTAAAGTACGACTCCCGTGCAGAGCGTTGATGGCGGCCTGGGCCTCTGCGTTGTTCTGGAACTTTACAAATGCGCAACCTAGGAGAAAATGACACACCATTAAACGCGGCCTCACACAGACACACACACACACACACACTCTCTCTCTCACGTGGACCCGGTATGAAGAAACGACTTTGCTTTAAAAATACATTAGGAGCCGTCTTACATCTAGTGCTTCATCAGTTATTAAGGCATCATTACACATGGTCCACAAAACATTCATTGCTTCATCAATCACAGGCCGTAAACCTCCAAACGCATCATTAGCCATGACCCATAAAACCTATTGCACCATTAGTCACGGCTCATGCAACAAACGCAGAGATCTCCAGCGTCTGCGTTTGAACTGTTGCCGGACGTTGATCTACACGACAGATGTTACGAGCGTTGTTGTTTTTCGTGACGATTGTAATTTATGTTCACGTGACGGCAACGCGTCCTCGGGTTCGACTCTCAGGGTCGGAGGATGAGAAGTCAAATATCTAAATGAAGGCCGTGTCATGTTGACAGTCGTGATCTGGAGCCGATCATTGGGATCAGGAGAGAGAAAAGCTCAAGGACACGTGAGAAGCAGGTGTTTGGGAAATTGTGGAGAAAGGGAAAGCTTCCAAAAACACCTGAATGCTGCATCTTTTTAAAAGAGGGACAAATATGAATTTATTGTTATAAAAGATACATTTTTTGGCTATTATGAATCAATTTGTTTTAATTATAGTTAGTTTTCTGGTTTAGTTTTAAGCAAGATTACACAAAAACAAGTGAGCTGATTTCCATGAGAATTGGTTTTGCTACTTTTGATAATATTTCTTTTTTTTTGTGTATATTGATAAAAAAAATGTCATATTTAGGAGGTGGGTATCCATGACTGGGTATTATATGGTATGAATCAGAATAAAAATCTAGATCTAAGTAATGTAAATGTGATTTCATAAGGGAACTGCTGAGTACTATTGTTGCATCCACTTAAAATGTCATTTTATAGAAGGGATGAAACAGGGTTCAGAATTTTGCAGGAAGTTGTGTGTATCAAAGCCCAAAGGCCAAGGCACTACACACGTATACATCAGACCAACATGGGAATAAAACAAAGTGTAGTCTTGTTTTGAATCTACTTCGGAACAGGTAAAGATTTGGAACAGATGACCAGCTGAGGAGAGCATCTCTGTTGTAAAAACAGGTTGTTTTATTCAAAGCAATGGACGGAGGACAGAAGATGGAGTCTGTGATGCAGTAGAGACATGATGTTGACATGATTATGGCCTGTGGTTTTATTTGTCATTGATTTTAATACCGTGCTTTTCATTTCATGCTCTGTATCTGGAGTCCATGACGTTACCTTTGCTGGTGCCGTCGGGCCCGCGGAGCACCGTGCACTCCTCTATGCTGCCGAACGGCTCGAACATCTTCCTCACGTCGGTGTCCGTCTGCTGCTTTCCCAGCATGCCCACAAACAGCTTCCTGTCTTCTAAGGAAAAGGAGATTATACCAGAAGAGGAGGGGAGGAAAGTGTGAGTGAGAATAGAAAAACCGAGGGAGAAAATGGGAGTGGGTGTTTTTTTATCAGGGAGGCGATGCAGGCAATGAGAAAGGAGTAGGGAGAGGGGGGGGCGACAAAAGGGGAGAAGTGCCATGTCACCACTACATGCATGCAGGAGGAGTATTAAGGAAGCAACAGTGTGATGGGCAGTGACAAAGCAGGGAGGAGGCCGGGGGCCTGCCGTACTTCAGAACCACCACCAGAGTGCAGTAAACTGTGAAAACCTCCACAAACAAACAGCATCTGGCGGTGACTCGAATGTTTGTCAGCCTGTGTGTTGTCAGAGAAGCTGCTCCGTCTGTCCACGTCTGTGAGGGGATCAGACCGGAGCTTCTGCATGTTTGAGCCCGACCACTAACAAATATATATGTGCTTGTTAGAATTCTGCAAAATCACCAGCGGACGGGGAAGAAGAAAAAACCCTGCAGGAAAATCATCTGCTGCAGAACCTGAGGCCTAGAGTGATTCACCACCGCTGTTGTTTTGTTATACTTATGCAAATGTTACACAAGATAGAGGTCGAACATGTGGTCTTATTAAAGAAGGTGTGTAGATGTGACAGTGAAATGTATCATCAGTGTTGACCATGGAGTAGCATTTCATGTGGTCTCTATCATCAGTCAGTCCTTCACGATACCAGGAGGCTGAAAAAGAAGTTACTAATGGAAATACAGCCTTCAAACATTATATTTACACCTATGTGTTTCCCTACTCCGTCATCAATCTTTTACCTCTACGGACAAAAATCCTGCATGTGTGGTGAAGCAGCTTCTGTATCTCAACCACGTTTCAAATATGTCCTCATGCCTTTTACAACTAAATGATTACATTCAATGTTAAATGGCCGACAACAATGCAACACACGTATGAGCTGTAGCTAATGAGAGAACAGAACACACGACAGAAACAGCTGAAATGTGTAGTAATTGTGTTTTAGGGAAATGTTGGCAGCAGCGTGAATCTAATCCTGACTGATTGGGCGACTGATTGATTACATGTTGGAAGAAGTGGCTTTGAAAGGTGTTGAGATTTGGGAGATGTGCCAATCACAACCCACTCCTTATCAACAGGTCACTGAACCCAAGTCTGATCCTTGAAATCCCTTATTTTATTAAAGCAGGGACCTGATGGTTTTGGCTCTTGTGTCGTCATCAGTGTCATTTTAAGATATTGTTAAAATAAATCAGGTTTTCTTTCCACTTTCTGCATGAGAAGCAAGTGTTTTAGTGTAGATGTGAGATGATTGTGTGCGCTATGAAGGTGCTGTTATTTGAACAGGTGCTGTGTGTGTGTGTGTGCGTGTGTGTGTGCGTGCATGGGGGGGGGGCAGGTGTCTCTTACCCCCTCTGCTCTCGCTGTCCGCCGGCTTCACTTGGATCGGACGGTTCATCTGGAAAGACAGAGGCCACACAGCGCAGGGAGTTTAAATATAGGACGGGGGCAGTGACCATGAACAAGAGGTAGAATAGAGAGAATTTATACCACTGGAAAAAAAAATGAACAAACTAGAAATAACCGGCAGGTGCTGGTAACACGATTTGGTCGCTGTTGTCTCGTAAGCTGCAGGAGCAGACGTGCAGATGTCATGTAACACGGGCTATTACTGGTGTAACGTGACGTCACGGTGACACACGTATGTAAGTCTGTGCTCTGTCAGTCGGCCTCCCATGTTTCCTCCAGTTATTTTCTCTTCTCCTTTTTCCCCCCCCCCTGCCAACTCTGCTTCACTAGACCACGACTGACACTGATATGAGGGATATTACATTCACAGTCGCTCTCTCTCTCTCTATGTCTC
Organism: Pseudopleuronectes americanus; assembly: GCA_038501795.1. Lineage (NCBI taxonomy): Eukaryota > Metazoa > Chordata > Actinopteri > Pleuronectiformes > Pleuronectidae > Pseudopleuronectes > Pseudopleuronectes americanus. The sequence goes on from CM076731.1 coordinate 5,309,157, forward strand.
TCCGACCTCTTCTCTCCGAGTCTCTCAGAATCGGCTCTAATGCCGATTGCCTCCAATTGCCTCACACACACACACACACACACCCCACCCACCCCTATCACACCAAACCAGGAAAAGCACACACCCACGCGGGATTGGGGAAGTGATAAGATTAAGAACACTCGCCGGCTAATCTGGATTACAGAAGCATGCATCGTCAGAGTAGATTCTGAGCCTGACAGGAAGGCAGAAACAGACCGGGGTATACAGGGTAAGAAAGAAAGGCATCATATCTAGCAAAGAAAATAATAAAAGACTGACAAAGAAAAAGTAGAGCGCACAGAACAGAGGAGGATTTAAGTGACCTTTTCATAATTCATCAAAAGACAAGTTGCTGAAATCCCATTTCTTTCCTCATAATTATTCCTCTCATTTACTTAACACAGCCTCCTCCTGTATGAACATGTGCACACATCAGTTCCCCGGCGCCTCGTCTTTGAAATGTAAAGAGCAAGGGAACGGTGAAAAGAAAGGTATTGAGTGGAATAAAGAGGAGAGAGAATAGGGCAAAGAGGAGTAAGAAGGGTGCGATTGAGAGGGATGGATGGGGGGAAGGAGAGGAGCATATGGAGGAGGAGAGGATGGAGGTGGGGGGGTGCGATGTGTGTGCGAGGGAGGGGATGGGGTGAGGTGAGGAGTCGAGGTGCGAGCGGCAGAGTGACACTCTGTTAACTGTGGCTTAATGAAGGTCTTAATTATGGAGCTGGTGACATTTCGGCCAGTCACTGTTCCCGTGTCACTGATGGATCGGCTGCGATCGGTCACCAGGAGACACTATTGATCGCTGCTGCGGCCGGACGGCATGAACAAACACCGTCCTCTCCACGCCACCGCCGCCGCTGCCGCCACTGGAGTGAACCGGCACCTGAAACACCTGCTGCAGAGGCCCCCCCTCACCCCCCTCACCCCCCTCGCCCCCCTCGTCCCCTCACTGAGGGCGTCCAATTGATTGCACCAATTAGGCGGGTGATGGAGGGAGATGGAGGGCCAAAGTCTCAAAACCATCTTCCAATCACTCAGGCAAATGGAGGCCTGCTCCTGCAATCACTGAATAGTAATTTCATCTTAAATCACAGTTTCAGTTTTGTTCCTTATACATATAATTACATGTGTTTTTTTGTATTTTCGCAGAGATCATTCTGACTCGGCCCTCGTGAAAGCTTTGCATGAAAGCGCTCAGCGGATAACACCTTTGTCGTCATAATCGGCTCCATTCATTTGCCTTTTGTCTTGTTTGCCACTATTCCAATCACTTCTCATGTTGTTTTGTACTCGTACACCCACAGTACAGAATAGTTAGTTACCTCCGTGCAATATTATATATTTACTCTTTTCTTAGCTGATTTCATTTTGATTTGTTTTATGTTTTTGTCTCAGGGTGTTAAATATTAAACAGCATGTAACTTAATTCTAATTTTTCTTTTAACGCTTTTTTATTTAAACGTGTATTTTCAAAGAAGTGGATCTCGCCATTATTTTATTGATGTTTTAGGCTGGTTTTCACAAAAGGAAATATTAATAATAGGCCTGCTCTTATTATGTGATCATTTTCAGACTGTTTCTCTTAATGTCACATTAGTTTTAATCATTATGCCCTTTCAGCTTTTTTGCATTTACTTAATAAAACAATACATTCAACATTGTATAAAAACTTAATGAGAAAAAAAATATTCAAGGATTCAGATTTTACATGGAGGCAAAGGAAGCAGCTTTAAACAACAACAACTAAATAATAGATGATATAAAACAGAGAAGGATACATCATATTTTTTTCTGTTGCTGATAGGATTTGGCAGTTTCTTTTTTATTGCACCGAAAATACACGGTCACACGCATCAAGGGATGTGACATCTACCTGAATTAAAATAAATATGAGCCTGTCCGGTCAAAGTGAGTACACGTCCAGTTGCTGAAATGTCCTCAGAGCCAAACACCAGGAACGAGACCTTGGTATCCAGACCTCAGTGGCTGCTACAGTTCTGTGAACATGCGACATAAACATGAGAAATCTATAATAAAACCAGACTCCGATTAGATCAGTGCAAAGATCAAATATGATCTACAGTGAAATGATCTAAGAGTTGATTTAAGGATTTACAGATGGATGCCTCGACCTCACAGCAGCAGTTTAGTGTGACGTCTTTGTGACCGATCACATGTTTGACTGACGCCTGTAATCCCATGGCCCATATTTCAGGGCAGGAAGACAAACAGTGAAGGCCGCGGTGGAGGCGCTGATAAGGAGAAGCAGCAGATGGCTCAGGAGATTGGAATTAGAATATACAAGAGGGAAAACAGCTAGAAGTGGAAGGCATCAACGCCGTGCCACTCCAGATCAGCCCGGCAACACGGCCCCGCCGCCTCTGACGAGGGCCGGCGCTCGCATGGCCATCGTCATGACAACCCCCGGTGATGAGAGCCCCACATCAGGTAAACAAGGTTGCCCTGAACGACGCGCAGAGGAGAGGACAGGGTGAAAAACAAATGAGGAGGACAAAGGGTGCTTCTAGGTCGAGAGATAGAAGGATTAGATGGGCGAGGGAGGAGGGGGAAGGAAAAATGAAAGATTCCGAACACACGCACGAACACCAAAGAGAAAGAGGGATGATGGAGGGAGCGTTCGTGCCTGTTGAATGTTGGCGCTGCCTCGAGAGCAGATGCAGGAGCAGGGAGGAAAAATATCTCCCTCTAAGCCTAAACCACTAACAAACACTTTACAGTAATTTGCTCTCTCTCTCCCCTCCTCCTCCTGTTGCTCCCCTCCTCCCATCTCCTTCTCTCTCTCTCTCTCTCAGGCTTGTTTACAAAAACAGTCCCATACTGTGCACAGACAACACACAGGCACAACCTGCCCGATCCACAGCCCCATTTAATCTGCGTGCCTCTGCTGTTTGATTTTTCCTCTCCCTCCGCGCGCCGTCTCCAAAACACACAGTTATTATATAAAGTCACATTAAACACACATGCGTTATTACTGCCACACACACACACAGACACACACACACACATCCATGCTTTGTCTGCTCCTGTCGGTCACAGCAACATGAGCACACATCTACACATACTTAATCTTTTTTTCGCCCTGTGATGCCGCCGGGGGATTTTTGGAAAAGGATTATTATGAGATATTAAATCCATAGATTATCCAATCAAATCACGGCTCGACCCCTTCCCACATAATGCATGACCACGCACACACACCCCCAACGTGAATGCGTTCGTCAGCTCCAAGCAACAGGAACGTGTTTTAGACGGAGGGTGAGTGAAGCATATTGATGGTGGGATATTTTTTCTCGCCTTTTCGATTTTGAGCAGATGATAATCTCTATACACTCAACTGGCTCAACGCGAGCCACTGGGGTTGAATCTATATAGCAGGCGGCTGCTGCTGCGGCTGCTGACACATTTCTGTCGCCTGTTTTCTCGTGCAATTTGCAGATCCGCCCTGAAAAGCAGCCGCTCTGAATGGTAAATATCAGCAGAGACCATCTCCCCTGCTCTTTGAAGAGTGTTTACAGCAGGGAGAGTTGGAGGTCTGTGTGTGTGTGTGTGTGTGCGTGTGTGCGTGTGTATGTAAGGGAGAATTGGGGGGTAAGGGGGGGGCACAAAGACAATTTACCGTCTTCGCCTCCCCTCCGCTCCATCACACAGCGCTGGTCATTGCATCGCGCCGGTCGCCAGGCAACCTGGCATCCCTCGTCCCCGCCGTCTCCAAGCAACGAGACCTGCGACCGTAATCAACCTGCCACTCCCTCCCCTCCCCTCATCTCTCCGCCCTGTTCTGTTCCTCTCCAGTCTCTGATGCTTTCGCTCCCTCGCTTCTCCATCACAAATGCACTTACGCTGGGACGCACTTGTGAATTCACCCAGGGGAAACAGAAGTGGAAGAAGGAGCACAGGTGGAAATTGGTATATTCACAGGGCGAAAAAAAAAGAAAAAAAGAGGAGGATAAAAAAAACAGACTTTGAGGAGATTAACAGACACAGATGATTGTGAGCTCGGAACAAAGAGTCGGAACAAAGCAGCAGAGGCAGGGACGAAAAGCAGAGATACACAAGTAGGGTCTGTTAATGTTGCCACACGTGGATGCACACACAGATGCGCACACACATGGGTGGGTAGGCACACAAGGCGGAGAGAGAGACCTTCTCCTGAATCCGGCCTGTAGCTAAATCAATCAAACACAAAGACACTGACAGCCCCATGCTAAGCACAGCTCAATAATATTTATTCAATGATTTGCTCTTAAAAATGTCAACTCTGCTTCCCCTGTGTTGTCTCCGACTCCTACAGGGTTCAACAGTCCGTCCGGTGTCGAGCCGAAGACGTTTTGTCAAACAAGAGCCGACGAAAATCCTTCAAAAGCGGAGAAACTGAATATCAAAGAGTACATTTTCTAACAACACTGGAGTCGACTCTCAATTGTTTTGTCTTCTCCGACTGTTAAATATTCATGTCAAGTGTTGTTTGACTCGAGTCAGTGGAGCAGAGGGAGGAAAGAACTGAATTACGGACAGATATGTGTGTGTATTTGTGTGTAAGCGTGTGTGTGTGTGTGTGCGGATTGGGCTCATGTCCTACTTTTCTTTCTTCTTTTTTTAATTTGCTCATGCTTTTACACACTTGGGTTTACATGCTACGCTATGACCAGTCCTACGAGTTCAAAAAGCCTAATGAGTTTTGTAGCAGCCACACACACACACACGCACACACTTACACAAACCCCCTCGAAACACACTATTTCTCAGTAACAGATGTCTGCATTTAAGCTGATAAACACACTGCCTCAATGCACCTCCAAACATCCCCCCCCCACCCCCCCCACCCACCCACCCTTGCCGCCACCCACTGTTCATTATGTCAAACTTTCATTCATTTCTCCCTGCCCTCCCCCCACCCTCGCTTATTGTCCCCACCCCTCCTTCATTTATCCAATTCCTCTCTCGTTCACACCCATTTACTACGTCTGTAAATCCAATCTGCGTTTATCATTACTGTCGACACAGAGTGACGCGCATGAAAAAAAAATGGGCCCTTCTTTTTATTTGTCGCCTGCCGACGCCGCCTCTCCAGCATCGTCCCTGATGCACGTCCGTATGCATGCATATGTAAATGACCCAATGCCAGATCCATTGATTGAGAGAGCACATTGGCCCTGAGACACGCTAATTGCTATCATCTTCTTCATCATCATCATCATCTTCATCCCAGCCCCCGCCTGACGTCACGACACAGGCTACACATGGAGGCCCTGCTTCATTGGGGCCTATTGTCAGGGACCATAAAACAACATGTTCACTGTGACCCAGTGGATCAAATCTAAATCTGGTAGCAACCTTTCAAAATAAAACAGCACGACTGGGAGGGAGAGGAGAATTCGCTGGTGAATGTGTCTTGTAGACAATATGTCAACTCGTCCATTATCTACACGTGATGAACTATGTCAATCCAGTCGTCGATCCGGAGCTCGGGACCTTGGGGCTTCAGCCACTTAAGCTCCAGCTTTTTTTTCACATAAAGCCAGCAGGATTTTCATAAAGGCTCTGTCTCTGAAGTATATCTTTTGTGGGATCTTGAATGGGTATAGAACATTGAATCTGAAATGGTGAGCCGTTCTGACCATCTGCTGTGAAATCTGACGGATGCTCTTCCAGCGGGCATTTAGAAAATATATATAAAAAATGATCAGCATTGTTTACCTGGCCTTGTAAGCAGGAGATCTGGATTTTTGTATATACGTATTTATCCATTTATCTGTCTCCGCTATGCAAAGATGGAGTAAGTCTACAATGCTAACAGGTAACACCACCTCCATACGTCCATATGTATCTGAAGCAGAGTGTTTGCTCAGACATGAGGGGCACAAATTACCACAATCTGGCACGACAACTTCCCATCTCATATCCTGCGTAAAAAGCCTGGGCTATATTTAGCATATGCATTTATTTCCGACTATTGATAAAACCCCTCTGTCTGCTCCGTCTGAGTCCTTATGGCTGAGTAAATGTCAGGCTTAGTCAGATGTTCCACTCACAGAGGGATCTTTCCTCTCGTATATAGGCAGCTTAAACACAGAAGGCCTCACGGCACAGAATTCACTCTCTCTCTCTCTGTCTCTCTCTCCCTCACACACACACACACACACACACACACACACACACACACACGGCAGATAGTGAATAAAGAAACCTGAGAGGAGCTCATAATAAAGCCAACAACTTCCATCCATCCATCCATGCATCCGTCCAAGTCTTTGTATGTGTAACCTCCACGGAAACGCACAAACACAAAAGCAAACACACACTCACACACACACGCACACACACACACTTTCACACACGCACACACCGGTCATTAAACCCAGTTGGTGTTAACACCTGCCCTCCCTTGCCCTGCTGCAAATGCAAACACGCACCAAACACACACACAGCTACTATCTCACTTGGGCACAGTCCCACTGTTAAACAGTCATATTTAGTAGTGAAATTAACAGTGAGGCCTTGTGGCAAATATTAATTCAAGTAAGCGATGAGGAGACATTTATTGTGTCTTTACTCAAGCAGACGAAGAGATGAAGAGCTGCAACTTACGATCTCTTACTCACTGACTACAGGAGTAAAAGTCTGACATTTTAGGAAATATATATATATATATATATTTAAGTGGCTGGTACCATTAGACAGAGCTAGGCTAACTGTTTCCCCTTGTTTCCAGTCTTTATGCTAAGCTATTTATGCTAGCAACTAGCTGCAGCTTCACATTTACCAAACAGACATCAGCGTGTAATCTCATTTAACTCCCAGCAAGAATCCAATTATACATACTAATAAAACTTTGAGGCATTCTCTTGAATCTAGCGACGGTTTTCCCCCCCGATAATGATTTTGTCAATTGAACTAAAATGTCAGGAAATAACAAACAGGTTCATGCCGCCTGTGGAAATGTCTTAAATCACCTAAGAGACCAAAAACTAAACATAATCAGGCTGTTATCACCGAGAAACACAACAAGCACACCAGTGAGATTTTGCCATTTGCTCTTGAAAAAGTACTCTACGTATTTCTGTCTCATAATTTCAGCTCTAATGATCTCCAACAGCAACCAGAGACATAATTTCAGCTCATTCAACAGATATTTATATAAAGTTGTTGAAATCGACGTTGAGTTTTGTAGGTCGCTGTGTAAAATGGCTTCTTTTAATGCGGCATAACCGTGTGTGTGATGGTCTCAACCTGTGGAGACAAGAGAACAAGATGTCCAAACAGGACAGGACCAGAGAACAGCTCAGAACATCTTCTCTCCTCCCAGAATCCATTTTCACACTTCCTCTCAGAAACTGTTTGACTGTTCCTGCCTCTTTTTTTTCTCTCTTCTCTTCTCTCCATCTACCAACTCCGCCATTCTCTCTCTTTCTTTCTCCTCCTCCTCCTCCTCCTAGACGGACCCCTCTCTCACCTGAAACGAAACCCAAGGCCAGGTGCCACTCCGATATAAAACCATCTGTTCGACCCTGCCTGACTTCTTTCTTATTCCACCCTCCCCATCTCCTTTCTTTCTCTGTTTCCATTGTCGGCTAAGAGAAAGGAAAAAATCGGTGAAATAGCAAACGTGGAGAAAGAAGAGAGAAGAAACGCAAAAAAAAAGAAAAAGAAGCTGTGATGAGTGTTAATGACATCCTTCAGCTTTCTCTACATTCAGGTGAGCTTTCATTTCAGCTCCTTCCTCTCGGTCCTATAATTGCCTTCATGTTATTTCTTTTGTGTCACCCCACGACCATGAGATGCCAAAGTTAATTATTCTTTGGCAGTGCAGGTGCAATTAGATGACAATTACACCACAGCTGGTAGCAGGGGTGGGAAGCCGTTCTTGTCCGCGTGGGCGTGCATGGAGCTAATAAGATGGTTTTCGTCGTCTTTTCTTTTTTTTCTCTCTCTCTCTCTCTCTCTCTCTCTCTTTCTTTCTCTGGCGAGGGGAAAGGGGGGCAGGGAGGGAGAACACAGGAGGGTTTAGCTTGTTCCACTCGGCTTAGAGGTAAGAGGTTGTGAGGAGGAGAGCCGCTGGGGGAGAAACACGGGGGGGAAGAGGGCTTTAGCCGTGGGGCACCGGGTCCCGCTGATCCCCCCCTACGAGAGGTCAGGGAGGTCACGCTACTGTCACGCTAACAAAAGGATTTCATTTGTTGCCACCCTAATACCGGCCGGCTCTTTCAAATTGTCCCCGCGACCCGCAGTGTCCCGCCCCCCGGCTGCCATTACAACACTGAACGACTGCTGAAATTATTACAATCAATGAGTGATTATCAAGGGAGAACTCAAATGACTGCTGTTTAAAGCAGCACAGGATGGTTCGTGGCTTTCTTCTGTTTCAGGGCTTCAACCAAATGTTATTTTCACCATCATTTCATTTCTCAATAAACTCCTTTGGCTGTTAAATGTCCAAAAGATGTGAAAAATGTCCGTCACAAGCCCAACAACCTAAAATTGCCCATTATCAGTTAGTTTAATGATTATCTTTTTTGATAAATAGTTTTGTCTGTAAAACTAATTATTGTTTTGCCAACAACAATTTCTTATTCCCTGTATTATCACATCTGACAAAGAAAACCAGCAAACCCTCACATTGAAGAAGATGTAATCAGACCATGTTTTGCATTTTTGCTACGAAAACGACTCAAGCTAATAATCGATTATTAAAATACTCGCTCTTCAGATGATTTGAAAAATAATAATTGTCTGGTTCTTTTCAAATGTTAATATTTGCTGGTTTTCTTCGTCTTCTATGAAACTAAATTTAAAATATTTTGGGTTTGTACAAAAAAGAAGCAACTTGACCACACTAGAATCTCTTATGGGCAAATTTTACCTGCCAATCAATAGATTATTTAAAAAAACACACTGTTCTCCTGCTTCCTCACTCTTCCCTCAGAATCTGCAGCCATTAGCTGTCATTCAGGAGAGGGAGAGATAGAGAGAGAAAGAGAGAGAGAGAGAGAAGTGAATGATGATGAATGTAGATTTCAACAGAAATATCCAAACGGAAACAGGGTTAAAGCCTTGTTAGTAGAAAAGAGGAAGCAGCAGCGAGTCTGGGAGCACACTCTGTCTCAGTAATTCCTTGCCTTGTCGCCTTGTCTCTCATGGAGTCGGTTATTATGGAGACGCGGCTGTCACGTCATATTTAGCTCTGGAAATGTCATTTGGCAGCACACCTGCTGCCCGGCTATGCTAATAAAGCTAGTTTTAACTTTGATTAGGACTCACAGGGAGAGATGGATGGAAAGACGGGAGAGGAAGGGGAAGATGTATGTATATATAGATATGTATGTATGTATATGTGTGTGTGTGTATAAAGGGAGAAAGACATAGATACATAAAAGAGAAGAAACATCAGAGAGAATGAGGCCCTCCAGAAGCGAACCTCCGAGCTGTCTCTTTCGTCTCTCTCGACCCATGACATGCAGCGAGATGACTCATGCCTTAACTGGATGGATATGTCTGGATGCATCACATATGAAACATAACAGGGAGAGCAGCCCCTGACCTTTATTGGAGCATATCAGCTGAAGGGAGAATACGGGGCTGACATGTCAAACTCTGTTAATTTCTCTCGTGTCACTGTGCGTCCACGTTTGTGCACGTGCACGTGTGTGTTCAGATGCCCTCGCCTGCCAGTTATTCCCTCCCTCCCTCCCTCCATTTTTTTTTGTACACACATGTGAGCCGCTGAGGACTCGAGAAGGAGAAGATGACGACGACGCACTCACCCCTGGTAGCGTCTTCTGCTCGTGCAGTGCATTCTGGGCTTTGAGGGCGGACTCGCGTGCACAGTATGTCAGGAAGGCACATCCTGGGAAACAAAGCCAAACGGGAGAAGATCAGCCAAATATAAGTGCATGTATTTTTAATGTCAGATTTGTCAACACTGTCAACACATGGTGCCGTTCGCCCCGAGGGCCTGAGGGCTGTGCCATCAAATTAATAATATAAATATGCACATTTGATATTGAGTACGTGGTTTGGTTTTATTTAACAGTTTTGGGATTGCATGTGTTTAAAATGTATTAAAAAAAAATGCTTCCAGCCTTTAATCGGGACACAATTATAAATATGTATTTAAAGCTGCGTTCAAAAAGTGGCATGAAAACAATGACCAACTGTCATTTTGTTAAATAGTTTTCCCACCAGCGCAGGAGATCGGCTGGGATTATTAAATCATAATACCTGGAGACAATTCAGACGCAGGCTGTCTGAATGAGTGGTTAATATCATGCTGTTCAAGCAAAATGTATGCAGTGCCACATAATAGAGAAAGGCCTTCATTAACCTTTAGGGCTCCCACAAATCATGAATATGTAGATGTATGCAGAATAGGTGTTGTAGGTGTTAGAGGACCGGTACCACCTGGCCCTATACGTCTCCCACATGACTGATGCTTTATGTGGATTTAGAAAAGCCTTTGTTTCCCCTGCTCATATTTGCATTAGGAATGACAGGAGGGATCAGTGTTTTCCCTCAGATCACTTTTACCAACTTAACTCCATCTGTCCACCGGGATTCTGACAGCGGGGAGTTTTTAAATCCAAACTATGAGAAGCCTTTTTTCATCCTTTCACAAACATCCCGTTCAAGTGGACTATTGTCATCATATGAGCAAGATTGTGGAATAACAAAATAGTTTTATATGGTTGGATTTAGACAACTACCTCTGTGGTTGTTGTAAATTAAATCCAGAGATGGTGGTGCTATATTCTCCACTGTAAAACATACTACAATGCTATTTATTATCTCCACCAGGGATGTCATGTTTTCACCACTCCGTGTCGATTTGTTTGTTAGATTGTGGGTTTGTTTGTTGTCAGCAGATATACACAACAAAAAAAAACACCTGAAAGGATTTGCACGAGACTGAAGGATGGAACATGAGCCAAAAAAGAACTCAATAAATTCTGGGATCCAGACAAAAGGGTCTGAACCCGTAAATGTTTTATCAGTGTCTTTAACATTGAGAGAGAGGGCGTTCATAGCATTTCCACCAATTTCCCAGGAAGTAATTCATGGATCTTGATTTTAAAATAATTAGACTCAGTGAGGGAAGTGATATCTTTGAGTGTGTGAAATTTTGTGCAGCTTGATTGAATCTAAGAGGACTGATGGGCCTTAGTAGTTTTTGCTGAAGTGAATGTCACTCTACATCGGTATAATCTCTTAATTCTTAAAGATGACAGTTATGTATTCATTCTTGAGGTCTATGATTTTTGATTTTAAAGTGGGGAAGTCTTATTTTAATCAAATGATGTTGATGGTGAAGTACAACCATTGACCAATTTTGAAATCTCTGCTGTAGCATCATGAGATGTGACATAAGACATAATATCTCACAAGTTCAACTTTGTACTGTTTTCACATTTGCTCAACATGAATTCAACATGTTCCTGATGAGCAGACATAAACAACAAAATCATTTGAAAATCCAATGCTGCCCTTACATGTGATCCTACCTAAAGCATTTCGACTGTTAAAATGAAATTTATTTGCCCAAATAGCTTCGACTCCTTTTTCCAGGGAAATAAATGAAAATGTTGTCAACTCAGCTTGAAAATACTTTGCATGAATCACTACCTCAGTCTGAGTCAAAGCTCACAATCTTTTTCCACTGTAATCCAAAACAGAAAGCCTGACTAAAAGATTTGTGAAGTGTGAGGATGCAAACTTTCCACCAGCTGTGCATCAACCAGCAGGTTCTTAGCTTCACAGCGACGCTCAAGGAGGCCTCAGAGGGACACGTGCCAAATGAGGAAGAGCCTCATTGATATTTACAGAGAATAAGAATAAACTATCGTGACTCCATATCTTAGTCTCGTACTAAATTAATATTATTCCCCCAATAGGCAGCACTGTGAGCCACGACGGGAGTTTCTCCCTCCTTACCTTTGTGCATCCCCGTGTACTTGTCCTTTATCACCGTCAACTCGTAGATCTTGCCAAACTGCTCGAAGATGGGCTTCAGGTCCTTCTCCTCCAGGTTTCGGGGTATCTGCCCGATGAAGAGCTTGATTGCGTCAGGCTCCTTCATTGAGAAGTCTGGGGAGGAATAAGACCACACACACACATAGAGAGATAGAGAGTGAGAGAGAGAAAGAGAGAGAGAGAGAGAGAGAGAGTGGAGGCGGTCAGGAGGAGCAGACAGGAGCCTGCAGGCTTAAATTCACACTGCACAGGAGGTGCAAACAGGAGGCCGGGGATGGAGCTGCAGATGGGAACGATCAGTGGGACTGAGATGCTGAAATTATGGTTTCTACACCCTCAGAGAGATGGTGGAGCAAATCCTCAAGTCGATTTCAGGGAGAATATCCCAAATAAATCACATTAAAACACATGTGACCTCAATAAAACACGTGATTAACATTACGATTAACATTACGATTAACATATAGAGTATGATATTGATGTAATAAGAGATAAAAATGCTTAGTGCTTTAATATCATGGATTTACTGTTGTCTATATGAAGCTGTAAGAACTAAATTCAATGAGAATAGTGATGTAACGTTATTTTAAAAAGGCTCAAAATCAACCAAACACATTTTTTGACCCGATTTCAAAGAGCCGGAGTGAGGATTTCATGTGTAATTGTAAAAAAAATGCTAATTTGCAAAAACAAATGTACAATCAAATGTAATTATAATGTCCTAACTTCCATATTCATAGGTTTATATCAACATTTGGATCTACAGATAGGTAAGCTACAACCTGTCCCTTTCGTCAGGGTAAAGATAATAAAAAATAAAATGATAGTAAACAGCTCGATCCGTCGATGTCCGCGACAGAACCATCATGTGTCTGTCAACACAGCTGGAGACCTGCTCGCTCTTTGTCAAGACGTGGGTGACAACAACAATGACCCCGACACGATTCTACACATTTCACCCAAAAAATAAAAACACACAAACACACACAAACACACACGGGGAGAATAAACAAAAAATAACAACCCTCCTACCTGTGGTGCTGTCGGTGGCAGAGAATCGATGGAAGCAGCGGACGTCTTTCTTCTTCACTTATTAAAAAACCTCTGTGATTCAGTTCATGTGTCGGTGGGAGCGTGTGTGTGTGAAATCCCGCTACAAGTTCGGCCTGTTCGCCCCTGAAACAACACAACTCACATCCAGCGACGCTCCTTTATTCACCATGAGCGTCTTTTTCTAGATCTGCTTCGGGCTTTTTTTTTCTCTCTCCTCCTCGCTGCTCGTGAATTCCTGGATTGTTTTTTTTCTTTCTTCGCTTCTCTCCCTAGAATGAATCAGACCTAGAGAATAAACAGTTCTCCCTGCCTGGCTCCGCTGGATGAGTGTGGAGATCAATTGATATTTAGGCTTCCGTCAGTGGACCGTGGGGAATAGTCGGTCTGGTTGGTCGGTCCTCTCCCCTCTGAGTGTGTGAGCGTGTGTGAGTGTGTGTGTGTGTGTACTCCTTTGACGTCGTAAGCCGGTGTCTCCCTCCCTGTCCATCTCAGCTCCATCCCTCCCCTGGGCTGTACGAGCCGTGATGTCTGCCGCCAGGGACCGTCCGCAAGCTACCGGCCCCGCGACAGCCGCACAGAGTACATTACATATACATTAAAGGGCTGGTTCACCGAAAATTGGAAATCCACTCATTATCTATGCTGATGAAGGGGTGGGTGAATTGTTTAAGCACAAATAACACGTTTCAGTGGTGAAGTTGCGTGTTGCAGCTGAACACCACTCACAATCACCCTCCACTTCCAAACATGATAGAGAACCTGTGGTAGCCTTCAGTTGTCATTAAAACACAAAAGGTGTTTAGTTTGTCCATTTTGTACGACTGTAAAAAACATGTCCGTCTCCATAGAGAGGACCCGCTCATGATGCAAATATAAAGTATTTATATCTACAGGGCTCATTCTAGGGTAAAGAAAAGAACAATTTGTACAATTCAAATGGGAGACACTAGTAGAACATCAGTGGGATTATTTTATAGAAGATTTCTGCGAATAGATCTATTTCGCTAGTTCCGGCAGAATCACTACTTCTGGTATCGGACATTTAAGCTAAAGACACAATCTTAATGAAGCCATTTCAAGACGACTTTGAATGTCGGGCTTATGGACACCACCAGTTCCTTAAATTGGACTTGGCTGAACAGCTGTCTACCCCTGAAATTCCAAGTGTTTTGTGGACTCAAACCCTTCACCCACCTCCGCCATAAGCATAAGGGTGAGTAGAAAATGATCATCATGATCATCTTCGGTGAACTATCCCTTTAAGTCTGGAGATCAGAGAAAGGCCCCACCTGTGACTGAGATCAGAACGTTCTGTGGCTTATAAAGGTCACGCTGTACAAACGGGGGGGATTTGTCGTTTTTCCGTCGGGAGGTGAACTAGCAGACGGTCCCTGACATCAAAAGATGTAAATCCGCCTTTTGTTCTCGTGGCGCTGACCGTGGTCCTGAATATGGTTCGACTCCCCGCTCGTGACTCTGAGCAGAAACAAAACTCCTTATTTCATATAGATGTAATATATAGGAACCTTCATTTCACATCACACGCACACAGACACACACACACACACACACACACACACACACTGTGAAATCTCGACAGCATGTAAACAATGAGCCCACATGACAGCGGGCTGCACACACCCACGACTCTTCCACAGGAGTCACGATCTGGTTCTGATCCGTGTCAGTGTCGTTACACACACAGGGAACAGCCTCAGCGCACGAGTCTCAATGTGACACGTTCGATCACGTTCCCACCAGAACAACATCTCCTCCGCGCGTCTCAGTGTTAACGCCGCCATCTGTCATTCGCCATTAGATCCCGCCTCCCGCCCTTCACCCCACAATAAGAGACACATACACACAAACACACACACAGGAACACACGCACACGCGCACTCTGCAGGCGTGGCCGACTGACTTCATCTGGTTCTGATCCATAAGGTCGACATACAACCATAAACGTAATATCACTTTGATTTTAGTGACAATAGATTAACGTTTTTTTTTATTTCAAAGTGTAACCAACAACGACATCTGGTGACGAGCTGCACACACACACACATGACGCTGTGGTGACTTTAGAAATGTGACTGACTCCTACAGCATGTATGGATTTAAATGTGTTTCTGTGACTTCAATGAGAAAAAGAAGTGCACGTTCAATTCCATTCAAGTAACGATGAAACAAAAAGCCATGTGGTAAAGCTGTCTTGACCTTTTTCCGCAATAAATACTCTCCGTTTCATAGTGTTAGCTATTTTTCTTTGTAATGTCTAATATATTATTGTACAAACAGCATTTTACTGCAGTAACTTGTGGTGTTGGTGCTTTTAGCTGGATCCTAAAAGTCATGTTAAGAAGATTAAAAAAGCTGAATTACATATACGTAGTAAAAATACACACACATATATACACACTATATATATATATATATATATATATATATATATATACTTAATTACATTAGTTAAGTAAATATACTTAGTTCGATTTCACCACTGGCCTTGAATAAAAGGAAATGTTTTCTGAAACTGTGGAAGTCTATAACTCAACCAGAGGCCAAAGGTCATCAGTTAGTCCTCTGTAGTAAAAAACATGCAATATACAATTTGGAGATTTGGGGATTCACTTGTACTTTATTAGAACAAAATTACTTACTATCCAATTTGAGCAAAGTTTTTGTAAACTCCACTGAAACAGATCTTTTTGGAGACACAGGAGTTTTCAGAGGATAAAAGGCAGCTGATGATACACTTGACTAATATACTGTAAACAAACTGACAACACAACCTTTCTTTGATATAAACAATTCTTTATTTCACAGTAAAAAATGCATTTGGTGGAGTTTTTACTTAAAAGGGCATCTGAATACCTGGTTCTGTCGATAGCAGCTTGTGTGTGAGTGACACAGAGACGAGGAAAAGGGAAGTATTTAATAATCCTGGTTGTACTCACTTCACACGGGCCTCAGTCCAAACTTCCTGTTTTCTGTGATTCACCGTCTGAAGAGAAAAGACACATTTTCAGCATTTTGATTTTCTCCCTGCCTTTTTTTTTCTTTCTGTGATTTCCTGCTGGTGGCCCTCGGCCTCTGATGTGTTTAAACGGAGTCTTACTCAGCTGCGTTCATGTCAGACCATGAAGAGACATCACTGGCGGCGGTGCAGGGATTCAAAGAGGACAGTCGCAGCAGCAGCAGCAGCAGCAGCAGCGAGCCTCCACCTCCCCCACCTCCACCAGTCAGGTTGAGGGAAGAAGTTAACATCACATCAGTCACATCAAAGTGTGGCTCTGCTTCCCTGAGGAGGAGAGCAGGAGGAGGGAGAGAGGGATGAAACGGGAGGAAAATGGGTTAAAAGTCAAGGGATGGATGGAAAGTAAACATTATTTATCACCCGGGATGAATTAAACAAAAGATATTAATGATCACGCAGCAACGAAAGACACTGACAATCTCCCTGTCTCACCAGATGCTGAAGGTATAAACACATCTTGTGTAACTATTTCAGTGGCTGCTCCGACTTGAATCTAATAAATAAAGTGTGAGTGCTGCTGGAAACATGCTGACATCTGTCCACAGCTGTCTCACCTGCTCTGACTATACACCGTGTTAAAACCTGCTTCACCTGCCCATCCAATTATTAACTATTAACCGACCTGAACTTTTAGCTTCACTTTCTGTTTTATTGTTTCACCAAACGCTGCATGAACGAAATGAAACCGTCACACAGAAGCTGCATGTGTTCGAACAAATCACGTTAAGAATTGATAACATTATAGGAGTTCAGTTTTTTTTTCTGTTGTAAAGTATTTATTATTAAATAATTAAAGTTGGGAAGTGTTGGATTGCATAGTATGAGGTTAATTTAGCAAAAGTTTCACGATTGTTTAATTGGTTTAGAGACTATTTTCATATAAGTGATAAAAGCAGATTTATTTTTAGTTTTAAAACAAAGATAAAAAATGTATTTATTTGTTTAACAAGGTACTAACCAGTCCACAGGTCTAATTAACAGCATTTGATTATTTATTTATTTCCCAGATGAATGACTCATGTAAGGGCCTTGTTTTGTAGTCGTCTAATCAATTGGACTAATTACTGCTTTGTCTTTAAACTTGTTTTCACGCTGACGTCTTGTGCCGACACAGTTTGACCTCAGAATTAAATTCCTCTAACATTCTCTTCGTCTATTCATGAAGCAAAGAGCCAAACGCCTGATTTTCCAGAGGGAGACGTTAAAAGCCTCGACCGGAAGAGAGTCCATCACAACACCAGCACTGGGACCAGTGAAGTGGATTTGTGGTGGGAGGACCTGAACCATGCGAACAAATCCAAATGTTTCGAGGCCAATTTGAAACCGGATGGATTTAAATAGTAAAACCGAAACAAACAGGATTAGAAAAACTGATTTTGAGGTTAAGTTTCGTTACCTGTGTTCTGAGAAACCTCCTGAAAAAACATGTTTTAAATCATCTTATTGGGATTAATGGAAAAACACATTTGCAGGAATGTCCACACAGGCTGAAATGTGCAGCCTCACTGTTGACATTCCTTCATCATGAATAATACGTAATCTTATGTCTATAGTTTAATTGCTTTATTTTAGAAAACATTAAATATTTAGAGCATATTTTAAGGTTTTGGATTTCACAAAATGGCTGCGTCTTCTTTGCAGTAACAGCGAGTGGGTAAATAAGTAAAACATGAGTCATGTCGTCCACTAGTTACTTACAAATTATTATTATTGAGAACTTTATCTGTTACGTTACTTTAATCTTTCTGGATTAATGTTACATCAACAACCTAAAGGAAACGTGCTCTTTTAAAAAACAGTTTTCAGCAGTAATAAAATACTGATTAAATCCTGCCCTCAAATTGCAACGCCTACCTCTATAAAATTCAGTGAATTGTTATAATTTTAATTAACTTTGATGATCTTCTATGAGTCTCTGGTTATCACTATAATCACAATGTTCCAGTTGAGGCACAACCTGATGTTATATATAGATGGTTGCAGGTGGTTAGAGGCGGTGGTGCGACAGTCCATCGAGCAGAAGGAAAGAAAAAGAACAACACAGTTTTTAAACTCAGATTTTTATTAGTCAATACAAGTAAAACGAAACTGAAGCCGAGAATCTTCATCCTCTCCAAAAATGCATTTCTTCTGCGTCGTAGTCGGCGGGTAAAAAAAAACAAAAAAGGAACTCTCACACCTCTCTCTCTCTTTCTCTATCTCTCTCCTTCAATCTCTGACGTGTGCCGCTCTCCTTCAAGGAACTCAACGAGACGTGAAACTGTCGCCGAGGGGATCTTAACGCTTTGGTGGAGAAAGCAGTTCTTCACAAATATATAACATTCGCAGTTTGGAAAAAGTGAAAGTAATCTTGCCCCAAATCTCTTCCGTTGAAGGACAAACAGGAACTCTATATAAATACAGTGTTTTTTGTTTATAAAGTGAAATTCAAATTGATGTTTTTACCAAAAAGCTACTGGGAAACTGCTGATGTGGAAGAGAAGCAGTCAAAACTACTCGGTGACGAACTGAACAGCAGCGGAATCACTCTACGTTATTTTTTCTTATTCTCTTAGCAAAAATAACTCTGCAGATTCGATGTGAGAATATGAGAACGGCCTTTTCACAGGAGGACATAAGCTCGACTGCATGCACACCCTCATCCCATGCACACACACTGACCTATATCAAACTGAAGCTCCGTTACATATTTAAAGAATTGCTTGAATTCTGGAGCAAGTAAAACAAAAAGTGAATTATATATATCCACCTCTTTTTTTCTTGGATCTTCTGTCTCCACCCTTCAGCCCAGCCGCCCTCTCAGAGCCTCCGTTTGCCGGCACCTCTCTGGGAGTTGATTTTCCTAATCGTCCTCTACTCATCCCCCCGTTTGCACTTTTCTTCTGGCAGCTGCTGAATTTTGTTCTTCAGCTTCACCTCCCTCCGTCCTCCGACTCCCACCTCAGTATCTGCGACATTCACTGGTTTCAGATTTTGACTTGCAAGCTACTGAACAATCTTTAAAGTCTTTCCCCCCCCTCCCCCACCTTCACGTCAGCCATAGTGATTGAAGAGTAGCTGGGAACAAAGTCTCCGGTCAGTACCGGGGAGGTGGAAAGGGTCTTTTTGGTGGAAACATTGGTCCAGGATGTCCCCCTCCACCTCTTGGACCTGGACGTTTGCCTCTTAACCTTGGATTGGGGCCGTGGAACCGAGGAAAGGGCGCACGTGGGGGTCCCCTGGGGTGGGGGTGGTGTGCAGGGTGGGGGGGCCGGTGCGGATGTCGTAGACCAAGATGAGGCGGTGGCGGCCCTCTTGGAAGGTAGTGGGGAGGAGGAGGGGGGCTGTGCCGCTGGTAGTCGTGGCTAAAGTAAGGGTCTTCTGAGGGTGTGGGTTGGGGATTGATGCCTTGGCCTCTTGGGTAGTGGTGGGGGGGACTGCCTGGCCTGTGGTACTGATCCTCTGGGTGGTGGAACGGGTCTTCCTGAAAGTGATTGTAATCTTGATGGTGGGGGTCGTCCGGATACCACTCCTGCTCCTCCTGGTAACCCATGTTGTCTCGGTGGTGGTGTAAATCCTCCGGGTGATGAGGGCGGTCGAGCTCTGACTCGTCTGAATGGAACATGGACTTGTGCTGATGGTCATGAACCACCATCCCACTGAAGGTACTGTCTGGTCGGGGCCCAGGTCCGTCCCCATGGCGGTTCATCCCCTGATGATGATCAGGGGGAATCATCGGACTGCTGGTCACGAGAGGGGGGGCGTCGTAGGCGCGAGGAGGCGGAGGTAACTTTGGGACAGGAGGGAGGTTGCCTCTGAAGAAACCAGGGGGCATGGGGGCTCCCTGCTGGGAAGCGAACCCTTGATGTTCCCCAGTGTGTTCTGTTTGGTACTGATAAAGTCCTGATGTCTGATTTTCTCCAGGGCCCCCAGGCACTGCTACGTTGTACCCTCTGGGTTGCTGAGAGCTCTCCTCTGGGAAACTGTTATTGTACCAGCTCCTGTCGTTCATCCCCTGAAAGCCTTCGACTGCCTGGGAGCCACCGGTGCTGCCTGGGGCTCTCTCTCCAGGCACGAGCCCTCCTGTTTGTGCAGAAAACTGCTGGAAATGTGCTACAGATGCAGTAATCCCATGATCTGACATCTCCTGTTGGCCACTAGGGGGCTGCTGGTACGCCTGCCCGTTCTGAGCCACGCCTTGCTGAAAGTGAGCCTGCTGTTGGGAGCTGCTGAGGTTCTTCTGAGTTCTGCTCTGACTCGCAACGGGAGCCGTTTCAACAGCTTCACCAACTTTCAACTGATTTGAGTTAGAAGTAAACGGGACCACAGGCGTGTCCATGATCTCGTCTTGAGTCGGGGTGCCTCCCCCCTCGTCCCGCACTGGAGTCCCCCCCCCGGGTGTCTGTTCCAGCTACTGGGCTGACGTTGTCACCTCCTGCTGGTTTTGCCGCAAACCCCAAGTCAAATGTACTAAAAGCAGAGTTCCCTCGCAGGAAGTTGTGGATTTTAGACTCTAAACTCTTCGAGGACTTGGACGGCTCAGGCTCTGTTGTCAAATCCATGTCTCTATGGAGAGCCTGCACCAGGGCGGAGGCTCGGTTAGAAGTCTGGGGGGGGATTTGGGAGATTGTGCTTTGTTTTTCAGAAGAGCTTGGTGTTGAAGGCACTGGTGCAACAGAGGAGAGAGCCGGGCTCTGAGGGGGGGCTGATAATGCAGCTGTGGACGAAGGAGGAATCTTGCCTGTACTGGACGACGCTGAGGAGACACTAGCAGCTGTGCTGCTCAGAGTCGAGGAGATGCCTGAGAGACGAAAAGAAGAATTAAGAAATGTATTTTCAGCAAGCTGCTTTTATTGTGTTTCATAAAATAGAAACATGATATTAAGTTTTTGTTTCAAAACTAAAAACAGAGAACTCTTTAGTCTCACCCGCAAAGCTGCTTTTGCCCTGGACTTTGGAGAGAGCTCCAAGGAGATCTGAAGGAATCACGTCCACCTTGGAAAGGAGCTTTACCAGTGAACTGGCATCCTGAGAGGCCACAGAGATCACAGGTGTGGCAGCAGGAGCAGCTGCAGGAGGAGTCTCCACCAAAGGTCCTGCAAGACAGAGAGGAACACTCTCAGTAAATCACTGTGTACAACACATGAAGTCTGCAGTGAAATTAGAACAATTGCAGGAGGAGGTTTGGATTCAATCCTCTACAGTTCTGTCTGGCAAATAAATGAGGGGTTGTGCCACATCATGTATTTGCAAAGGTAGTTGGTTGTTTCACAGAGTTGATTGATACTCTCCATGTATTCTTATACCTTATTACATTTTATTTTATTATGGATAGTAGGAATATTAGGACTACAAAAGTGCATAAAGGATTATAGATTTTCATATTGTGTCACATGCTGTGAGATACAGACACAGAAGCATTTACATTGGTACAGTTCAGAGTTACATTCAATTTTATTATAATATTATGAATCCACTTGTTTTTATGACATCAGAACAGCCAGCAGCACTCACCTGCGTTCTTTATGACTGAGCTTAAACTGTTGAGGATGGAGCCAATTTTACCCAGGTCAACGCTCTCAACACTGGCTGCGGGAGCGACCACAGGGGGCGTGACCTGTGCCACAGGCTGCTCTGTGGCTGCCGGTGGTTCCTTGTTTGCAGGCGCTGGAGTGGCCACCTCCTGGTGGGTGGGACGTTCTGTCTGCTGCTCTACTGAGGAGAAATATATGGCAGGAAGAGAGTGTTGTGAAGCCAGATAAATCTTATTTCATATTAAGTTGTAAGGCCACACATTTATGGTCAATCATTTTCTACTAGTGAGGATTTCCAGGCAAGAAGACACGCCGTTAACACGCAATAAAAAATATTGTTAATGGTTTTACATAAGATGGTTCCTTAAATGATAATAATAAAGAAGAGTATAACTGTTAGTTGACGTCTTTTATGGCCTCCTGCAGATGTAAAACGTGTCATTGACAATAAAAGGAAAAACTGGATATAAAAGTATAAAATGACACATTTACAACCAAGTATAGTTCTTTAAAAACATATAATTTTCATTAAATGGATCTGTGGCTGCTAAAATGTGATCCAGAGAACCTGCCACGAACCAGGGTCGGAGAAAATACTTGGAACTTCTCCAATAACGTGTGATACAAGTCTCTTGAGATCTTTCTGCATAATTTAGCGACTTCACTCCTCAGCTGCTGCTCATTTTCATTATTTTAAACACATTTTGAACTGAATTCCAGAAATCCAGAAGGATAATCATAATTATCTTTTAATTATTTAGCTTTCTCTGCCCACTCCCTCACCTATAATGCCCCCGCTCTCAATTTCCTCCTCAGAGAGCTCCATGTCTTCCACTTCACGATTGTCCTTCTGTCCAACAGTCTCTGGGTCTCTGGGGGAACCTCCTCCCAGTGAGGACAGAGGACTCGGGGCCGGTGGCTCTGCTTCGTCATCCATGGCAGAGCCATCCAGATCTGGATCAGGGTCGGCCAGGTCCATCCCGTGGAAGGGGGACTCGGACCCGGTTGGAGACGGTGCGTCGGCAGAAGGCGAGGGGATGGGTGACTCGTCCAGGTCGGGTAAGGTGGCCTTCAGGGAGTCCAGCTTACGCTTGAGGTGCAACACCCGGTTAGCAAACGTTTGGTAGGCCTGGAGAGAGATGGACGAGGTCGATGATGTGTTAATAAATGAAAAACTAAATGTTTACAACCAGATTATTTAACATTGCTTAATAATTGTGTTTTACATCAGGTTAATGTATCTGGTCATTTAAAGAGTAGTTTTATCACATTACATTTCTTGTAGTGTGTACTTTTCTTTCATTTCATTTAATGTACCATCAATAACACTTAAACTGCATCTACTAAATAAATGCTAATACTACCATAAAACAAGGGTTGCATTATACGCTGCGATAAAACACTATATTTATTTCTTATTGATTGAAAACTCAGGCTGGAAGAATAAACAACAGATGTTTGTCTCTTACATTAGCGACAATCTTGACCTCCTTGTACTGCATCTCATAGAAGATGTCTGCGTTGGTGAGGGCCTCCATTAGAGGAGGGCCTGTTTTGCTTTGTTTGTCAAAATACTTGACAAACTCCTGTAGCTGTGTGTTTCCTTCCTCAAAGTCCTTGGAGAACTTCTTTCCTCCGGCCTTATCTGTCAGAAGGAATGCATATCGGTATTATAAAAAGGTAAACGATGAGGTTTTAAGGTTATGTTGAAAAGAGACGAAGGACCCAGACGCCATTACTCAGGCAGTACAGACAGTATGAGAAGTCTTAATCAGGCACCTTTGAGCTTCTTGAGCGCCTCAGAGCTGCAGATGTCAACTCTCATAGCTGCCTGCTGTTTTTCTCTCATGTCCAGATCCGCCAGAGATTTCTTGTACTTGGCCAGTTGGTCTATTAGTGCCTGGGGCTAAAGCAGATGGAGCAGTCAGTAACACAGTCAGACGTACACAACATTTGAATAAAAATAAACCATGTGCAGAGCCGTCTTTTGTTACCTTCATTCATAATATGTGAACGTTACGGTTTGATTAAGAATTTTTGGTTTGAATTAGAATTAGGATTTCTTCCTTACCACAAACTCTGCAACAATCTTGGATTGAAGATCTGCTTTGGACTCGACTGGAGCTTTAAAAAAAATAAAAATAAATTGGAGATCACATCAAACAGACAAATAAAATGTGTGTGTGTGCAATATACAGTATTGATATCAGTCAGGCTCTATAAAAACGAATAAGCCAACACACTTACTTTTCTGCTCCACGGGCGTCTCAGGCGGGGACTCCTCCTTGATTAGGCCACTCCTGAGCTCGGAGATGAGCGTCCCTGCATACACTCCTCTCTCCTCCCAGATGGACAGTATCCTTTCCAATTTATTAATCACCTTGGCGTCACCTTCTTGGCTGGAGAGAGGAGACGGGAGGACAGAATAAGAACAAGGGAGGCCAGAGATTTATGTTGCTGTAATGACGTTTGCTTTATTTATGTATGAGGAGTTTCCAGGATAAAACCCAGACAAGGACGAAGTGAGACAGAGAAAAGACAAAGGATAAGGTTGACAGGAAGGAGAGGATAAACAGGACATCCTACACAAAGATCATCACTGCATCTAATAAGCTCTAAATCAGAGCTGAGTAACGACACGTTCCACCGCCACAGAAAACTACATTTCCACAAAACGACTTACTTGACCAGACCGAAGGCCTCCGGAAGCACCTCAGCGAATTCCGCTCGATAGACGGTGGCATTTTTCCTTTTACAGTTCTGGATGACATCGTTGGCGAGGTAAAACAGGTTGAGTCTGTGCGGGGCGTCAGCTGACAGAGGACAGAGGAGACGGTCTCGTTAGTTTGACTGGCAGCTCAGCAACGGACAATTATCGGATATTTGCAGACTTCATTGATTATTGTCTAGATTAACTAATTAATCATCTACTCTATGTCTGCAAGGTGCCAATCACCTTCAACCACATCCTAACAAAGGACAAATTGGTCTGATGAGAAAACCACAAAAACATTGAATGAGAAAAGCGAACAAACATATCTTACGTAGTTTACAAGTAAAGTAAATTCATTATTCTGATTAATTTATTGGCGGAATAGGATGTCGAAAATCATCTCTTATTAAATAAAACTCTTTCTTTAAAGATTTCCTCGGATCCAAAAGGTCAAGAAAACATAACCCATCTGTTACTGACATCAAATCAATATTGTCTCTTTATACTTCACATACAGAGTTCACCTTTCCCATCAACCCCTTCTTTTAATTAACCATAAGACGCAACCACTCAACTACATAATGCAAATATCTCATTAGAGAATAGTTGCCACATGCTCTGTGCTTAAGTTACTTGAGAATGTTAGAAGCTTTATTAAAGACTTTAATTCATCAGAACTTTAAAAGTGTAGGAACCAGGAAAGTGATTGTGTTTAAAATGTTCACACTGTGATTAGGGTTCAAATCATTTAAAACAGAATATCTTTTAATACAACAAAGCCAATTAACTTACACTCAAAAGTAAAAAAAACTGTCAAATACAAACAAACAGATTTGCTGTAATTCTCTTAATCAAAGCACAAACTTTCGTTTTCAGAGTTAAAACATTCTGACAACAGAGCAAATACAAAACAGTTTAACCCTTTGTTAAGAGAGAAAAACATATGTACTTATAAGTCTTGTTTGTACTGTATCTACACTGTCAGTCAGTTGTATAAAAGTGTTCACCACAAAACAATAGTGATAAGAGCAAGTCCTCAAGTTGCTTCCAGGCAAACTGACTGACGTGTTTGATCTCATTAGCAGAACAACAGATCAAAATGTTTTCCTAACAGAAAGCTATTTGTTCTCATTTCAAATGTGACGCACAATAAACAAACAAACATGACACAAAGAGCGATTGACAGTGAGCCACGGGCTGATTGTAACATTTGACAAACTTCTCTAAAACAAAGACCTACCAGGAAACTTTGACAAAAAGTCAGTGATTAAACAGACAAAAGAAAAATTGTCACCAGAAATGCAAATGTGTAATGTTTGTAATAAATTATCTGTCCATTCATTTAATTTCATTAAAAGTCAAAGAAGTTTTCTATGACTGAAGCGAAATACAATAACTAGGACCTCTTCAGGTTAGCAAAGTAAACACAATAAACCTTGTAACATCAAACAGGTGCAACAGGTTGACAAAACACTTTATTTTTGAGGTTATTAAAATGTAAAATCGACAGGTTTTTTATCGATTTAATCTGTAACTTGCTTTTTCTATGGTTTAGTCAAAAACAATAGGGCATTTCATTTATAATGATATAAAAATGATGCATTGTATTTAAAGCAGCAGCAGAAAAGATCATTAGTTTCTTAATAAATAACTATCAAAGTCAAAAATTACAGTTGTCAGTTGTGACCTTTGTATTGGACAATGATTACTGCAGCACCAGGCCTTGTGAATATGAGTGCTGTTTTTAAAGGGCTTTAAAAAACTCAGGTTTATAAGTCACATGTTCTCAGATCTCGTAGCCAAAGTTCATGCAATACTTTTGAGTTATGAAATACAACAATTAGAAGACATTAGCAGAGGAAAACCCACAGCCCATTACTGTTAATCCACAGATACTGATTATGCAAACTTTACAACTAGTGATAGGACAAAAAAATAAACAAACAAAAAACAGACGTACAAAAACAAGAAGTGCTTCAAAAACTCACCTCAAAAGAGACAAGGTGCAAAGGAAGTTTAAGATGTATTTTGATCATCTTTTATGAAACATCATGTATATGATTTTGGCTTTAATATTTTGATATGCTCTATCAGTGATAATCGCAGTTGCATTAAGTTTCTGAATTCTGAAAGTTGAGAAAAAGTATTTCTAGTTTATGTTCAGATACACCATCGCTCTTAAGAATAAACAAATGTATTTCCAATGTAGTGTGGAAAGCACTCGGAGGGTTCATTTTCATGCCTCAGTCTATTTGAGCAGATAAAGTTTATTTACTGGTTTCTCTTTGAATTTGCATCCTCTGTCACACCCTCGGTTACATCATCAACAAAAGCATCAACAGTCCGGTTGTAAGATATTTTCCTTGTGAGCTGATCTAGTTGTTTATGGCCTATCGACCCATTTGTCAATTATAAAATACAAGAAAATAATGACAAATGGGTTTCACTGGTGACAGGCATGGGTGATTGGCATTTATCAATATTTTGATTGGTTAGATTTCCTTCAAGATCAGCAAATGCTTTGATTTATAGTTAAATCACTTGATTATCAAAATTGGATCTGACATCAACTGCAGCCCTTTGGCAAGATGTTTGTATAATCATAGTTCTGTTGAAAAACCAGACTATCATGTTATGGCAGTTTGTTTCAAATCCAGCAGCCGGGCGAACCATCCTCAAATGTCAACTGTAAAAAAAATACAGCAAAACTGAACAGAGCAGCTTCATGGCTGAAATAACCTGTTTAGTTTTCAGCTCTCCCCTCAATGACTCAATTTAACAACAAGTCCGGTGTACATCACAAAAGAAAGGTTTGGTTTCTTCTTAACTCGATTTGACACAAGATAATGTGATATTATTGGACCCTGTAGATACTTTGTGCAAAAAGGTGCAAATTCCCAACAAATTTGTATATAATCAATCGTAAATCATATCTATGAGCTGGGTAATCAAAGCTCTGGCTTCTGCTCTGTGGGTCGGATTTCCTAAAATTTTAGGTGGGAGGTCATCAATGCAAACATCTGAACAACAATTGTACGTAACCTATTTTGACAAATAACTGATGCACTGTTAACATGAGACTTTTAGGGGGGCCCCTGGAGGTGGGGCCCCCGGGAGCTTTGCCCAGCTCCAGAGCTGAACAGCATAACAACACAGAAACAGATATCCACATTAACAAGATCATTAGCAGGCGAAGCAAGTTTGTCTTGTCAAAGCACGAGGCAGCGTGAGTTTAGGAAATCATTCATCAGGGGGGAAATAATCCAATTTAAATTCCACTGAGCAGAGTCGGTTGCCAACTTATTAAACTGAGAGGAGAGCTCGTTTTAAACTCCAGTTCCTAGGTGGTCAGAGCTAGGAGTTAAAACAGCGAATATCTCATAGGATTGGACGTTAAAACAATAACAATATTTACTGCAATCTATCTAGAGAAAAAAGCAACTTGTAACTGTATTTTGAAAGGTGCTGCACAAATAAAAACCTTTATTATTATGCATTGAGCACATGGAGATGTAATATCTGATCAAACTCAGATTTCTTAAGTATTTTCTATTAAGTGTTTAAACCACAAGCTTCACTCAGGAGCAAAGATCTTCTCCAGAATATTATAGAAATACTAAATGAGTGCATTGATCCATGGTGATTACCAACAGTGACAGGTGGGAGGTCTGCAATGCACACATCTTTAAAATGAATGAAAAACTTTTACAACCTACAGTCAGAAGTGAGTTAGAACCTCAACATGTGGAGTAAACATCTGTCTTTAAATGTGTCATTCAGTAATAACTGACGTGTAGCAGTTGATCCTTAGTTAGTCGCTCTCTCATCACCTTTCTGGTTCTAACGTGTACTCACATTTCTTCAGGAACCTCATCCAGTGGCGCACGATCACGCTGTGGTACTTCTTGTTGTCGATGCACCACGTCGACAGCCCCTGGATCGAGTCCATCGTGCTGGTGACACCTTGGAACTTCCGGGCCAACGTCGCCTCCAGGGATCCGCCAGACGCGGCTCCTGCTCCCGCTGCCATGACCGCGGGAGCCCGCTCGCATTTCCCGACACCGACCGAAAGTTAGCACTTAGCCTAGCATGCTAGCTCAACGCAGCGCTGGGCAGCCGCTCTGCCGCCATTGTTATGCAACGAAGACTTAAATATGTAGTCTGATGATTTTTTTATCAATTTCTCGTCTCTATCGCCGCTGGGAGTTTATATCATTTCATATTTTAAAGCTGGAGTTTAGCGCCTTGCGACATCCTGCACGTCTGTTTACTCGCTGCTGGCGGAGCCAGTGAAGGACACTTCCGCAAACACGACGTGATTATAGCGCCACCCAGCGTCGCGGAGGGTAAGTGCCCTACGAGCGCCACCTGCTGTGTGCTGCCGACGACGACTTTGTGCGCGTGTTGCATATGATTGCATAACGTGTGGCGCAACAGTACGAGCTGCAACGTGTTACACAACAATGATCTAATGGTCCACAACGAGAAACACTGCATTTCTACACGTTGCCCAGGAGTGTGCTGTTTCATCTGATACTTTAGTTCCTCTATACAGGTTCAAATCATGCCAAGTTAGACATTTTACTTTGTATTGCACTGTGCAGTACACGTTCTATCAATAAAGCTTTGAAAAACAGTGCCGCAAGTGAATACATATTAAAAATCACATTAATATTTGTTGTTACCACTCTTTAACTTTTTAACAGCGCGTCTTAATTACGCTCACGTTTTTTTTTCTTCTGTTTTGTTAATTGAATATGGACTATTAGTGGTTTATTAATACCGATACATGAATGTGGAATAAATTATAATAATTATATTACCCACATTTTTGTGGTTTATAGCTTATACTCTGTCTATCAACCACAGCTGTCAAACACATGTACAGAACTCAAAGTAGAATATTTCCTTATGAAATATGGTGGCATATAAGAAGTAAAGGAGATTGAGGCACTGTTAATATTTCAGTTCAGTACAGATATGTATCGGAGCTACTGATTAAGAGTGTCAGTTAAAAAGACTTAAAAAAAGTTATAACATAATAGTGATCAAAGCTGAATATGACAATTATTAAGCAATTGGTTAATTTTGTCTTTACTCATGGATTATTAAAAAAAATGTAAACCTCAATATCTTAAAATAAAAGAATCTTTAAATTGCAATTGAAATAAATTCAATGTATTTTCATTAATTTCTTTATATTAAAGAAAAATAGACACCTAAAAAAAGAAGAATTAAGGACACATAACTGGGGAATAAGATCTTTACTTCCAACAATTTTCAGTATTCTCATATTACAAATGTTGTTTGAAACAGACGTGTAACCCAGCACAGCAAAACCTGTACTGTAGGACATGAGGACATTTTACAGACCAAAACAACACAATGCTGAACTATTGTTCTTTACCACATGCTTAACATTAGGATTTTTAACAGCCTTATTCCAGGCCAATGAAAATGACTAATGGTGAAGCCTGAGGGACGTCTACACAACAGTACATTTGGTTTGCAATGACATGAGGTCACGTGAGGATTTTACCATCGTTAGTTAAATAACACAAGTTTAGTAGAAGTGTTTATGTAACTCCAGGCAAGTTCATGGTTACCGTTAAGGCTGACTGGTGACAAACTCAGAGATGAAATGCCATTCAACATGAATGATATCAGTTTTCAAATATGGTGGAACAACACCCAAATACTATCAAAAATACCTGATGTGCTCAGGAATGAAGTTTTCTTTACCTCAATGACATAATTCCTTATTAAATAAAACAAAATGATCAATCATAAAGCACTTTGAGTGATAAAACTAATTCCACAAGAACAGTGACACGATTCCATTTATAATGGGACACAGAAGCTGTTCTCAACCCGCATAGTAACAGTCAAATTGGGGCATTTAACGTGTGCAATGAGCAAAACAAAAATTTAATTTCTATTACACCTTTCATATTCCATCCAAAGTGCCAAAATGTAATAAAATAAAACACAAAATATGAAAAGTTTGCTGATAAAACCTCTCATTCAAGCACACAAAAATAACTAATCTGGTGTAACACACATCTGGTTATTGTGTAACCAATTTGCCAATAGAAACTCTTCTGATGTGCAACACTTCCTGATTGGGTCACAAAGTCAAATTGCATCAGTTCTAATTCACACAGGATAAAATAAAATAGGTCTCTTGAATCTTCTATGAAAAAGTCACTCAAAGCTCACGTGTTTATCAAATACTACATTTTCTACATCATCCTCACCGAACTCAGGTTGTGGTTTTCCTGTGCAGTATTATTGCACTTTGACGTTCTTATTTACATGGAAGCAAAGATGTACGCTTTTGTTAAATATATAAATAGGTAGCGACTGTGTAGTGGTGTGTTTGATATGATATCGTTCTGAACTATCATATCAAACTAGTTTTGTTTGGCAGTTACAATCTATTTATGCTACAATCAGAGGAAAGAAAAATACTTGTAACCTTCTCAAATGACATTTTTTTATGTGTATGTAAATATATTTTATAGACGACTGTCTTTAACTGTTACAGCTTCAAACTGTGCCAGCAATGATCCTCTTTGTTCACTGTCATTAAAGTGATATGTGCTATTTCTGTGTTTCCACCAGTGGCATGAAATCCTATCCTGTTACTGTTTGGGCTGAGTTCCATGATATGAATAAAATATAAAACAGAGCACAGATTGCTGTAACTCATTACCCTTGTGAAGTACTCCCTATATCTTTTGACTTCAATGTATATAAAAGCGATTCTCTTAAAGACAAATAAAACACAATTGCTAGTAATAAAGTTCAACAACTCTGGGGTCATCAAAATCCACATTGGATAGTTGGAGGTTGGAGAGTGTCTATCTGCATTTCTCCCCTTGCTCCCGGGGTATTAAGTGACCTGCAGCCAGTAATGCCTTTGCATTACACTAAGTCAATGCTTATGTAATCGAGTCCGCCCTGTAGCGTCACTCTGGCCGGCATGTTGTGGCACCTCCATGCTGTAGCAAGGTCACCTGAGTCCAGCTAATGTGAGTCATTTGTGGTAATGGTGTCACTGGAGGACACTGAGTTGTCTTGTGTCGCCAGGCTGCCACAGTGTGAAGGTGGAGAAGTCTCATTCTCTCTCGTGCTGCACGAGTACAACGGCCTGCTCAAAGTGCCAGTGCTCTCTGTGGACTCGTGTCCGGCTCTGAAGCCAGCTGCTTCAACTGTGTCCTTCTCGGGAGATTTCCGGTTCTTAGGTGGTTCGGGGAGACGTGTGGGGAAGGTGTTGAGTGTAGCTGAGGTCTGGAATCTCCACTGTGCTTTGTGTTGGTGATGGTGCTTGTGTTTGGTTGGGATTCCAGCATCTGACCAGCTCATTTTTCTCTTCTGGAAAAGAAAAGTAGAACAATAAACATCTACAGCA
The DNA here is from genome assembly GCA_038501795.1 of Pseudopleuronectes americanus. Taxonomy (NCBI): domain Eukaryota; kingdom Metazoa; phylum Chordata; class Actinopteri; order Pleuronectiformes; family Pleuronectidae; genus Pseudopleuronectes; species Pseudopleuronectes americanus. The sequence goes on from CM076731.1 coordinate 5,340,893, forward strand.
AACTGGGTTCTTCGAGACATGAAAGAAAACCGAGATCGGCATAAAATACTATTACAAAACGAATAAAAAACCCATTATAGTAATTATATTTTTGCGTTATCAGATACACAATAAGCTATTTACTCAATAAGTCTTGTAATACTTTAAAACATTTTTTTAAACATAAAGTTTAGGATCATAGTATGAATCTTACCTTGACTGGCATGTGGAGCTGGTTTTGGCGCCAGTGTGGTGGATATCGGGGAGTGATGGTCGGGTTCGGTTTAACAATTGTTTGAAAAGCCAACTGAGGGAACCAGATTTTTAACATCATCTCTATCTGTAGCAGGTTTTGGAGGTATTTCTCACTGCAGAAAAAAAAGGAAAAACGCATTAATGACAATTCTGAGCACTGATTACAAGTCCAGTGGCCCTACTTTCGAAATGTTATGCTGCTTTGTCATGGTCCCCTTACCCCATATCAGGCTTCTGCAGAATCCCAAGAATCCTCTGCAATCTGTCGATGGCAACGCTCTGCTGGAAACTGGTTAACCCTTTGTCAAATCGTCCTGTCTTCAGTCCGTGCAGGAGTCCAAGCAAAGGACGGGTAAACCTGTGCAAATCTGCGCACTGGGAAAATAAAGAGAAAGTCCAGGTTAACTACTGCGACTGTTCTGCTATTTGGATGAAACCAACACTGAGGGAGAGATGTAGGAATTAGGTTGAGGTTGCTCACCTTCTGAGCGAATGCCAGATCCCCTGGTGTTGCAGATGATGAGCCTAATGTGGCGGCTCCAGGAGAGGAGGCGGAGTTTGGATGTATACTACCATCGGCGCAGCGTTTGGACACTTCTCTCCTGGACCTTGCGCACCGCTGATCCGGATACGGTCGGAATTTGAGGTAACCTCCGGAGAACGTGAGTTCGTCCCCGGGCAAGGGGGACTTCCCTTTGCCACTGTCCCCCTCTCCCTCTGAGAAGACGTCGGCCTCATCCTCAGTCTGCTCGCTCTCACTCAGGACAAAGGTCAAGGTGGAGGGGAGCGCGTTGTAAGACGGCCATTTGGAAGAGCTGCCCAGTGAATTCATCTGTGGACACAGGAGAGAAAAGAGTTGAGTGGTTATAACCTTAAAAATATATTTTAAACAGGAATGAAATAATCTAAGGAGTCACCCAAACTTTGCATTATCAGTGACCTACTAGAAATAAGTTGGTGTCATTGGTTGAAAACGAAATTTGGCAAATATTTCCGTATTACTGCTTTTGGGAATGACTTATTACCTTCTAGAAGATTCTGAGGTAAAAAGATCATTGATCATGTTGCAATAAAACAAGCTGAGACATTTTGTCCTCATGCTGGCCAGTTGTGCACTTAATTGTGCAATGTTTGTTTCAAGCTATTGTTCCAATAAGGCTTATCTGTTCCTGTACCGCAATAATTTCACAACAACGGTAGGTCAACCCCCTTATTGCTAAATAAAGGATTGTAAACACATCTTAAGTTATTTATAATCACAATCTTGATGTGCTGCAAGCGGCAAGTCAAAGACGAGCCCCTTCAGCTAATGGGTGAGCGAGTAGAAAATAATAAATAGCGGGACAGAAGAATCAGAAAAGCTTCCTTGTGCCTCGTTAATGATTCTACAAGTGAGTGGATTCTGCAGGGGAGGGGGAGAGAGAGGGGGGGGGTGCACGTTTTGAATCCCACTGCCTCCTTGCGTTGTTGTGATGGTGGAGAGCTGAAGTGTTGGTGCACGATGTTCAGCTGCGTTCACATGGTATTTCCTATCACCTATCATGTGGCAGGAGTGTGTGTGTGTGTGTGTGGGAGCGTGTGTGAGAGGGTGTGTGAGAGGGTGTGATTTTGTGAGAGGGTGTGTGAGAGAGCGAGAGAGAGAGTGTAGGATGACTTGTGAGCGAGAGAGAGGGGTGTGTGACAGGGCGTGAGAGAGTGAGAGATGGTGTGTGTTTGTTTGTGAGATCTTCTTTGTTAGTGTGTGTGTGAGGGAGAGAGAGAGCGAGAGAGAGAGAGAAAGAGAGGGAGAGAGAGAGAGAGAGGGGTGTGTGAGCATGTGTGAGAGAAAGAGGGCGGGTGACAGGGCGTGAGAGAGTGAGAAATAAAGTCTGTGTGTTTGTGAAATTGTCTTTGTTAGTGTGTATGTGTGTGTGAGAGAGAAAGAGTGAAAGAGTGAGTGTGCGTGAGAGAGAGAGAGAGAGTGAGGTTGAGAGAATGAAAGAGTGAAATTGTCTTTGTTAAGTGTGTGTTTATGTGTGTGTGTGTGTGTGTGTGTGTGTGTCTGTGTGCGTGTGTGTCATCTAAGGTCAGTGTTGTCTCAATAATAAAACACACACTGTTGTGAGTGGTGCACCGTGCACGTGAACAGCACATCTACCGCAAGAGGAGAAACGTCTCAGGGCAAAACATCACACGTGTGAACACAGACAAAACAAAGAAAGCACGAGACCCGGAGACCGTTCTGACGCAGCGCAAAGTTCGAATCCCAAGTTACCGGAGAGATTAAAAAATTTAAAAAAAAGAGCTTCTTACCTTCCACGCGGAGCAGAAGCGGCTTCACAAAGCGGGACCCTCTCGATAAGGCACCGGAGCGTCAGTGGAGCAGGTCAAACAGTCCCTGGTCTTTGAGAGGACTCGTTCGCGGAGCTATCGGCGGACGCGTGCGGACTCGGCGGTGCTCGGCGGCGGCTGTGCTCCCGGTGGTTCGAGCTCCTGTAGTCGGTTGGAATCGTGCTCCTGGTGGGCGTCTCGCTTTTCGCTCCGTCACATGTGCAGCGCTGTGGCAGGAGGACCCGCGGCGCGCAGCAGACGATACACGTGCCGGCGGAAAGAACACCGCCGTGATTGGCTGCGCAGGGGTTCGATCCCCACTCACGGGCCCGCAGGCTCGGCCAATCGGAGGCGTCCGCGGCGCCGGTTGGCTGGCGGCGCGCGCTGGTCCCGCCGCGTTTCGAGCGGCCGCACGTGCAGGTGGTGTGGCTGAGAAACGAGGAGACGAGCACGCGGCCGCTCCGAACCAAATACGCAAATGGATCTATTTTAACGGCGCTACTGTACTTTACTTAATCATCGCTCTGAATCACACGTTGCTGGGAACATTCGCTGCTTGTTGTTCAAATCCCTTTTGTTATTGTTGCGTGTTCCTTCCTCTTAAAACACTCCTGAGAAAGATAGATGATAAGATAAGATTAGATCAAATAAGATAAAGGTAAGATAAGACTTTAGGCAGACAAGGAAATACAAAAAAAAATATATTTTTTTAAAGGTAATAGAATAAAAATTACAACGGCAGAATATGTACATAATATACACCTTAGTGGTTTGTATATAAATGTAATAAAGTAAAGTGCAGGATGCTTGCAGGAGCAAGTATAGGAACAACAATTCCAATGAATATAAGGACACGTTGTGACATGCACATTACACCACATGTGCAAACACATATTTTGAAGATTGTAAATAATATGAGTGGAGTCGAATGAGAAGATGGAAATGTACAGCATATATAATTCATGCATACGCTCATTAATAAGCAGATCAGCTTATCTGTACAATTATAAAGAAGCTCCACTACCTCATGGCTGTATTCACATCCTTGACGGCCATTGGGCAAAGATTTCCCATTTGGCCCCAGGTGGCCCAAGGTGACCCCAAAAAAAAAGAAAAAAAGAAAAAAACAAAACACACAATACATAAGATAAGATAAGATAACAACTTTATTGATCAACACAGTGGGGAAATTCAGATTTTACAGCAGCAGGCAAGTCAAAATGAGGAAGACTGAAGGGAATAAACAGATGACGAGGTGCAGCTCTAGCACTGGCTCTCACCACGGCGCCATCTTGCATTAAACAATGACGACAACGTGGAATAGACCTGAGGCTATCGACACTCTCTCGGCATTTGTGTAAGACAATAACTTGATATAACTTCTATCGGAACCTCATGACAGGTATAAACAAAACAAAAAAAAATTATTAAGATTTCCGAATAGACATATAGATAGTTTGCCTGTAAACATATGTAAATTAAATAGGATACACAAAATAGCGGTTTCTGCAACCACCTACCAGGTCATATCAACTCACTGTATTATTCTAACACGCAGGACAAATTGTCCTGATGATTTGTACTGAATAAATTGAAGGTGTGTCTGTCAATGCCTGACAGGGCCAGAAGTCCTGGGTGTGGAGGAGTCTGTCTAAGTCGGTGCCAATTATACTGTACGAACAAAAGCAGCGAGTTACCATTGTCGTTGCAGCTATTATAAAAAGGATTTGATTCAAGTTGAAGGAGATCTAAAAGATGGTTGAGTCTCCATTGTCGATGGTTTAACCTGTGTCGGTCACACGGGGCCTTTGGCATTTCATGATGAAAGGCTTAATGCACCATCCTGGAGTTTACACAAGGACTTTTAGTTTGTACTGCAATACAGACACTAAGCAAATAGCCTCAGCCAATAACGTCAGCTGATGGAGAAACCATGTAAACAATAGAGTCCAGCCGAAATCTCTCCCGGCAGAACAGTGGGACGGCTGCGATATGAAGCCGACACGTGCATTGATAGATGGAGATAATCTGAATTGCAGATAAATGTTAAACACGCTGTGGGAACCATCCAAATATTTCACAATTTCAAGATTAACAACAGCTACGCAGCAGCAATCGTGTTGTGACCAAGCTTGTGGTGCAACATGTGACAGAATAGAAGGATATCTGAGCAGGGACATGTTTGCGATTTGGCCCATCCTGTTGTTGATGTCTGTCGTGAGGAGGAAGGTGACAGTGTGTGTGTGAATGCTGGGAAAGAGCCAGTAAAAATATTTGCACATTTCACAATGTGCACACTCACACAACTGCACAACCTGTTACACAAACTGCAACTGAATCCCACTGAGCCAGTAAACTGTGCTTCATTATCTCGTAAAAAAATCTACTGATAGGGATAAAAGGTAAATAAAAACCAAATCAGGACATTCAAACCCAGATAAAACCGATGGGGCTTCTATTTACCCTTTGATAGGTCTGAAATAGTAAAATCTTTATGTATTATTATTTGTATCACTTATCTAAACATGGTTACAAGTGTTTGTAAAATAAAAGGTGTTCAATTCAGTTACATTTTAATTTGAAGGGGAACACTTTACCCTCTATTGCATGAGTTAATAGCAACAGACAATTTGAACCATCTGATTATTGATTACTTATATGTCAAACATAATAATCTGTTCACTGATTAAAAGGTTATCAAGCATGTATCATTATCTCTCTCTAGTGTGTGGAAACATTACCCCCTAAAAAATGCATCATCATCCCTGCAACACAGCAGTTTTCCTTGGAACTATTTCTTCTACCAGAGGCTTCATAGAAACTTGATTGAATAAAATCAAGATCTACATTTTCACCAGCAGAATCCATTTTTTTTATTGTGAGTGAACCTTTTAAAAGGTGTCGGATACTGGAGTAAATGTTTTCAGTATGAAGTAAACTGTGAGTAATCCATTGTCCTGAACACACCCCAGTGCCTGAGGCCACAGGGCCTGGATCAACATGACCTACTAACTTCTCAGACAAGTGGGCCGCCTGCACATGTTTACCTTTCCTTTTGTGAACAAGTGCACACGTCACCAACCCATGCAGGGAAGGCTCGGGTCTGACACAAATGTGCGTAGCCGGTTTGTGTGTCACATGTGTGTTGGGGGAGGGATTTGTGTGAGGTGGCACAAACCAGCAGAGGGCATTAGCGCCCCACTGTGTAGCAGCGACACTGAATTCATTTTCAGAGAGCTGCTGCTGGGTGGAGAACCAGATTCACACCAAGAAGGATCTCCAGCGTCGTTTCAATTTTCTCCAGAAAAACGTGTCACGTCAGACGCTTTACACGAGCAGAATATGACTTCATATTGCACCTTGCACACATTAGTGTTTACAGGATAAACCAGTTGTATAAACAGTTTTCACCAATTTAAATGTTTTTTATTAGCATTTTTATCAGCAAGATTATGAAGGAAGGTTCCAAACACAAATTAAGTGTTTGATAACATGCTCATTACAACCAAGAACGAGTACAAAGAGTGTTTCACTCCTTGCATTAGAAATACTGTTAACATTTTAACTGGAAAACAAGGAAAACCAACTCAGTTTTAACACATTTAAAACAAGTCTGTTTAACTTCGTGTGACATAACAAAAGCCATTATTTTCTCTTTTTCTAAAGTTCATATAGACGTCATGTTGGAATTGAGTCTGTAACGATTGCTTCCTCCACTCTGCTGGCTGGCCCATTGATATAAAGTCCGGTTCCATCACACTCCCAGTCCTCTAGCAGCCGAGCCAGGGATCCTCTCTGATTGTCCTGGAGATGAAGTTAATTTTCCTCGCCATTTCCGAGTGGTAGATCCGCTTGCAGTTCTCAAAGTTCTTCCTCTGTCTCTCTCGACAGGGCTTCTCGTAGTAGCGCTTGCGCTTGACGTCTTCGATAATCCCTTCCTGACTGAGGACCCTGGAATATGAAGAGAGAGAAATGTGTGAATAGCTTTAAGACACTAACTCAACTGGAAGTAGCAGCACAGAGCAAGTCCTCCACATTTCTGGATTCTTCAACATTTCTGGTCGGGGAGATCAGAGACATTTTCCTGCTTTAAGTCACAGATTTATAATGGAGCCCTGAAAGTCAACTCATACATTTTTCACTTATAGTCTTCAAACACCCAGTCAAATACTTAAATGTTAAATCTTGAGATTTACAAACTTAACAAACACATTATTACCAAATCATAGAAACAACTGAGAGATCACATCCACCTTATAATGCTTTGCAGTCCTATTTATGTTTTAGTTTAATTTTAGATTATAATAACTGTACTGGCACATTTAACAGTCTGGTTTTAGGTTTGAATCCTTTATGAGTTATTTTCTTTTAGTGTTTTCTCATTATAACTGTTTCAGGGCAGGGGCAGTCAGAATAAAGTATATTTGATTTGATCGTAACTGGTGGCGTTTGAATACAAAATACACATGATAAAGTACCTGTACTAGCTTTGTATTTAGATTTTGCTGTGATAATCATGGACTAGGTGAAATAAGCAATAACAAGCTGATTTACAGACTTGAAACTGTGATCACATGTTCCCACAGTGTACAGATTGTTGTGACGCTGCAGAAGTTCACACATTATTATTCCAGACTTGTTATCATTTTCCATCTATTTGAGTTTTTCACTCCACTGCGCAGCCGCAGCTCTGTGACATTGAGCGGAAGGCTAACGCTAACGCAGCAAACGTTAGCTCGTCTTTGCTCCAACACAATCTTAAATCACAGTCCAACATATTCATCTTCTAACACGAGTCTGTTACTTGTTCAGAGTCTTGTAAGCTCCGTCCACGTTCCCGTCCTGGACCATCACTGTCCGCGCGACGAAGCGAAGGTGTCTCGCCATGATCAAAACGGTACTTGCTTTCAAAACGACCGTCTGGAAACACTTAACTGTAAAAGGTTCCGGAGGCAAGAAGCGCTGGTGCACAACTCCAACGCTAGGTGGCGCTTCACTCAAGCTTTCTGGTAAATTACCTGTGTCAAGTCATGTTACATACATTATATTACAATTATTTGCATTTCGTTGTATAAGTACTTGTACTGTGCAATGACAATAAAGTTGAATCTAATCTTATATAAAGTACCCGGTATCATAGTATTGCATGCAAAATCATTTATACTAAAACTAAGAACTGCATAAATCTGTTTCTTTTTATTCTTCCCTGAACTCTCACTTTTTGATTGTTGTGTGTGCATGTGAGGAAATGAAAATGAATGACCAAACTGTCTTTTGTACACACTCAAACCACACAAATTGTATCCATGGCAACCCAAATGACTGAATGTTAGCGGCATAAATGTTTATATTTAATCATTTAACTTCATATTAAAGGTATAGTGTGTGGACTTTAGTGACATCTAGTGGTGAAGTATTATATTGATCTCAGACTGACTCCATGATGCTGAGATCAGGACTTGTGTGATGGTCGTTTACCATCTGTAAAATCGTTAGCTCTTCCCGCCACAGATTGAACTGAGTCCAACCAAACACATTCCTGCTGGTGATGGATAAGAATCTAAAACTTTTGCACAGTCTTGTATATGAGTGAGTGAGACACAGGTCTCTCAGAATAGAGGACCATGCAGCAGATGTCTTCATAAAGGGAATCACAGGTTTATTAAACTACACCCGTTGTCACGGCAACAGGCCTAGCAGTGTCCAGTGTTAACCTTTCATCGCTGCCATTCTCTTCTTCTTTTTTCTCTTCTTCTTCTCCTCCCTGAGCTTCTGTTGTCCTCTGTTATTCTGAGGTCAGTCAGCGGTGAACGCATTCAAAGGTGCTTCTATATGTCCTTCCCTCTGTATTAATGAATCCACTGAGTTTATTCCCATGTTGCTGTAGCTCAGCATCGGGCACTGAATCTGTGTGGTGCCACGGAGAGGAATGCTGAGACGACCTGCACAGATAACATCATGATGCATGAATGCAATGCATCATGTTTCCAGATGCATCGTCTCTGATCCAGACTTGATGAAATGTTCCTGGCAGCGAGTGAGCGTGTGTGTGTGTGAGAAAGAGGGACGAGAAAGAGTGTAACACAGAAAAAGTTAAGTTGCATCAAGAAGTTTTATTCCAGCTATGATCAAATACATCTTCCTTGCAAATTTTAAATGTATTCATTTACTTTAACATTTTTATATTTATACTACTTTTTATTTATCTAAAGTTAATGAATTGTATTTAGGCAAAAATTTGAGGTTGTGTTCGAATAAAAATGCAGATGAAGAATAATTGATATTAGTAAGAGTTTTGGGTTGGTGATTTGATGTAGTAACAATGTCAAGTGTTGTAAGATCTTTATGTAAAGTGATAAGGTTTGCTGTGATGTGGTTCCTTACAAATAAAACTGAATTGAATAAATTGATTAACCCTTCCACTGATTCCAAAATATTCCTTGATTTCACAGACAATACATCATGACTCTTAGGGGACTAATATTAATGAGTGTGTCCAATTTGATTTAGATCCAAATAGAAATCTGGATCTTGTGAATTAAAATGTGGTTTCATGAGCATGACTGTTGGGCCTTGGTGGAGGTGTGAGCTCTACTCATGTTCACTGTAATTATGTTATCGACACTACACTGAAAAAAATATTCCATTACTGTGTCAGGGATATTTAAGAAAGCGGAACGCATGTAAAGTGAACAGTGAATCCGAGTTCCGGTCTAAAGAAGGTAAACAGTGTCCAGTGTCTGTTTGTTTCCAAACATCCCACCTAATGTAACCCACCACTGTCCAGTCCAGATAAAGACTGAATGAGATGGCAACATGAGTCGTAAATGAAAGAGACAATGTGCTCCGTCTCCCGAATCTTAAATCGGAAAGTGAAAAGTGCTGATGGCACTTTCCTGGATGGCTGCCTCCAGCTGGATGTCTTATCTTCTGCTCTTTCATTACCAGTACTGGATCCCAACCCTGATATCTGATTTCACATTCCAGCATCTTAGAAATCACAAGGTTTTAAGTTGCATTTTTATTTACAAACAAAACAAAATCCACACTTTAAATGTGCAGTTATTGCCTCGCTTTAGTTCTGTTCCCCTCACTTCTTGTCAGATGCCTGAGAATGGAATGGCCCCAGCCTACAAGACTCTTCACACCTTTCCTCATTGTACCACATCAAAAGAACTTACTGGAAGTGCGTTTTCCAGCTCGTATCCAAATCTTTCACCATGCTGACAGGGGTGGAGGGTAGGTGCACACACACACACTCAGAATGAGGGGAGGGGGGGAAAGTCCCTCCCTGCCACCGTCATCTGCATTGGCTGGATCAGCATCCGATGCAGGCGAGCTCTCAGCCAATGAACGCAGGAGAGGCAGGAGATGCAGCCAGAGGAGAGGGGAGAGTTTGCAGACCGGGATAACGGAGAGAGGGGGACAGACATCTTCTGGAGAGTGAGCAGCCACAGTCGGCTTCTTAATCTGCAAAAAATTTTGTTGAAGTAGTCACAACTTTTGGAACACTTCGCCAACAAGATGGAGGATAAAGTCACAGATTTCTCTGGAAAATGGAAAATGAAGACTTCGCAAAACTTTGAGGATCTCTTGAGAGCTCTGGGTGAGTAAGAGTACGAGGAACATCTCATGTGAAGCTTTTTGTTCTGCTCTAAAAACGTTCCCACTAAATTGCATCCTGTTTTTGTTAATAATCTTCGAAGCAAGAACTTTTTCTTTCCTTGTGTCAGCTGAAGCTTTGTTAAAGGTCGATGCCACTTTGGAGCCAAGCTGCACATTGTTAATCTAGTTTATCATCAACCACCAAGGCCCATTGTTAAAATGCAAAAGAATTACAGAAAGGAAAGAGATGCATCTTCCTTTGCAAAGACCTGTCAATCATTTCGTGGCATTGTCAGCGGGAAATCCACTTTGGCTTCCAGGTCAACTGGTGAAAACCAAAGTGGTCTGAAGTGAAGTCTGTGGTTGAATTGGTCCGCCGCTGCCCGGCTAACCCATGTTCCAGCTGTGGAAAGGGACTTGTTCAGGTACATGAGGCCGAGGGGAAGAAGTCCTCTGTGGGGAGAACAGGACAGGAAGGTCAGACGAGGGCCAGCCAGTGGCATCCATTCAAAATCTGAAGACAAATAGCCTGTGGAGGAATGCTAGATTAGACTCATCTGAAGCAGGGTCCTCCTCATGCGGTTGTAATTAGAGCCAGTGTAAACGGAACTAAGCCTCGACATGGGCCCCAGCAGCCAGCCGGCTCTGAGAAGGACTTTCCTTCTTTACCCTGGGCCTCTCTGACCAGGTCTGGAACTGTGTGTGTGTGTGTTTGTGTGTGTGTGTGTGTGTGTGTGTGTGTGTGTATGTCTGTGTGTGTGTGTGTGTGTGCGGCCTCTTTTAGTACCACTCCATGATCAAATCAGGTTTGACTTCAATCAGATTTGTTGGGTCGTCCTGATCTCTCTGAAGCCGGTCCAGCTCACACACACACACAAGACGGCAATAACTTACGGGTCAACAGGCCGTTTACATTTGTTGTACTTTTCTTTTATTAAACATCACATCACATCTCTACTGACCTGGACCACGGATGAAAAATACAAGCCGGGAGTTTCATCCTGGTTGTACTTTGTGCGTCAGTGAGTCGGCTGATTTCTCCCGACAGGTTATAGCTCCCTGTATTAAATCCTGTTAAATATTTTCCCTTGCTGAACAAATCCGTGGGTGAATTGGCCTGTCACAATCCCACTGACTTAACACATCTTGTTACATTAATTAAAAATTACAGGAAGGCAAAAATGACTCAAAAAGACCCCAAACGAGATGGAGAACAACCACAAAGAGACACAAAATGACAAGAAAGGGATGCAAGACAAGTACAAAGACATGAACACAAAGGAACTGGAAAACAACAACCACAAAAAGATGCAACAACCACCACAAAGAGATGCCAAATTAACATACATTTGCATCTCTTTCACTAAGAGTCAATGCAAGGGTCTGACAAGGAGGTTGTGATTTCAACCCTGTCCATTTGTGTGTTTGTAAGCATGATAACACAAAAAGTACTGCATAGATTTCCACAAAACTGAGAGAAGGAATATGGTATGAGTCAGGGAAGAACTTATTACATTTTCCAGGAATCTTTTTAGGGCATTTTTTCATCATTTTCCATGATTTCCCAGTGAATAAATCATAGATCTCAAGGGGAAAACCCCAGACCTGTTGGGGACTGATCTCTTTAAGTTTGTGAAAGTTTGTGCAGCTTGATTGAATGTAAGGCGATCATTTGGCCTTGGTGGAGCTACGTGCTCTACAGAGAACCACTCCAAAGTTTCATCCCCAACTGAAGGAAGTGGAATCGATATCTTCCCAACTCGACAGAAACGGGGCTGAAGTTTATCGGACCAGCGAACTCAAAGTTTCCATTGTTCCACTTTGAGCTTTTAGCGTAGCCGTCATGTTCGATCTCCGTCTCTTTGTGAAATCAAGCTGTGAAAAGATGAACCCCCTGAACCTGATTGTTGGAGCAGCGTCAGCAGAGATTTGGCAGCAATATGAGTGGATAATCACAGATTTCTGTTCCAGGGTAAACTATTATGTTTTGCAGCTTTGTGGGTTCTTGCTCCTGCACGTCGAATTGTCAAGAATGCACTTCTTCTGGTCCTTTTGCAAACTTTGCCTTGTATCACTCATTACAGTAATTAGTGGATTGAAGGAATATACCTGTGGATTTGCACGTTGTAACTCATCCATCCGTCCATTAGCTAAACAGCTTATCCTATGAGAGCTGACATTACGCTAACAAGCTCAAATCACATGTGCTTTACATTACTGGCAACAGTTTGCCGGAGCATACCAGACATTCTGCCTCGTAACCAAGGAATTAATCACGTTGAGATTTTTATTGCCTCATGGTTTTGGTCAAAAAGAAAATATGTTATTGTTTTGTGGCACCGCTGCTGCGCACAGACGTTTTTTATGGGGCAGCTAAGATTTAAAAAGAAAAGCATTCATAACTTTTGTTTCCTGAAAACCAAGGAGAAGAAAACATGTGCATTGTGAAAAAGAAGATTGAATTAGGTTGTTTCTTTGTTTTATTGAACAACAAGCAGAGAAAGAAACGTCATGCTCGTAGCTTCTCTGGTAACACTTTCAAAAAGTCTTAACCTTGAAGTGCTGAAAGTTTCATAGTGATGGATCAGCTTCCTAAAGCAAACAGCAGATGTCTGCACATTTACACTGCTCATAGTACGCAGTCGTCTTTGGCTATAACATCATCCACAGCTGCATATTCTCTCCTCTCGTCACAAACCTGTGCTGGTTTCACCACAGCTTCCAGTTCAACATCTCCTCTGTTTGCCTGTGTCCAGGTGTGAATATGTTCCTGAGGAAGATCGCAGTGACGGCCGCCTCCAGCCCAGCGGTGGAGATCACCCAGCAGGGAGAGAGTCTGTCCATCAAGACTTCCACCAGCGTCCGCACCACCCATGTCTCCTTCACAGTGGGTCAGTCCTTCAATGAGGCCACAGTGGACGGACGTCCCTGCACGGTAAGCAGCCCTTTCACTTCCTGTAAAATGTCTATACATGCATACCAGCATTTGGTCAAGGTAATAACTAGCCACGGTTCTGCACAGACGGTAACATATGGGAATAATAAGAGTGCAACTGCCGAGTCGTTGTTGGTGATAGTGCATGGATCTGTTCTTCATGTCTTTATGCTGAGTTAGTGGTGAAGTACATTGTTTCCTTAGAGACGGTAGAAATGTTCTGAGGTGCGGTTATGATGAAAACCCAAGTTTTTCCATCACATCCGTGTCCAAAGCACATGAATGATGTCAGGTGTTATTATTCTCCCTGCAGAGTTTTCCCAAGTGGGAAACAGAAAGCAAGATCAGCTGCGAACAGACTTTACAGAAAGGCGATGGGCCCAAGACGGCGTGGACCCGAGAGCTGACCAATGACGGAGAGCTGATACTGGTAATCATTTGTATAAACATGACTTTATCCAGATTTAAAAACTAGTAGTTAAGATGAGTTTACAAAGTTGTTAGGCCAAGTCTGTAGTCATGCTCGCTGCTATAAATATATATATTAACTCCAATAGATCAAAACGTCGGGGCATCAATAAAGTCGGTGTATCATCTGTGGATCATGAATAGCTGTACAAAAGTTCACAACAATTTTAGAGGAATGCAAACTTTGACCTTTACCATGCCGCTAGCGTGGCATTAAATTCTAAGGCTGTTGTTTATCAACCATTTGCATGATACTCAAACTTTCTTAAAAGTTTTGACCACTTACCTTCTGCAAAAGCTCTGGGGATAATTAATTAAAATGGCAAAACAAGAGTCATGTTGAAGGAGGAATATCTAAACCATAGTTCTGTTTATCTTAATATTTAATGAAGCATAATATTCCAATAGGTTCAACTGTCCTTTTGTTGCATTTCTCTTTCAGACGATGACCGCCGGGGATGTTGTCTGCACCAGAGTGTATGAGCGGGAATGAGGAGATCTTTCTAAATCTTCATCCAACGTTTCTCTTTTTCTGTCTCCACTATCACTTCACTTTCCTCGCCTGTTTCTTCTTGTCGTTCTCACAGCCAATCAGACGTCAGAACAGCCCACCGTGTAGAAAAGGCTTCAGTTTTATTGAATATATTTAGATGCGATTGCCTTTTAACACCAACGCTGAATTCACTCTCACATAAATGCCACATATTCCGCTTTACAAGCTGCCACACAGTGTCTGAATCCATGTTCACGTTGTTATTAAACTGTTTTATATGAATTAACTGTTTTGACAACTTCTTTTCAAACATTCGTTCTCGATGCTGCCTCCTCCCTGCACCTCCTATTCCCCTGTAATCCGTCTCCATATCCCTTTACATCAGTTTCTGCCATTTGTTCGTTCTCTTGACACGCAGATTATTCCCCTACCCCCTCCCCCACCCCCCCCACCCCCGTCTTTCCATTTGCAATCCAGTCAGTCAGAGCAATATGGATTTCCAGCCCCATGTCGATATCATCATGTGGGAGAAAGAACGTGTCCAATATAAACTGAGACAAAGGCTGACGTATTTATAAAAGATTCAAATGATTCCTAAGATGTTGTTATTAAACCCTTATGACAAAGAAATGAACTAAGGCTCGATGTTTTAACAGTTTAACCACAATCTTTTAGAAATGAGTATAAATACAAAGGAAACAAATAAACAGAGCTCAAATTAAGTGAAAAGGCCATTTTTATTCATGTAGAAATCATACATAAACAGAATGTTGCGGATTGTGATAAACGATAAAAAACCCTTTTTTTTCTTTGGTTTCTTGGGTTTCGGATCAGGGAGAACATTGCAGAGTGACTCGTCCAAACGTTTAAATCTTTGGAAGAGCTCATCATAACTTAGGCTAAGCTTCTCCACCTCTTTATGGAGAACATTATTCTTGTTCCTCTCCTCCAAGAGCTCACTGTCGAACATCTCCTGGTTGGTTGAACGACTTTGGTAGACCTCGTCATAAGAACGTTTGAGGTTATCCAGCTCTTTTTGGAGAACGTTATTCTTCTTATTCTCCTCTTTGAGCTCTTTGTTGAACTTCTTCTGGTCCGTTGTATGACTTTGACAGACCTCGTCATAAGAAGCTTTGAGCTTCTTCAGCTCATCTTTGAGCTTCTTCAGCTCATCTTTGAGAGCATTCTTCTTCTTATTCTCCTCAGGGAGCTCGGTGTTGGACTTCTCCTGGTTGGACGTTTGAGGTTGGGAGCCCTTGTAAAAAGAAGATTTGAGCTTCTCCAGCTTTTTTTGGAGAAAATTCTTCTTCTTCTTCTTCTTCAATTCCTCCTGGTTGTTGGAATGACTTTGGCAGGCCTCCTGATCAGAAGCTTTGAGCTTCTCCAGCTCTTCTTGGAGCATGTAATTCCTCATCTTCTCCTCCTGGAGATCGCTTTTTAACTCCTCCTGGTTGGTTGTATGACTTTTGCAGACCTCGTGATGAGCAGTTTTTAGCTCCTGCAGCTCTTCTTGGATTTGGTTATTTTTCATCTTCTCCTCCTGGAGCTTAGTTTTTAACTTCTCTTGGTTGTTTGAAATACTTTGGCAGGCCTCCTGATAAGAAGTTTTGAGCCTCTCCAGCTGTTCTTGGAAATCGTTCTTCTTCTTCTTCTCCTCCTTGAGATAGCTGTTGAACTCCTCCTGGCTGGTTTTATAACTTTGGCAGACCTCGTGATAGGCAGCTTTGAGCTTCTCCAGCTCTTCTTGGAAATCGTTCTTTTTTATCTTCTCCTCCTGGAGATCGCTGTTGAGAATGTTCTTCTTCATCTTCTCCTGAAAAAGCTCTTGTTTGAGCTCCTCCAACTCTTGGCTCAGTTGGAGCCTCCAGTGGTGCTCTTTACTAAAGTTGGCCTTCTCCTTGGCAAGCAGGTCTATGATGTAGCTTATTTGTTGAGACATACAAAAAGAGTTCTGCAGAATCGTTGCTGGGTCTTTACCAGTCACGTTTTGGGGAAAAAATCCTTCCATCACTTGTTTAAACTATTTGTTTGAAATAGAAAGTTAGAATTATTCTGGACAGATTTCTGGGTCGTTTTCTCTCGAGCGCAGTGAGATGTGAGTTTCTGAAATAAATATGCCGGTATCTTTGGTATATCACCTTCCTCTTACCTCTGCTATAAAGGACCCATCTATAGAACTTGTAACATCATAGAGCATGAGCCTTCAACATATAGAACATTGAACGTGTCTTTAATCTTTAACATTAAACGTGTTTGTGATCTTAAACAGTCTTTTACATGTATTTTTGGGCCTTTTATAACCTTTATTTTAATTATTTTTACAGGACAGAGTCCTAGTTGTTAAAGGGGGACAGAGAGAGTAGGGGAGGACATGCTCAAACAGGTCTCTTCTTCTGGAACATTCCATTTATTCCTTGATTTCTTTAATTTTACATGTTTACTTTCAATAGTCATATTTCATCAAAAATGCAAAAATCTAGATTAATAATCATGGATTCCTCCAGTCCTCTAAAATGTATTAATATTCTCATCAAGAACCATGAATTATTCTCTGTGAAATCAGTGAAAATGTAAAAGAATCTTTTGTCTCACATTGTTTAAGACAATGAAATAAAACTGTGAATCCACAATTACTGCTGGTTGGAATAGTCTTAAATATACGCAAAAATATTACATACAAAGTCTTAATTATGTTTAGCTATCTCTCAATTTTTTGAATGTTCATATATACAGTTGCAATCAGAATTATTCAACCCCCTCACCTCAATAGACATTATAGTGATGTGGATGACAATAATGAAATGGCTTCAGTTTTATTGAATGTATGTAGATGCGATTGCCTTTTAACACAAAAGCTAAATTCACTCTCACATAAATGCCACATATTCCGCTTTACAAGCTGCATCACAGTGTCTGAATCCATGTTCATGTTGTTATTAAACTGTTTTATATGAATTAACTGTTTTGACAACTTCTTTTCAAACATTCTTTCTCGATGCTGCCTCCTCCCTGCACCTCCTATTCCCTAGTCGTCCGTCTCCATATCCCTTTACATCAGTTTCTGCCATTTGTTCGTTCTCTGGACACGCAGATTATTCCCCTACCCCCTCCCCCCATCCCCCCACCCCCGTCTTTCCATTTGCTTCTTCACCTCATTTTTGAGGGTGAACTTCTCCTGGTTGGTTGTTTGAGGTTGGGAGACCTTGTAAAAAGAAGATTTGAGCTTCTCCAGCTTTTTTTGGAGAAAATTCTTCTTCTTCTTCTTCTTCAATTCCTCCTGGTTGTTGGAATGACTTTGGCAGGCCTCCTGATCAGAAGCTTTGAGCTTCTCCATGTCTCCTTGGAGCATGTAATTCCTCATCTTCTCCTCCTGGAGATCGCTGTTTAACTCCTCCTGGTTGGTTGTATGACTTTTGCAGACCTCGTGATGAGAAGTTTTGAGCTCCTGTAGCTCCTCTTGGAGTTGGTTATTTTTCATCTTCTCCTCCTGGAGCTCTGTTTTTAACTTCTCCTGGTTGTTTGAAATACTTTGGCAGGCCTCGTGATGCAAAGTTTTGAGCTCCTGTAGCTCCTCTTGGAGTTGGTTATTTTTCATCTTCTCCTCCTGGAGCTCGGTTTTTAACTTCTCCTGGTTGTTTGAAATACTTTGGCAGGCCTCGTGATGCAAAGTTTTGAGCTCCTGTAGCTGTTCTTGGAGTTGGTTATTTTTCGTCTTCTCCTCCTGGAGCTCGGTGTTGAACATCTCCTTGTCGGTTGTATGACTTTGGCAGACTTGGTGAAAAGAAGCTTTGAGCTTCTTCAGCTCATCTTCGAGAACATTCTTCTTCTTATTCTCCACAGGGAGCTCGGTGTTGGACTTCTCCTGGTTGGTAGTTTGGCGTTGGGAGCCCTTGTAAAAGGAAGATTTGAGCTTCTCCAGCTTTTCTTTGAGAAAATTCTTCTTCTTTTTCTTCTTCAATTCCTCCTGGTTGTTGGAATGACTTTGGCAGGCCTCCTGATCAGAAGCTTTGAGCTTCTCCAGCTCTTCTTGGAGCATGTAATTCCTCATCTTCTCCTCCTGGAGATCGCTTTTTAACTCATCCTGGTTGGTTGTATGACTTTTGCAGACCTCGTGATGAGAAGTTTTTAGCTCCTGCAGCTCTTCTTGGAGTTGGTTATTTTTCATCTTCTCCTCCTGGAGCTCTGTTTTTAACTTCTCCTGGTTGTTTGAAATACTTTGGCAGGCCTCGTGATGCAAAGTTTTGAGCTCCTGTAGCTGTTCTTGGAGTTGGTTATTTTTCGTCTTCTCCTCCTGGAGCTCGGTGTTGAGCATCTCCTTGTCGGTTGTATGACTTTGGCAGACTTGGTGAAAAGAAGCTTTGAGCTTCTTCAGCTCATCTTCGAGAACATTCTTCTTCTTATTCTCCTCAGGGAGCTCGGTGTTGGACTTCTCCTGGTTGGACGTTTGAGGTTGGGAGCCCTTGTAAAAGGAAGATTTGAGCTTCTCCAGCTTTTCTTTGAGAAAATTCTTCTTCTTCTTCTTCTTCAATTCCTCCTGGTTGTTGGAATGACTTTGGCAGGCCTCCTGATCAGAAGCTTTGAGCTTCTCCAGCTCTTCTTGGAGCATGTAATTCCTCATCTTCTCCTCCTGGAGATCGCTTTTTAACTCCTCCTGGTTGGTTGTATGACTTTTGCAGACCTCGTGATGAGAAGTTTTTAGCTCCTGCAGCTCTTCTTGGAGTTGGTTATTTTTCATCTTCTCCTCCTGGAGCTTAGTTTTTAACTTCTCTTGGTTGTTTGAAATACTTTGGCAGGCCTCCTGATAAGAAGTTTTGAGCCTTTCCAGCTGTTCTTGGAAATCGTTCTTCTTCTTCTTCTCCTCCTTGAGATAGCTGTCGAACTCCTCCTGGTTGGTTTTATAACTTTGGCAGACCTCGTGATAGGCAGCTTTGAGCTTCTCCAGCTCTTCTTGGAAATCGTTCTTTTTTATCTTCTCCTCCTGGAGATCGCTGTTGAGAATGTTCTTCTTCATCTTCTCCTGAAAAAGCTCTTGTTTGAGCTCCTCCAACTCTTGGCTCAGTTGGAGCCTCCAGTGGTGCTCTCTACTAAAGTTGGCCTTCTCCTTGGCAAGCAGGTCTATGATGTAGTTTATTTGTTGAGACATACAAAAAGAGTTCTGCAGAATCGTTGCTGGGTCTTTACCAGTCACGTTTTGGGGAAAAAATCCTTCCATCACTTGTTTAAACTATTTGTTTGAAATAGAAAGTTAGAATTATTCTGGACAGATTTCTGGGTCGTTTTCTCTCGAGCGCAGTGAGATGTGAGTTTCTGAAATAAATATGCCGGTATCTTTGGTATATCACCTTCCTCTTACCTCTGCTATAAAGGACCCATCTATAGAACTTGTAACATCATAGAGCATGAGCCTTCAACATATAGAACATTGAACGTGTCTTTAATCTTTAACATTAAACGTGTTTGTGATCTTAAACAGTCTTTTACATGTATTTTTTGGGCCTTTTATAACCTTTATTTTAATTATTTTTACAGGACAGAGTCCTAGTTGTTAAAGGGGGACAGAGAGAGTAGGGGAGGACATGCTCAAACAGGTCTCTTCTTCTGGAACATTCCATTTATTCCTTGATTTCTTTAATTTTACATGTTTACTTTCAATAGTCATATTTCATCAAAAATGCAAAAATCTAGATTAATAATCATGGATTCCTCCAGTCCTCTAAAATGTATTAATATTCTCATCAAGAACCATGAATTATTCTCTGTGAAATCAGTGAAAATGTAAAAGAATCTTTTGTCTCACATTGTTTAAGACAATGAAATAAAACTGTGAATCCACAATTACTGCTGGTTGGAATAGTCTTAAATATACGCAAAAATATTACATACAAAGTCTTAATTATGTTTAGCTATCTCTGAATTTTTTGAATGTTCATATATACAGTTGCAATCAGAATTATTCAACCCCCTCACCTCAATAGACATTATAGTGATGTGGATGACAATAATGAAATGGCTTCAGTTTTATTGAATGTATGTAGATGCGATTGCCTTTTAACACAAAAGCTAAATTCACTCTCACATAAATGCCACATATTCCGCTTTACAAGCTGCATCACAGTGTCTGAATCCATGTTCATGTTGTTATTAAACTGTTTTATATGAATTAACTGTTTTGACAACTTCTTTTCAAACATTCTTTCTCGATGCTGCCTCCTCCCTGCACCTCCTATTCCCTAGTCGTCCGTCTCCATATCCCTTTACATCAGTTTCTGCCATTTGTTCGTTCTCTGGACACGCAGATTATTCCCCTACCCCCTCCCCCCATCCCCCCACCCCCGTCTTTCCATTTGCTTCTTCACCTCATTTTTGAGGGTGAACTTCTCCTGGTTGGTTGTTTGAGGTTGGGAGACCTTGTAAAAAGAAGATTTGAGCTTCTCCAGCTTTTTTTGGAGAAAATTCTTCTTCTTCTTCTTCTTCAATTCCTCCTGGTTGTTGGAATGACTTTGGCAGGCCTCCTGATCAGAAGCTTTGAGCTTCTCCATGTCTCCTTGGAGCATGTAATTCCTCATCTTCTCCTCCTGGAGATCGCTGTTTAACTCCTCCTGGTTGGTTGTATGACTTTTGCAGACCTCGTGATGAGAAGTTTTGAGCTCCTGTAGCTCCTCTTGGAGTTGGTTATTTTTCATCTTCTCCTCCTGGAGCTCTGTTTTTAACTTCTCCTGGTTGTTTGAAATACTTTGGCAGGCCTCGTGATGCAAAGTTTTGAGCTCCTGTAGCTCCTCTTGGAGTTGGTTATTTTTCATCTTCTCCTCCTGGAGCTCGGTTTTTAACTTCTCCTGGTTGTTTGAAATACTTTGGCAGGCCTCGTGATGCAAAGTTTTGAGCTCCTGTAGCTGTTCTTGGAGTTGGTTATTTTTCGTCTTCTCCTCCTGGAGCTCGGTGTTGAACATCTCCTTGTCGGTTGTATGACTTTGGCAGACTTGGTGAAAAGAAGCTTTGAGCTTCTTCAGCTCATCTTCGAGAACATTCTTCTTCTTATTCTCCACAGGGAGCTCGGTGTTGGACTTCTCCTGGTTGGTAGTTTGGCGTTGGGAGCCCTTGTAAAAGGAAGATTTGAGCTTCTCCAGCTTTTCTTTGAGAAAATTCTTCTTCTTTTTCTTCTTCAATTCCTCCTGGTTGTTGGAATGACTTTGGCAGGCCTCCTGATCAGAAGCTTTGAGCTTCTCCAGCTCTTCTTGGAGCATGTAATTCCTCATCTTCTCCTCCTGGAGATCGCTTTTTAACTCATCCTGGTTGGTTGTATGACTTTTGCAGACCTCGTGATGAGAAGTTTTTAGCTCCTGCAGCTCTTCTTGGAGTTGGTTATTTTTCATCTTCTCCTCCTGGAGCTCTGTTTTTAACTTCTCCTGGTTGTTTGAAATACTTTGGCAGGCCTCGTGATGCAAAGTTTTGAGCTCCTGTAGCTGTTCTTGGAGTTGGTTATTTTTCGTCTTCTCCTCCTGGAGCTCGGTGTTGAGCATCTCCTTGTCGGTTGTATGACTTTGGCAGACTTGGTGAAAAGAAGCTTTGAGCTTCTTCAGCTCATCTTCGAGAACATTCTTCTTCTTATTCTCCTCAGGGAGCTCGGTGTTGGACTTCTCCTGGTTGGACGTTTGAGGTTGGGAGCCCTTGTAAAAGGAAGATTTGAGCTTCTCCAGCTTTTCTTTGAGAAAATTCTTCTTCTTCTTCTTCTTCAATTCCTCCTGGTTGTTGGAATGACTTTGGCAGGCCTCCTGATCAGAAGCTTTGAGCTTCTCCAGCTCTTCTTGGAGCATGTAATTCCTCATCTTCTCCTCCTGGAGATCGCTTTTTAACTCCTCCTGGTTGGTTGTATGACTTTTGCAGACCTCGTGATGAGAAGTTTTTAGCTCCTGCAGCTCTTCTTGGAGTTGGTTATTTTTCATCTTCTCCTCCTGGAGCTTAGTTTTTAACTTCTCTTGGTTGTTTGAAATACTTTGGCAGGCCTCCTGATAAGAAGTTTTGAGCCTTTCCAGCTGTTCTTGGAAATCGTTCTTCTTCTTCTTCTCCTCCTTGAGATAGCTGTCGAACTCCTCCTGGTTGGTTTTATAACTTTGGCAGACCTCGTGATAGGCAGCTTTGAGCTTCTCCAGCTCTTCTTGGAAATCGTTCTTTTTTATCTTCTCCTCCTGGAGATCGCTGTTGAGAATGTTCTTCTTCATCTTCTCCTGAAAAAGCTCTTGTTTGAGCTCCTCCAACTCTTGGCTCAGTTGGATCCTCCAGTGGTGCTCTCTACTAAAGTTGGCCTTCTCCTTGGCAAGCAGGTCTATGATGTAGTTTATTTGTTGAGACATACAAAAAGAGTTCTGCAGAATCGTTGCTGGGTCTTTACCAGTCACGTTTTGGGGAAAAAATCCTTCCATCACTTGTTTAAACTATTTGTTTGAAATAGAAAGTTAGAATTATTCTGGACAGATTTCTGGGTCGTTTTCTCTCGAGCGCAGTGAGATGTGAGTTTCTGAAATAAATATGCCGGTATCTTTGGTATATCACCTTCCTCTTACCTCTGCTATAAAGGACCCATCTATAGAACTTGTAACATCATAGAGCATGAGCCTTCAACATATAGAACATTGAACGTGTCTTTAATCTTTAACATTAAACGTGTTTGTGATCTTAAACAGTCTTTTACATGTATTTTTGGGCCTTTTATAACCTTTATTTTAATTATTTTTACAGGACAGAGTCCTAGTTGTTAAAGGGGGACAGAGAGAGTAGGGGAGGACATGCTCAAACAGGTCTCTTCTTCTGGAACATTCCATTTATTCCTTGATTTCTTTAATTTTACATGTTTACTTTCAATAGTCATATTTCATCAAAAATGCAAAAATCTAGATTAATAATCATGGATTCCTCCAGTCCTCTAAAATGTATTAATATTCTCATCAAGAACCATGAATTATTCTCTGTGAAATCAGTGAAAATGTAAAAGAATCTTTTGTCTCACATTGTTTAAGACAATGAAATAAAACTGTGAATCCACAATTACTGCTGGTTGGAATAGTCTTAAATATACACAAAAATATTACATACAAAGTCTTAATTATGTTTAGCTATCTCTGAATTTTTTGAATGTTCATATATACAGTTGCAATCAGAATTATTCAACCCCCTCACCTCAATAGACATTATAGTGATGTGGATGACAATAATGAAATGGCTTCAGTTTTATTGAATGTATGTAGATGCGATTGCCTTTTAACACAAAAGCTAAATTCACTCTCACATAAATGCCACATATTCCGCTTTACAAGCTGCATCACAGTGTCTGAATCCATGTTCATGTTGTTATTAAACTGTTTTATATGAATTAACTGTTTTGACAACTTCTTTTCAAACATTCTTTCTCGATGCTGCCTCCTCCCTGCACCTCCTATTCCCTAGTCGTCCGTCTCCATATCCCTTTACATCAGTTTCTGCCATTTGTTCGTTCTCTGGACACGCAGATTATTCCCCTACCCCCTCCCCCCATCCCCCCACCCCCGTCTTTCCATTTGCTTCTTCACCTCATTTTTGAGGGTGAACTTCTCCTGGTTGGTTGTTTGAGGTTGGGAGACCTTGTAAAAAGAAGATTTGAGCTTCTCCAGCTTTTTTTGGAGAAAATTCTTCTTCTTCTTCTTCTTCAATTCCTCCTGGTTGTTGGAATGACTTTGGCAGGCCTCCTGATCAGAAGCTTTGAGCTTCTCCATGTCTCCTTGGAGCATGTAATTCCTCATCTTCTCCTCCTGGAGATCGCTGTTTAACTCCTCCTGGTTGGTTGTATGACTTTTGCAGACCTCGTGATGAGAAGTTTTGAGCTCCTGTAGCTCCTCTTGGAGTTGGTTATTTTTCATCTTCTCCTCCTGGAGCTCTGTTTTTAACTTCTCCTGGTTGTTTGAAATACTTTGGCAGGCCTCGTGATGCAAAGTTTTGAGCTCCTGTAGCTCCTCTTGGAGTTGGTTATTTTTCATCTTCTCCTCCTGGAGCTCGGTTTTTAACTTCTCCTGGTTGTTTGAAATACTTTGGCAGGCCTCGTGATGCAAAGTTTTGAGCTCCTGTAGCTGTTCTTGGAGTTGGTTATTTTTCGTCTTCTCCTCCTGGAGCTCGGTGTTGAACATCTCCTTGTCGGTTGTATGACTTTGGCAGACTTGGTGAAAAGAAGCTTTGAGCTTCTTCAGCTCATCTTCGAGAACATTCTTCTTCTTATTCTCCACAGGGAGCTCGGTGTTGGACTTCTCCTGGTTGGTAGTTTGGCGTTGGGAGCCCTTGTAAAAGGAAGATTTGAGCTTCTCCAGCTTTTCTTTGAGAAAATTCTTCTTCTTTTTCTTCTTCAATTCCTCCTGGTTGTTGGAATGACTTTGGCAGGCCTCCTGATCAGAAGCTTTGAGCTTCTCCAGCTCTTCTTGGAGCATGTAATTCCTCATCTTCTCCTCCTGGAGATCGCTTTTTAACTCATCCTGGTTGGTTGTATGACTTTTGCAGACCTCGTGATGAGAAGTTTTTAGCTCCTGCAGCTCTTCTTGGAGTTGGTTATTTTTCATCTTCTCCTCCTGGAGCTCTGTTTTTAACTTCTCCTGGTTGTTTGAAATACTTTGGCAGGCCTCGTGATGCAAAGTTTTGAGCTCCTGTAGCTGTTCTTGGAGTTGGTTATTTTTCGTCTTCTCCTCCTGGAGCTCGGTGTTGAGCATCTCCTTGTCGGTTGTATGACTTTGGCAGACTTGGTGAAAAGAAGCTTTGAGCTTCTTCAGCTCATCTTCGAGAACATTCTTCTTCTTATTCTCCTCAGGGAGCTCGGTGTTGGACTTCTCCTGGTTGGACGTTTGAGGTTGGGAGCCCTTGTAAAAGGAAGATTTGAGCTTCTCCAGCTTTTCTTTGAGAAAATTCTTCTTCTTCTTCTTCTTCAATTCCTCCTGGTTGTTGGAATGACTTTGGCAGGCCTCCTGATCAGAAGCTTTGAGCTTCTCCAGCTCTTCTTGGAGCATGTAATTCCTCATCTTCTCCTCCTGGAGATCGCTTTTTAACTCCTCCTGGTTGGTTGTATGACTTTTGCAGACCTCGTGATGAGAAGTTTTTAGCTCCTGCAGCTCTTCTTGGAGTTGGTTATTTTTCATCTTCTCCTCCTGGAGCTTAGTTTTTAACTTCTCTTGGTTGTTTGAAATACTTTGGCAGGCCTCCTGATAAGAAGTTTTGAGCCTTTCCAGCTGTTCTTGGAAATCGTTCTTCTTCTTCTTCTCCTCCTTGAGATAGCTGTCGAACTCCTCCTGGTTGGTTTTATAACTTTGGCAGACCTCGTGATAGGCAGCTTTGAGCTTCTCCAGCTCTTCTTGGAAATCGTTCTTTTTTATCTTCTCCTCCTGGAGATCGCTGTTGAGAATGTTCTTCTTCATCTTCTCCTGAAAAAGCTCTTGTTTGAGCTCCTCCAACTCTTGGCTCAGTTGGATCCTCCAGTGGTGCTCTCTACTAAAGTTGGCCTTCTCCTTGGCAAGCAGGTCTATGATGTAGTTTATTTGTTGAGACATACAAAAAGAGTTCTGCAGAATCGTTGCTGGGTCTTTACCAGTCACGTTTTGGGGAAAAAAATCCTTCCATCACTTGTTTAAACTATTTGTTTGAAATAGAAAGTTAGAATTATTCTGGACAGATTTCTGGGTCGTTTTCTCTCGAGCGCAGTGAGATGTGAGTTTCTGAAATAAATATGCCGGTATCTTTGGTATATCACCTTCCTCTTACCTCTGCTATAAAGGACCCATCTATAGAACTTGTAACATCATAGAGCATGAGCCTTCAACATATAGAACATTGAACGTGTCTTTAATCTTTAACATTAAACGTGTTTGTGATCTTAAACAGTCTTTTACATGTATTTTTGGGCCTTTTATAACCTTTATTTTAATTATTTTTACAGGACAGAGTCCTAGTTGTTAAAGGGGGACAGAGAGAGTAGGGGAGGACATGCTCAAACAGGTCTCTTCTTCTGGAACATTCCATTTATTCCTTGATTTCTTTAATTTTACATGTTTACTTTCAATAGTCATATTTCATCAAAAATGCAAAAATCTAGATTAATAATCATGGATTCCTCCAGTCCTCTAAAATGTATTAATATTCTCATCAAGAACCATGAATTATTCTCTGTGAAATCAGTGAAAATGTAAAAGAATCTTTTGTCTCACATTGTTTAAGACAATGAAATAAAACTGTGAATCCACAATTACTGCTGGTTGGAATAGTCTTAAATATACGCAAAAATATTACATACAAAGTCTTAATTATGTTTAGCTATCTCTGAATTTTTTGAATGTTCATATATACAGTTGCAATCAGAATTATTCAACCCCCTCACCTCAATAGACATTATAGTGATGTGGATGACAATAATGAAATGGCTTCAGTTTTATTGAATGTATGTAGATGCGATTGCCTTTTAACACAAAAGCTAAATTCACTCTCACATAAATGCCACATATTCCGCTTTACAAGCTGCATCACAGTGTCTGAATCCATGTTCACGTTGTTATTAAACTGTTTTATATGAATTAACTGTTTTGACAACTTCTTTTCAAACATTCTTTCTCGATGCTGCCTCCTCCCTGCACCTCCTATTCCCTAGTCGTCCGTCTCCATATCCCTTTACATCAGTTTCTGCCATTTGTTCGTTCTCTGGACACGCAGATTATTCCCCTACCCCCTCCCCCACCCCCCCCACCCCCGTCTTTCCATTTGCAATCCAGTCAGTCAGAGCAATATGGATTTCCAGCCCCATGTCGATATCATCATGTGGGAGAAAGAACGTGTCCAATATAAACTGAGACAAAGGCTGACATATTTATAAAAGATTCAAATGATTCCTAAGATGTTGTTATTAAACCCTTATGACAAAGAAATGAACTAAGGCTCGATGTTTTAACAGTTTAACCACAATCTTTTAGAAATGAGTATAAATACGAAGGAAACAAATAAACAGAGCTCAAATTAAGTGAAAAGGCCATTTTTATTCATGTAGAAATCATACATAAACAGAATG
The DNA here is from genome assembly GCA_038501795.1 of Pseudopleuronectes americanus. NCBI lineage: Eukaryota > Metazoa > Chordata > Actinopteri > Pleuronectiformes > Pleuronectidae > Pseudopleuronectes > Pseudopleuronectes americanus. The sequence continues at coordinate 5,367,995 of CM076731.1, forward strand.
TTGCGGATTGTGATAAACGATAAAAAACCCTTTTTTTTCTTTGGTTTCTTGGGTTTCGGATCAGGGAGAACATTGCAGAGTGACTCGTCCAAACGTTTAAATCTTTGGAAGAGCTCATCATAACTTAGGCTAAGCTTCTCCACCTCTTTATGGAGAACATTATTCTTGTTCCTCTCCTCCAAGAGCTCACTGTCGAACATCTCCTGGTTGGTTGAACGACTTTGGTAGACCTCGTCATAAGAACGTTTGAGGTTATCCAGCTCTTTTTGGAGAACGTTATTCTTCTTATTCTCCTCTTTGAGCTCTTTGTTGAACTTCTTCTGGTCCGTTGTATGACTTTGACAGACCTCGTCATAAGAAGCTTTGAGCTTCTTCAGCTCATCTTTGAGCTTCTTCAGCTCATCTTTGAGAGCATTCTTCTTTTTATTCTCCTCAGGGAGCTCGGTGTTGGACTTCTCCTGGTTGGACGTTTGAGGTTGGGAGCCCTTGTAAAAAGAAGATTTGAGCTTCTCCAGCTTTTTTTGGAGAAAATTCTTCTTCTTCTTCTTCTTCTTCAATTCCTCCTGGTTGTTGGAATGACTTTGGCAGGCCTCCTGATCAGAAGCTTTGAGCTTCTCCAGCTCTTCTTGGAGCATGTAATTCCTCATCTTCTCCTCCTGGAGATCGCTTTTTAACTCCTCCTGGTTGGTTGTATGACTTTTGCAGACCTCGTGATGAGCAGTTTTTAGCTCCTGCAGCTCTTCTTGGATTTGGTTATTTTTCATCTTCTCCTCCTGGAGCTTAGTTTTTAACTTCTCTTGGTTGTTTGAAATACTTTGGCAGGCCTCCTGATAAGAAGTTTTGAGCCTCTCCAGCTGTTCTTGGAAATCGTTCTTCTTCTTCTTCTCCTCCTTGAGATAGCTGTTGAACTCCTCCTGGCTGGTTTTATAACTTTGGCAGACCTCGTGATAGGCAGCTTTGAGCTTCTCCAGCTCTTCTTGGAAATCGTTCTTTTTTATCTTCTCCTCCTGGAGATCGCTGTTGAGAATGTTCTTCTTCATCTTCTCCTGAAAAAGCTCTTGTTTGAGCTCCTCCAACTCTTGGCTCAGTTGGAGCCTCCAGTGGTGCTCTTTACTAAAGTTGGCCTTCTCCTTGGCAAGCAGGTCTATGATGTAGCTTATTTGTTGAGACATACAAAAAGAGTTCTGCAGAATCGTTGCTGGGTCTTTACCAGTCACGTTTTGGGGAAAAAATCCTTCCATCACTTGTTTAAACTATTTGTTTGAAATAGAAAGTTAGAATTATTCTGGACAGATTTCTGGGTCGTTTTCTCTCGAGCGCAGTGAGATGTGAGTTTCTGAAATAAATATGCCGGTATCTTTGGTATATCACCTTCCTCTTACCTCTGCTATAAAGGACCCATCTATAGAACTTGTAACATCATAGAGCATGAGCCTTCAACATATAGAACATTGAACGTGTCTTTAATCTTTAACATTAAACGTGTTTGTGATCTTAAACAGTCTTTTACATGTATTTTTGGGCCTTTTATAACCTTTATTTTAATTATTTTTACAGGACAGAGTCCTAGTTGTTAAAGGGGGACAGAGAGAGTAGGGGAGGACATGCTCAAACAGGTCTCTTCTTCTGGAACATTCCATTTATTCCTTGATTTCTTTAATTTGACATGTTTACTTTCAATAGTCATATTTCATCAAAAATGCAAAAATCTAGATTAATAATCATGGATTCCTCCAGTCCTCTAAAATGTATTAATATTCTCATCAAGAACCATGAATTATTCTCTGTGAAATCAGTGAAAATGTAAAAGAATCTTTTGTCTCACATTGTTTAAGACAATGAAATAAAACTGTGAATCCACAATTACTGCTGGTTGGAATAGTCTTAAATACACAAAAATATTACATACAAAGTCTTAATTATGTTTAGCTATCTCTGAATTTTTTGAATGTTCATATATACAGTTGCAATCAGAATTATTCAACCCCTTCACCTCAATAGACATTATAGTGATGTGGATGACAATAATGAAATGGCTTCAGTTTTATTGAATGTATGTAGATGCGATTGCCTTTTAACACAAAAGCTAAATTCACTCTCACATAAATGCCACATATTCCGCTTTACAAGCTGCATCACAGTGTCTGAATCCATGTTCATGTTGTTATTAAACTGTTTTATATGAATTAACTGTTTTGACAACTTCTTTTCAAACATTCTTTCTCGATGCTGCCTCCTCCCTGCACCTCCTATTCCCTAGTCGTCCGTCTCCATATCCCTTTACATCAGTTTCTGCCATTTGTTCGTTCTCTGGACACGCAGATTATTCCCCTACCCCCTCCCCCCATCCCCCCACCCCCGTCTTTCCATTTGCTTCTTCACCTCATTTTTGAGGGTGAACTTCTCCTGGTTGGTTGTTTGAGGTTGGGAGACCTTGTAAAAAGAAGATTTGAGCTTCTCCAGCTTTTTTTGGAGAAAATTCTTCTTCTTCTTCTTCTTCAATTCCTCCTGGTTGTTGGAATGACTTTGGCAGGCCTCCTGATCAGAAGCTTTGAGCTTCTCCATGTCTCCTTGGAGCATGTAATTCCTCATCTTCTCCTCCTGGAGATCGCTGTTTAACTCCTCCTGGTTGGTTGTATGACTTTTGCAGACCTCGTGATGAGAAGTTTTGAGCTCCTGTAGCTCCTCTTGGAGTTGGTTATTTTTCATCTTCTCCTCCTGGAGCTCTGTTTTTAACTTCTCCTGGTTGTTTGAAATACTTTGGCAGGCCTCGTGATGCAAAGTTTTGAGCTCCTGTAGCTCCTCTTGGAGTTGGTTATTTTTCATCTTCTCCTCCTGGAGCTCTGTTTTTAACTTCTCCTGGTTGTTTGAAATACTTTGGCAGGCCTCGTGATGCAAAGTTTTGAGCTCCTGTAGCTGTTCTTGGAGTTGGTTATTTTTCGTCTTCTCCTCCTGGAGCTCGGTGTTGAACATCTCCTTGTCGGTTGTATGACTTTGGCAGACTTGGTGAAAAGAAGCTTTGAGCTTCTTCAGCTCATCTTCGAGAACATTCTTCTTCTTATTCTCCACAGGGAGCTCGGTGTTGGACTTCTCCTGGTTGGTAGTTTGGCGTTGGGAGCCCTTGTAAAAGGAAGATTTGAGCTTCTCCAGCTTTTCTTTGAGAAAATTCTTCTTCTTTTTCTTCTTCAATTCCTCCTGGTTGTTGGAATGACTTTGGCAGGCCTCCTGATCAGAAGCTTTGAGCTTCTCCAGCTCTTCTTGGAGCATGTAATTCCTCATCTTCTCCTCCTGGAGATCGCTTTTTAACTCATCCTGGTTGGTTGTATGACTTTTGCAGACCTCGTGATGAGAAGTTTTTAGCTCCTGCAGCTCTTCTTGGAGTTGGTTATTTTTCATCTTCTCCTCCTGGAGCTCTGTTTTTAACTTCTCCTGGTTGTTTGAAATACTTTGGCAGGCCTCGTGATGCAAAGTTTTGAGCTCCTGTAGCTGTTCTTGGAGTTGGTTATTTTTCGTCTTCTCCTCCTGGAGCTCGGTGTTGAGCATCTCCTTGTCGGTTGTATGACTTTGGCAGACTTGGTGAAAAGAAGCTTTGAGCTTCTTCAGCTCATCTTCGAGAACATTCTTCTTCTTATTCTCCTCAGGGAGCTCGGTGTTGGACTTCTCCTGGTTGGACGTTTGAGGTTGGGAGCCCTTGTAAAAGGAAGATTTGAGCTTCTCCAGCTTTTCTTTGAGAAAATTCTTCTTCTTCTTCTTCTTCAATTCCTCCTGGTTGTTGGAATGACTTTGGCAGGCCTCCTGATCAGAAGCTTTGAGCTTCTCCAGCTCTTCTTGGAGCATGTAATTCCTCATCTTCTCCTCCTGGAGATCACTTTTTAACTCCTCCTGGTTGGTTGTATGACTTTTGCAGACCTCGTGATGAGAAGTTTTTAGCTCCTGCAGCTCTTCTTGGAGTTGGTTATTTTTCATCTTCTCCTCCTGGAGCTTAGTTTTTAACTTCTCTTGGTTGTTTGAAATACTTTGGCAGGCCTCCTGATAAGAAGTTTTGAGCCTTTCCAGCTGTTCTTGGAAATCGTTCTTCTTCTTCTTCTCCTCCTTGAGATAGCTGTCGAACTCCTCCTGGTTGGTTTTATAACTTTGGCAGACCTCGTGATAGGCAGCTTTGAGCTTCTCCAGCTCTTCTTGGAAATCGTTCTTTTTTATCTTCTCCTCCTGGAGATCGCTGTTGAGAATTTTCTTCTTCATCTTCTCCTGAAAAAGCTCTTGTTTGAGCTCCTCCAACTCTTGGCTCAGTTGGAGCCTCCAGTGGTGCTCTCTACTAAAGTTGGCCTTCTCCTTGGCAAGCAGGTCTATGATGTAGTTTATTTGTTGAGACATACAAAAAGAGTTCTGCAGAATCGTTGCTGGGTCTTTACCAGTCACGTTTTGGGGAAAAAAACCTTCCATCACTTGTTTAAACTATTTGTTTGAAATAGAAAGTTAGAATTATTCTGGACAGATTTCTGGGTCGTTTTCTCTCGAGCGCAGTGAGATGTGAGTTTCTGAATTAAATATGCCGGTATCTTTGGTATATCACCTTCCTCTTACCTCTGCTATAAAGGACCCATCTATAGAACTTGTAACATCATAGAGCATGAGCCTTCAACATATAGAACATTGAACGTGTCTTTAATCTTTAACATTAAACGTGTTTGTGATCTTAAACAGTCTTTTACATGTATTTTTTGGCCTTTTATAACCTTTATTTTAATTATTTTTACAGGACAGAGTCCTAGTTGTTAAAGGGGGACAGAGAGAGTAGGGGAGGACATGCTCAAACAGGTCTCTTCTTCTGGAACATTCCATTTATTCCTTGATTTCTTTAATTTTACATGTTTACTTTCAATAGTCATATTTCATCAAAAATGCAAAAATCTAGATTAATAATCATGGATTCCTCCAGTCCTCTAAAATGTATTAATATTCTCATCAAGAACCATGAATTATTCTCTGTGAAATCAGTGAAAATGTAAAAGAATCTTTTGTCTCACATTGTTTAAGACAATGAAATAAAACTGTGAATCCACAATTACTGCTGGTTGGAATAGTCTTAAATACACAAAAATATTACATACAAAGTCTTAATTATGTTTAGCTATCTCTGAATTTTTTGAATGTTCATATATACAGTTGCAATCAGAATTATTCAACCCCCTCACCTCAATAGACATTATAGTGATGTGGATGACAATAATGAAATGGCTTCAGTTTTATTGAATATATGTAGATGCAATTGCCTTTTAACACCAAAGCTGAATTCACTCTCACATAAATGCCACATATTCCGCTTTACAAGCTGCATCACAGTGTCTGAATCCATGTTCATGTTGTTATAAACTGTTTTGTATGAATTTAGTGTTTTGACGACTTCTTTTCAAACATTCGTTCTCGATGCTGCCTCCTCCCTGCACCTCCTATTCCCTAGTCGTCCGTCTCCATATCCCTTTACATCAGTTTCTGCCATTTGTTCGTTCTCTGGACACGCAGATTATTCCCCTACCCCCTACCCCCACCCCCCCCACCCCCGTCTTTCCATTTGCAATCCAGTCCCCTGTCCTCTGTGTGCTCTCTGTCATCATAGCTCACGACAATATGTGTGCGATTAGTTTAAAAAGGCCCAAAGACAATACACGTTTCATAAACTTTGCTTTGAGAGATGCTTTGGCAAAGCCACGGAAGGAAATGGGGAGTGGAAAAGGAAAATGAATGAGTGTGCGGCCAGGAGAAAATCATTTCATGACATCAGGAGGAGGCTATACTTTTTATTCTCCCCCTGTCCAGCTCAACCTATTTACAGAATGAGCTCAGTAAAATCTCCCCCAGTCCTCCTCTCTGGCTTTGCAACCAGGTTCAATGTGTTAAGTGACTTCCTCTTGCTCTCTGTGCTGATGTTTCCAGCTGCTCTCTCCCAAAACCCACTTTTCAACGTAATGGATCCAAAGAAAAACATTCAAACCTGAGCTGGAAAATGAAGGGACAGCACCACCAGTTAAAAATGATAGATCTGCTGGTTCTCAGCGTCCCCGAAGTCCGTCCTGTCATCAACTACAACTCAACACCAGTGAGTGTGTGAGACTGACTTAACCTTTGCCCCTTAAAAAATGTGTCGTTCACAGTCTCCTTCCTGAGGAGAGCTGCGTGGTTCACGGGCCAGTGATGGTTGTTCCAGGTTTTCAAGCAGTGTGGAGACTGTGAAGTGCTTCCCAGTTTATACACAGAGCACAGAACAAACAGCAGCAGGAGGACAGGGCCGCCTCAGGATGAACCTTCTCAATATGCTCAATGAGTGTGTGGTGAGAACGTGCCAAAGCAAAAAAGCTCAATTGCAAGTAAAAGTCCTGCATTTAAGTTCTTAAAGTAAAAGTGATGTTTATGTTTCTGCAATTTGGTGCCGATCCACATAAGAACCCAATTAATTTGAAGGTGGTTTCATTCAGGGGAAGTTTGTGCTCTCTGAGTGCTCGTCTCTAGTCAAACTGTTTATTCATGAGACATCATGAAATGATTACTGAAGTAAAGAGGAAAGAAAACTTATATGACCTGAAACTACTTGTTCTTTGTTGTGTCAAGTATTGGTTTATTTGACCTCACGACAGAAACCATCTGAATTGCAACAAGGGGAAATCTCTCTCGGTAACATTTAGGTCTGTAAACTGAAAAACAAGTACTGCAGTAAAACATACGTTATTTGCATCTCAAAGTAGATGAAGTGTAAATAGAATGGTAAGTAAGCATCTCAGAGTTTTTATATTTGACTAAACGCACATACTTTCTTTCCTCCACTGATCCTCATTGTGTGTCTGCATGAAAGAAGGAGAGTGAAAAGATTATGTGTGACTAGGTATGTGTGGATTACACAACCTCAGACGTCATGTACATGTTTTTACGTCTCCAAGGCAGAAAGTACATGTATGAATGTTTTGTCAGTGGTCGCAGTGAAACCCAATTTATTGTGTAAGCGCCCATCTGAACCACAGAGGCTTTCATAGCATTCTGGAGGGCACGGAAAGTTCCTGGCTATTTGCACAGTGAGAAAATGGGCATTGTACACACACACACCACACACACACACGCACACACACACACACACACACACACACACACACACACACACACACAAACATACAAGATGCCTGATTCTGTCCAAATGACCCCTTTGACTCCAGCTTGTTAGAAACCACCCAGTCCCTCCTTGTTAGCCGGGGTCACTTTCCACACACAACTGTGATGCCAGTTCATTCCTCAGGCAGTGATGTCATGGAGCACTTGCGCTGCTCGATTGGCCGAGGAATGCTGTGGTTTTGGGACGGGGAGGCAACCAACGCCTGCGTTTGAGTCTGGGCCATCTGGACCAATCGTGACAGGGCCCATTAGAGGATGAGTCACAGGAGTCGGCCGACAGACGAGGCCTGTGAGCAGGTCCTGGCAGATCAGTGCTCACTCAGCTGCGACAGCCAAACGGAAAAAGCCTTCATCCATAATTATTAAATCTGTGAAGGCTCATTCTTTGCTGTCCCAACACTTCAGTTTCCACCCCGTCCTCCACATGTTTCTCTATATGCTTTTTCATTTAACCTCTGTGGTTGCATTGATCTTTAAAGTGCAGTTTATTGGTTGTGATATGAAAAAAGAGCCAGTGCTGTAAATGGTTAGGATAGGTTTTTATATTGAACAATAAAAAATATAAATATATATAGAATGGAAGGCGCAGCAACGTTAACATCAAATTATCAGAATAAATGATCATGTATGAAAAGGTATGATTTTGAGTAAGGCTGCAATATTCCAACTTTCCTCATAATGAGCTCAATCCAAGCTATGTGTATGAGATATTAGCACTTTGAAATAGAAAAGATAATACATCCTTTAAGATTGTTTCAGAGGCATGAACAGGCTGCTTTCCTCTTTCCTATTCCACTAAATCTGATTCGTCTCGCTCGGCCTCACCGCTCCACTTGGACAGTCAGTACGAGCTCAAGCTGAGGAGTTAAACCATCAGGACTTTCTATTGAGGTCTAGAGGAAAACCAAACATTTCAAATGATACTAAATATGTCAAGTTGAATTGTGGAATCTTTAAAACATCCAGAAGGTTTCCATCTGAGGAAATGGTGCAGCCATAAAAAAAACAAGGAGGACTGAATTAGAAAATTCAAGGCTACTTGAAGGGTAAATTAAAGCATACAGGATATAAATCCACCTACACGTACAATATTTTTTCGTGATATACAGTTTGCATATGCATTGATTTCCTAATAAATATGTGCCTATTGAATGGAAACTCCAAAAGTGTGGGGGGTCCAGTGAAAGGGATTTACAGTATGTACATGAACAGGTCTGTGTGCGTGAGAGACACAGTCCAGCCTGTGTGTTTAAATCAAAATCAGGTGACTGCCCTCACACATGTGACTTGTATGAGAATGAAAAGAGACCAGGATGGATTGTACACAGGCATTAGCCCATGAAATGTGTGTACATTAGTGGAGCTGAACATGTAATCCTTGCTGCTGCTGACGGGTCGTACAGAGGCACAAAGAAAAAACTGTACATGCAAGTTGCACATATAGAGAAATGTCACCTTGGTGGATATTGGCGAATATTGTCTGTCCTGCACAGATGGAGATTAATTTTGATGGTTGTGAATCTATTGCACTGTTGCACTTTCCTCCTCTTCATCACATCAGTGACTTATTAATACGTGTTACTGACCTGACTTGTTTCCCAGGAGTCATTGTGCTTGATCGTCACAGATCCAGGGTCTCAGCTGTATTTTGATTATGAATCGTTTTGGAAACTCGTCAAATAACTAAAAGTTTCATGATCAATGCTCAGGTAAATTCTACATTCATGTTAAACTATTTGGCTGTAGTGAAAAACTGTTTTTCAAACCAATATATTTTGCTTTAACTGAGTGACATCACAGTTCTTACTTTCCTGAGGATCTGTTCAAGCCCAGGAGTGAGAATTATCCCCTCAATGCACAAGAGGGCCATCTACTGGACGAGGAGGGAAACGTCTTTCAAAAACAGGACAAAACGAAAGGAAAAGGACTGTTGATTTATAAAAAACGTTATACATAATCTATAGGTATCCTATATACATTATATGAGTGAATATGTATGTAGTGTAAAGTGTAAAGTGTGGAGTCTGTTTTCGTTCTTCCCCTTAAGAAAATGTATTTTTATAACAGTAAAAATAGACATTTAAATTAAATTAATCCTGTGCAGTCCACTTCTGTGAAAGAGGTAAATAAAATAAATTAAATTAAAAACAAAAACAAAATTTATAAATAAATTAAAAAAAACAATGTTAAAGCCCCCAAAAAAACAATTCATTGCCTGAATAATAATAATAATAATTATAATAATTATAATAATAATCCTTACAATTTCAATAGGGCCTCACTGTCTGTCAGTGCCTCTCAGTACACGGGCCCTTAATAGTAGTTAAAAAAAAACAAAGTTACGAGTACATTAATCAAATAAAACAAACCATTAATCATAATCATAATTCAGATGACGTCCAGTGGTGGCCGCGCCCCCCGACAGCCCCACGTGCCTCCCTGCCGCAGCAGCAGTCACATGACCTCGCTGGCTGGCCACTTCCTGATCGTCGCTTGTTTTCCTGCAGGACAGAAAAATGTCGGCTGTGTGTTGACGTCGCGCCGCAGCCTGGATCCTGACCGCCGGGACTGGAGAGGACAACCATCCGGGTGATCGCACCTCCGACCTGCGTGTCTCCGCCACCGCGTTCACCTGACATCTTTCTTTGCAGAGACATGGTCACCGGAGGAGGGGCGGGTAGCTAGCTCAGAGGATAACACCCCCCACCCCCCGGCTGTCGTTTTTCCTCCAAACAAAACAAACCCGTCGTCTGATTGAAGACGATTGATTTGGTTTCGCCCCTTCTTCTATTCACTGTAAGCGGTGGCTGCTTCGCGTTAGCTCGGATTTCTCAGCCCCGCGGCCGTCATCATGTCCAAGTACACAAGCTTCCCAGACGCGGCCGAGGACCACAACCCATTCCAGGTGAGGTGCAGGGAACCAGAAGGCCCCCGTCACCGTTATTCCAGTGTCTCTATCATGTTGTGTGTGATGCGTGGAAGTCATTGGTGTTGGTGTAATAGCAGGCGTGTTGCTGCTCATGTGACTGTGTGTGTGGGGCCTGGGGGGTTTCATCTCTGGGCCTGGTCGCTCCTCCTGATCTGTTGCTTCTATTTCATTATACAGCAACATCACAACAAAAAAAACTACTAATTGTTAAACCTTCACGTTCCATTACTTGCTCATTGAAACGTGTGTTTTCTGCCTCAGGACCCTGCAGTGACTCAACACAGCAGCAACACAGGATATGCCACACTGGACCTGTACAACCCATTTGACAACACAACTACTGGAGTGAGCAATACTGTTATTATGCTATAATTTAATTATATGTGAGGTAATAACAAGTAATCAAAAAGGACCATGGCTGCGGTTTGAATTGTTTTTTTAAAAGTGCCCGAGCAATATGGATTTCCAGCCCCATGTCGATATCATCATGTGGGAGAAAGAATGTGTCCAATATAAACTGAGACAAAGGCTGATGTATTTATAAAAGATTAAAATGATTCCTAAGATGTTGTTATTAAACCCTTATGACAATGAGATGAACTAAGGCTCGATATTTATACAGTTTAACCACAATCTTTTAGAAATGAGTATAAATACTAAGGAAACAAATAAACAGAGCTCAAATTAAGCGAAAAGGCCATTTTTATTTATGTAGAAATCATACATAAACAAAACCTCTTTCGTTTCTTTGGTTTCTTGGGTTTCGGATCAGGGAGAACATTGCAGAGTGACTCGTCCAAACGTTTAAATCTTTGGAAGAGCTCATCATAACGTAGGCTGAGCTTCTCCACCTCTTTATGGAGAACATTATTCTTCTTCCTCTCCTCCAAGAGCTCGCTGTCGAACTTCTCCTGGTTGGTTGCACGACTTTGGCAGATCTTGTCTGTGATGACAATACAAGGAATGTTTGTGAAATATTAATTGCAAAGAAAACTAAATCGGTTTTACTGCAAAACACAGATTTAAACAGAAATCATGTTTTACTGCTCTGGATGGAGATGTTCAAATTTTTTAATTCTTTCACCTGAGGACAAATTTAAAATATGAAATATGCATTATATATTCTCATCATTAGGTCACCGGGGCTCCAGCATCTTGGCCTTATTCCCTGTCGGCTTTAATCCAGATTTAATTATTTAATTATCACAAAACGTGGGGACAAACCTAAAACCTTTCAGCACCTGTTGCCACAGCAACAGCTCCTTCAAGGTGGAGGGGATGTGAAGCTCGTCTGGCTCCTTCTCAAAATCACTCAAGTGTTCACTAGGTTTCATGCACAGGAAATACAAATTATAAAAATAATAATAATAACAAGAATTTAACTTAAACATAATAAATACATAACTCAATCATTTTTAGGACTGCAAAGCAGCACTGGGCGGGCCCGAGCACATGCATTTTGAAGTGTTGCATCGTTTTGCCTGAAAAAAATAAATAATGACTGAATAATAATAATAATAATAATCATTACAATTTCAATAGGGCCTCCCCCGGTCAGTGCTCAGGCCGTAATTCATTTTTATTCTGGTACAGTATAATAATAATAATACAATAAAACTGAAATAATAATAAATTAGACAGATTGCGCCTGAAAGCAGAAGGCAGACACAGCAGTACTATAACATACAGTACACATTGAAACACTTCAGTTTTTATGTTATGGAGTTTATTGATGTTGTTGCTAGGTAACAGCTTGAGGCTAAGTGATGAACTGTCAAATTGGGGTTTTGTTGCTAGGAAACAGCTTGAGTCCACTTCCTGTTGGTTTGTTAGTAAACACCCCAGCCTCAAGCCCACTCCCACAATCACCCACAGTTCTCTACATGGTGGCCCCCCCCGAAATGCAGGTTGGGTTTGCAAATTTTTTATCTTTTACAAAATATTTTCCAGCCTCCACCACCGTACGAGGCCACTTCCCCCACTGCTCCACCTGTGCCTGCGCAGACCCCACCCAGCAGGACAACGCCCACTGAGCCACGCAACTATGGATCCTACACCTCCCAGGTAAACATGCTGCACCTGTTGCCACCTTCACGTCAGCACCTCAGTGTCAGTAGGATGCTCCAAAATGGGATCTCACCTGACATTTGTACAGAGTCCATTAAGGTTTGGCTCAAATAGACTTTCTACATGATGCTTCCTAATTTCATTTTTGTAGATGACATCTTAAATGCTACGTTACTTGTAGTAAGGGGCGCTATGGGGCCATATTTGCCACAACCAAAGCTGAGAACTATTTTTATCAGGTCTGACACAAGAGCTTTTAAGAATGTTTAGCCCTTGAAATACGCAGTTTTAGGAGTTTCAGGAGAAATTTGAATGATAATAATTCCCTTGCACTGGTTGGTGTGCGGCCCCAAATTAACCCTCTCAATTATACTTTGCGTAGCTTAATTAGTTGATGATTTATTTAGACTCAAAACCAAATGCTACCTGATTTTAATAATTGTGCCTACGTTCAGTCATCTACACCTAAAGACGTTTGAACGCTTGGTAGTGTCTCCTCCGGGAATCTCTTAACCATCATATACCAAAGCTTTTACATAATCCTTTTCATTATTTATAACACAAACTCGACCTCTGACACAAAGATCTGAAGCATAATTTCCCCCGTGTCTCACTGTGTTAAGACTGCGGTGAATGCCACCACGGCCGAGCTGCTGAGGAAGCAGGAGGAGCTGGAGAAGAAAGCCCAGGAGCTGGAGAGGAGGGAGCGGGAGCTGGAGTCGCACAGCCTGGGACCCGGAGCCTGTAAGCTGGGGAGGATAGGAGTGATTCAGAGTTGAAAACCATAGTTTAACATTTTAATTCTATATATAGAATTGGTAGTTCAAAAGAAGTCCATTAATTTGCATTTCTCAACATATAATAAATGTGTTATAACCTACTATAATGTAATTGAAATGGTAATAAGGAGATTTTAAGTGTTAATTGAGTTAAGTATTAGTGAACAGGTATAAATATCATATTAAAGGCATATTTGCTATTTTAACCCCGTGTTTTTAATATACTTTCCTTCATTGTCTTCCTTCGCCCTCTTCTCCAGCCCGTCAGAATAACTGGCCCCCGCTGCCCTCCTTCTGCCCCGTGGGCCCCTGCTTCTACCAGGACATCAACGTGGAGATCACCCAGCGTTTCCAGCGCACTGTCACCATCATGTACTACTTCTGGATGTGTGAGTTCCTGTCATCATTTCTCAGCATTTACTTTCTGAACATTAGTCTCGTTTCGTAACGCTGCAGATGACTTGACGCAGCTCTCACAGCGGTTGGGTTGGGTTGGGAGTGTGTTTTAGTTTCCTGTCTGGAGTATGAGCATGTATGAATATGAGTATGAGTCTGCGTGTTTGCACAAAGACTCTGACACTTAGCTGCTAGACAGAGGACTGTAGCAGGAACCAGCTCACCGACCCACACACAGCCTCTGATAAAGATTGTTCTCCACACACTATCTCTATGCGCACTGGGAAAAGATAAAGGCGAACTTATATCAGTCTGTTTCCAGATTGATGCTGATGTTCATAAGAGAAACTCTGGGTTATGGTTTGACTTTGACCAATCCTGAAAACGATAGAGATAGAGAGATAAAGTGAGACAACAGGAAGAGCAGACTATAATTAAAAAGCAAAACCTCCCAGGAATCAAAATGTTACGGTTTCTCTGTTTCTCTATCACTGAAAGGCAGTGATGATGGACAATTCCCAGTATGTTGTTATCAAACTCTTATGACAAAGAAATGTAATTGGGGTTTGATATTTTCCAGCTAAACCACATCTTTTTATAGGTAAAATAACAAAACAAAAGGAAAAGACACTAACTTGAACAACTCGTTTTTTATCGGCCAACCAATCGGTCGCTCAGGCTCAAACAAAGAGTGAGAAGTCAGAATGCACAGCGGTTCTCTGTTGCTCATCACTTCTCTTCATTCTTCTGTTTAGTCTCCGCTTGCACGCTGGTCTTCAACCTGATCTCCTCCCTGGCCATGTTCTGTGTGGACCCCTCTGGTGGTGTGGGCCTGGGCCTCGCCATCCTGTGGGGGCTCCTCTTCACCCCCTGCTCCTTTGTCTGTTGGTACCGACCTATGTACAAGGCCTTCAGGTTTGTGGCTAAATCATATCGAATTCCATAACTTCCTCCTCTACCTGCCATTTAAAGTTATTGGTTTTGGTCTCATTTTGACCTGTCAAGTATTTGTCACATGTCACTGTGTAGGGGACATTCTTCAAGGTTCACCTCTGTCCTTTCTTTAGAAGTATTAATACTGTCTTGAGAGCGAAAGCAGTGGAAGTGGATCTTAACATCAGCAGAAGAGGCCCCGTAAAGAGAAGAGCCAACACAGAGAATTCATTTCATCTCTTTTGCTTTTAACTTTGTTGTTGTCCAGATTTCTTTTATCATTTCTCCAGTTTCTCATGCGAGCTTCTGCTTTTAAAGGTCTGTGTGGACAGCTGCTTCAATTTCCTGTCGGTGTTCTCGCAGCTGGTCGGAAATGACAGCTTCCAATCTTTATCATGTTTTTTTGTTAGAAGGTGGACTTCAGTGATCTCACGCAACTTTCAACCCCAACTTCAACCTGAGTCTAATCAACCAGAACCAGTGAAGTTATGCAACCTGTTGGATTGTTGCCGCTTCGTTTTACTGACTAATCATATATTTCTCCTCTCTTCCAGGAGTGACAGCTCCTTCAACTTCTTCCTCTTCTTCTTCATTTTCTTTGCCCAAGTGGTCACCTCCGTCGTCATGACTATCGGCATCCCAGGATGGGGCTTCAGGTGGGACTCTTGCCTTGTCTTGTGAAGAAATTTGACTTCAGATTTTCCAGTGGCAGTTGAACTTTTTCTTTCATCCTGCAGCTTATACTTTTATGTCTGTATAACTAAGTACTGACTATCCTTACTTGACCTGACAGTCCTGACAGAACAAAGATAACGTGGATTATTCATTCACATCTAGACTGTCCATTATTTCCTGGTGCAAAAGAGGATATTAACTGACTTTCCTCGCTGTTCCTTCTGTCGCTCTCTCTTCTTCTTCTTCTTTCTCTCGTCTCTTTCTCTCAGCGGGTGGATCGTGAGTCTGGCTGCTCTGAATACCAGCGTCCCCGTCGGAGTGATCATGATGATAAATGCCATCTGCTTTACTGCCCAAGCCGCCATGGGGGTCGTCATGCTGAAGAAGGTGAATAAAATAGTTGAGCTGGAGGGAAAATTCAAAGGGTTGTGACTCACATGAAAGGGCCATCTTTGACAAGGCGTCAGTCACACTACCCCTGCAAGGACTGATTAACAGGATATTTAGAGCAGTACCATAAAAGAACAGAAACTCCACAGCGTCTAATGT
This sequence comes from Pseudopleuronectes americanus, assembly GCA_038501795.1. Taxonomy (NCBI): domain Eukaryota; kingdom Metazoa; phylum Chordata; class Actinopteri; order Pleuronectiformes; family Pleuronectidae; genus Pseudopleuronectes; species Pseudopleuronectes americanus. The sequence continues at coordinate 5,383,481 of CM076731.1, forward strand.
CTTTGAATGAATTTACACAAATGTGAATTTAGATAAAGACGGATGACACTTTTACGCTAAATCTCGTTGTACAGAAATTAAGCTAAAATAACCGTGCAGTAGTGATCATGGTGTGGATCTGCTGTATCGAGGTCCCGCCGATGTATGAGCACAGCCTATTGTCTAACTCATCATTAAATTACACCCTCAGATACTATTAACACTTCACATATGTGATGATAACTACCTAAAATACACAGAAACCATCTGTATGTGTGCATGGAGGAGGTTGGGTTTATGACTTATGCTACAGCCAGCCACCAGGGGGCGGTCAATATGATTTAGTTAATCTTTTGGGGAGCCTTTATGTCTGTCATCTTTATTTACAGTCTATGGTTCAGATCTTCGACTTAAGCGAAGCGTGAGAAACCTGATTAGTTTTCAATAAACAAGAGTGAAGACAGTAGTTGCACTTTCTACCTGCTCCGTGTAAACATCCCGCGCTCGCCTTGTCCAGGTGGTCCGCCCGCCATCGAGCCCTCCGTCGATAACAAACAGTCTGAAGAATGGGCTCCATATCAGGTTCCTTCGTATCGTTTTCACCAACACAATGTGCGCGCGATGTGATGATGAATTGCTTTGTGTATCGGGTATCAGCGTACTCTGCTCCTTTCCCCGCTCCAGGTCCACAGCCTGTACAGGCAGACCGATGCCAGCTTCGTAAAGGCCCAGGCTGAGTTCGCCACCGGGGTCATGTCCAATCAGGCTGTGCGCCAGGCCGCCACCACTGCTGCCACCACTGCCGCCCAGGGGGCCTTCACCGCGCCCCGGTAGAGAGGTAGAAGACGGGCCAGGAGGGTGAGAAGATGGAGGAACAGTTCGGTATTAATGTCCCCACCGATAATTAGAATTTGATTGGGGTGGGGGGCGGGAGGCTGCTTCGTTACAATTACCCCGGGACACCTAAACTTTAGGGCACTTGCATGAGACAGAGGTGGGGATGTCTAACTTCAAAATACGGTCATTTAAATGTACAGGACAAGTTAGCTATATTGCCAAAACATGAGTCAGCATATCACAAATGTCGATCGAAGGAAAAAGAAAAAAAGATGTGAAAACGATGAGATGTCGATGCTGTCAGAAACCTGTGTCACTGAATGCTTTTTATATGAAGACGACGAGCTGCGTGTGCCAAGTGGGATAGTACTAAGTAACATATGTCCAAAATCTAAATGAACTGGATGTACATTGTGTTTACGAGGAGTCATGTTACGCGACAGATGTGAGAGTTGGAGCTGAACACTGAAACGCTGCCAGTCTAACACGTGATCCATATCTGAGCGGATCAGCTTCGGCCATCCCTACTTTCTGTTGCTTCACTGTAAAACTAACACTTTGTTTTTGTTGTTGTTCCTATTGAGAATGCCTATTTGCCGTGTTTGCCAAAAACCTCTCATACTATCAGGTTATGAACATGCGTTGTTTTTGGTTACATTATACTGTACCTGTCACTGGTCTGTCACTTGTGGTTCTTATGATTATTATAATTCACTGTCTTGGTTTAATAAAAAAATAAATTGTCTTGCTTATACAGTCAACTGCGGTTATTGCTGTCTTATGTTATTGATCATGCAAATCATAAGGTTTGCTAATTAGCTGCTTTCGGGCTTTCAATTGCGTCTTCATCAGCAGATGGAGCCACCCAGTTGCCATGGAAACAGCTGCTATGAAAACGGTATAAACTCGCATCTCGACAACATTGAAAAACCTAGAAGAATTTAAGTGTATTTTAATATTTTAGTTATGAAGTAATTGATACAGGTGAAGATAGTTCACCTTAGGGCTGGGCAATAAATCAAACAAATAAATAGCTAATTTTCATCAATAGGAATGAACTGAAGTCCAGAATATCTTGATATAATGCATTGCCTTTTAATAAGTGTTTCAAAACCAGATGGTCAGTGGTTTGATCCCAGTCCGTGTGCCAAAGTGTCCTTGGGCAAGTTACTGAACAAAAACTTCCCCTGTACACTGGGATGTATGATAAGTGCTCTGAGTGGTAATCAATACTAGAAAAGTGCTACAGACTTACTTAGAAGGAGAAATCTGTATTTAAACTTAAAACAATACCGAATAATAATGTTGTAATTTACCCTGATAAATATTGATATTATTTACTGATGAAGATCTTTATGTAGATATCATTCTTGACTGTACTGTAGTTGTTTTGCTAGGAAACAACTCGGGTTAACTTTCTGCGCTGTATTACAAGCCCACTGAAGATAAGCTTAGATTTAATGTTGTGACTCGGGCTCCATGTTCACTAAAATAGAATCTGTGAAGAGAGATGACTCCCCTTATAGACTTTTAAACTCTGGCGACACCCAACAGTCTTCAGAGGAGCTGCACCCCTGATGTCACCATGACATCTCGTTGCTTCTTATACAAACTTTCAGCTCCTTTTTGCAATTTGATATTTTTTGTAGCATTGACCAAAGGAAATATCATCATTAACCAGAAAACAGGTAAATAATTTAGGTTGGAAAAAAGATCAAAATAAAAAATATTGCATTTCTAATCTGTATTTATAATGCACGTGAAAGTGAGGATTGTGTGGCATGCTTGTTATCATAGTGATACGTGTGTTTCCGGTGCTCTGACTCCACTCGTCCCGGGGCACCAGACCCTCCTGCCCTGCTCTGACCCGTGGGGCAGACCACTGAGACTTGTATGGGCTTCCACTGGGACGTCAGGCTCTGCGCTGCACCGTGAAGATGGCGGAGGCTGCGGAGACACCACAACACCGGTTTTTCTGTCACTGCTGTAAATGTGAAACTAACCCAAAACTCCCGGTGAGTCACCTTCTGGAGAGTTTTGTGTTTTTATCCACACTCACACCCTGGGAATCACCCACTCGCACACGGGCGGAGGGATTACGACTTGTTAGATCACTTTGTTGTTTTAACGCGCAAACATTGATTTATTTAAAGAACTGTTCGCTGTAAAGTGACAGTTATTATCTCCACGACAGAGCACGTGTGAAGGCACGATGGCGGTTTTTATTCGAGCTCTGTATGAACCAGGATCTTACATTAGAGAGAGACGGGGGGAGTAGAATCTGGCGACTCACGTTGCCATTTTTAGAAACACCACCGTGTCCAGTTGTCTTCTGTCAACTGCGTGTCAGGGACGTCACAGGGGCATGTCATGTGTCCCCGCATGTAGCAGCAGCATGTAGAGCTCCGTGCACCACAGGAGCAGTTTAATATCCACAGTGGAGCTTCCTTCGTTTAGACTCAGTTACAGTTTGACTTTATTTATTCTGCTGGACGTGCGTAAAGGGGCGCACTTGCAGTTGACGCTTTTACGCACGGCACCTTTACGCACTGGCATCGTTATGATGGACCAGAGAGAGCTCTGTTTAATGTGCAACAAATGGCCAATAATATCTGGACACCCCTGCTCACTTTGTGTTAGCATAAGGATAATGAGTATTGAGTCTTATTTAATTTTTACCCAACAATATGTTGATAACATTTGGGTCACTTTCCATTTTACAGTAAAATAATGCCAATGCACCAGTACACTGGTTTTATAATTTCTATTTTCCACAATTATATAAAGTTCTAAAAGTTGCATCAAGATCTATTGAAAGCATTCCTTGAAGAACTGAGATGGAAACACCAGTGTCCATAATTTTGGAATGAGATGGGAAATTTAAGAGCGTAATGCATATTTATTTTCCTTCTCAAAGGATCTTGTCTGTCCCAGATGTGACTCTGGCTTCATTGAGGAGGTGACGGAAGACTCCAGGTACACTTTAGTTTTGGTGTTTAAATTTGACCAAAAGTTGGGAAACATTCCTCTCTGGTTTATTAAAATGTATAAACAAACCAGGGTTATCAAGGTTACCGAGGAGCCAGGTCTATTACTTTTGAAAACATCACTTTCTAAAGGCCCTTCAAAGTTTTGTTTTTCATTTAACAACCCTGATAAGAAGTTGACCTTTATTTTTGCTCTCCAGTCTCCTGCAGGACAGCACGCCCGCAGCCAGCGAAGACTCCAACTCGTTGTTCTCAGAGGTATGTCCTTACAGATGGTGTTTTATTAAGAGCACTCCTCTTTCTCGCTGGCTTTGTTTGACACATTGCTTCTCTGGTCTCTCTCCAAGTTATGGCAGTTGCTGTTTATGGAACGCTCTGCTATGCTGTCGCATCCGCCCTCCTCAGAGTCCCACCCAGATGACAGCGAGCAGGTATCTGCCGGTCAGAGCCGTCCGTCTCTGGTGTCACCAGCTGCCTCCGCCGATGCCGCCGACTCCTCCGAGGCCCAAGAACCAGAGTCTCCCTCCCTGCCCGAACAAGAGAGGTCGTCCACGCCGGAGCAAAGCTCTGCAGTGGAAGGGTGTGTGGACATGGTACACAGCAACATCACCAGTGTGGGCTAAGCTCTGAGAGTGTAAAAATCCTTTAGTAGATATTTATTTATATTTATTTAACATCAACTTCAAAAGGTGACTGGACCTTAAGATTACAATATGCAAATTACTGTCTACATATTCTAGGAGTACAGATGGGATATCAACCTAAGAGGAACTTGAATTCCCTATTTCCTCATATTTGACAGCATGAATTTTTAAGATCCAATGTCTTGTCCATCTGATCATCAGAGTTTATGTCAGAGAAGAATGTTGACAGCATTTGATTCCCGTCATAACCACAGATCACAAATAATGTATGATCTCATACAACATACAGTATAGAGACTAAAGGAAAGTGTGGTATATGTTATGCAGGACTCACACATGACTTATGTCTTATCTTTGACTCATGCATGTTTAATAAGAAGTGATTCCAGCAGAGGTAATGGCTGTTTCCTTACAGCAGCAGAACACTGACCATCACAGCACAGTTATTACTAAGTAGTCTGGAATGTGGGGCCTTCAATTGACCAGTGACCGGAACAGACCTTCACCCACTCATTTTTGAGTAATTTCCTTATCTGACACACATATGGTTTCCATAGCTGTTCAATGAAACTGCCATAGTGTATAAAAACCTCTGTAATCATATGATATCAAAACTGAAAACCATTATGACTCAACAGATCGGTTGCGTGCAGAAGGAATGAATATAAACTGTCCCTGTTAAAGTTTGTGTTTCTAAATCAAACACACTAAGACATGTTTGCTCTCTTGTGTTTTTCTTTTGCATTTCAAGGATCATGCAGCAGTTCTTGGCCGACCTCTTCGCCAGCAACGGGAACCCCGGTGCCGCGCCCGCTGCATTGTAAATCGCTTTTTTGGAATTTCGATTCACATCATTTACTTTTGATTTCGTTTAATTTGATGTGACACCCCCGACCCCCCTTTCGCTCTCCCTCTTTCTCTCAGATCCAGCATGCTGCAGTTGCACTCAAACCCTGGAGACTATGCATGGGGTCAGGGAGGTCTGGACGCTGTCATCACGGAGGTCAGTGATGTCCCAGTGGTGAGGTTGAAAAAACTGCAGCTACATTATTGATTGTAATGTTTTAGGTCTTGACCCCAAGAACTCAAGATATAAAGTGTTGTCTTTCTCTGTCCCCCGCCCTTCGACCATTTCCTCCACTTTATCCATTTCTTCTCCTGCTCTCCCAGTTGTTAGGACAGCTGGAGAGCACTGGTCCACCTCCTGCGGAAAAGGAGATGATCTCGTCCCTGCCGACAGTTTGCGTCTCCCAGGAGCAGATAGGTGGGAATCCCAACATCACACTGAGTCACATGATTAGAACAATACAGTTCATATGAGGAGAGAATCAGAGATTTCGCTACTTTACATTATGATGAGACGGTTTCCTCTATCTCTCCCTTCCGCCTCCTATCTCTACTTCTGCAATAATTCATTTCCTCCTTTTATCTTTCCACTCTCCCTTCTTATCTAACCCTCCCTCTTATAGTTCTCCTTCTTTTCACCCCATCTTCCCTTTCTTCCTCATATCTCTCCTTCGCCTCCACTAAACGTCCCTTTCCTTCTCCTATCTTTTATTCCCTGCCTCTATTTTTCTTTCCCTCCTCTTATCTTACCTACCCTCTCCTATCCTTCCTTCTCTACTCTCCTTACTTTCGCCAGTCTCTCCTTCTCCCCTCCTATCTTCATTTCTCAGACCTTCTCTGTCTGTCCTCTCAATGCTCCGTTCCTTCTCAAACCTTTAATTTCCTCATTCTATCTTTCTCCATCCCCATCTTGCCTTACCATACCTCTTCGCCTCTCCTTCACCCATTCCTCCTATCTTCCATTTTTCCTATCTCTTCTTTTCTCCTCTTATCTTCCCGTTCCTCCTATCAATCAATCCATCCTCCATCTTATCTTCCCGTTGTCTTCTATCCTTCCTCATCTTCATCTGTCTCTTCTTCCTTCCATCTTTCATATCTAACCCTTTCAATCAATCCATCCTCCATCTTATCTTACCGTTGGATCTATCCTTCTTCTTCTTCATCTGTCTCTTCTTCCCTCCATCTTTCATATCGAACCCTAATCATAAGGAAGTATCATTTACAGACTTGCTTTGTGCATCTGTGGTGCCGTGAGGTGGATTTTCTGTTAATCTTTTTCTTATTGTTCCTCTCAGACTGCAGACTGGAGTGTCCAGTTTGCAGGGAGGAGTATTCACTAGGGGAATCTGTCAGGAAGCTTCCCTGCCTCCATTACTTCCACGGTCATTGTATAGTGCCTTGGCTGGAGCTGGTAAGGACAAGGAGTGCTTGTGGTTAGTTGGTTGAGGGGTTTGAAGGTCTGTTAAGAGTATTTGCCCACATCCTGACTTCAGGGATGGGAATATCAACCAATAGATAATCTGTGCTGACGTTCTTCCTGCAGACGCGTGATCTTGTTCTCTTTCCTCTCCCAGCATGACACCTGCCCGGTGTGCCGCAAAAGCCTGGACGGCGTCGACAACAGCCTCCCGCCCACGTCAGAGCCCCCGGACGACCGCTCCATCAGGACAGAGCAACTAGAGCGGCAGGTGATCTGAAAAACGGGACAAAAACATCCCTGCCTCCTCTGCTGTTTTCAAAGAGACACGCTGCTCACCTCGAACCCTCTCCCTCCGACACCAACTCCAAATTATTTTAAAAAGTTGCCGCTTCAGCTCTCACTTGATTCATGCCTCCCCGCTAAGGATTTTTATATTTTCCACATGCACCAACATCTTTTAAGACACACTGCACACAGAGAGGACGCGGCAGCTTGCAGAGAAGATGTGGAGGTGATGTGTCCTTCTCGCTACACTGGCCTCCTAAGTGTTTTTCTGAATGACTGACTTTGATTTCATGAACTAATCACCACTGAGCTGCCGGTGGTTGTTAAAATGATGGGGGATTCACGGAGCTATGAAGTTTTAGCATTTAAGGCTCTCTGTAACACAGTTTGGTAATTCAGCATTTTATCTACCTTTTTTCCACTCACTCTGATTCAGAATTGATCTCATCTATACATTAAGCTGTTATTAAAGCCTAAACCCTGTGACCCTCAACCTCTGCTCCATCTGTCTGTTTGTTGATTGTCTGTCGAGGTCATTCACTGACCCTCAGGTTGTGGCATGTTGATGAAGTATATTATATGATATGATAAGATAAGACAATACAAGATATGATATGATATAAGATAAGATATGATAAGCTATGCCCCGTCTCCTTATATAATTTTCCTTTTAAGACGCCATTTAGCCTATTGAAGTTTAGTCGGCCTGTTACATAATTGGTAGAAGTAAATGTTCCTTGTTTCAGTGAATGATTTACAGTTTAGGAGGAAGTACGTCTCTGTCTCAACCTGTGCAACCGCAACCACACGTTGTGTTTACTTTTGACGACCATAAATCTTGTCTTCCTTTTTTATAATAGCTGCAGAATAGAGGAGCAAACAATAGAAACAAAATGAAAACATGTCAGTTGAGCGAATAGATGTCGAAAAATCAATCATCACCTATTTAGATAATCAAGTTGAACCTATATGGTTTTTTTTCAACCAAACATGAGGATTTACTGTTTTATAATATTGTAAATTGAATTGTTTGGAGGTTTTGGACAGTTGGTCAAACTGATTGATAAAAAATTAATAGATTAACCATCAATGAAAACAAACAACGCCCTAAAATGAATTATATAAAATGCGATGCTTAGAAAATAAAGGACAGGTTCACGTTTTTAAGGTTTGTTCTTAAAACCACAATCAGATCTCCATTGAAACATTGTAAATATCGAAACCTAAATTCAAATTCCTGAACAAAAAATGTATTTATGCACTGTTATACAAGCTTTATTAAGTCAGAGTAAATAAGTTATAAATCTTTAGTGCAAGATTCCCTCTTTGGACTGCTGATGTGCAATAAAGGGTAAGGAAATTAGCAGATTTTGAGTAAAACTTAAACATTTGGACAAAGTTTGAATAATGTTCGTGCACTAAACAAGGATATAACATTATATATAAGTTATGTCCATCACTTCCACGTGCATTATGCAGGGGTCTCTCTCAAGGTCCCATTTGTTTGTTTGTTTGTTTGTCTGTCTGAGAAGTGCTTTAACACGTACTGGTATCTCTACGTTAATGAGCTGATTGACTGGTTAATGGCCTCATCCCCCGGGTCCCAGCACAGGAACCACATCCTGATGGAGCAGGATGTTTTATTCATGGGGCTCCCGGTGCCCTCTCCCCTCGCAGCGCCGCGTCACGTCGTGTTGACACCGCGGGGTTTTGACAGTGGACTGTGGACCCGCGGGGCTCGAACACATCTCCTCCTCCTGCAGCCACCGTCCTGAAAACAGAAACAAATAATGAAAGTCAGACGTGGGTTTCTTTAAATGAGCGCAGGAGCCGGAGCACACAACCGACATTTGCTCTCCTCTCCTCTCCTCCCCTCCGCCCTCCGCGGTCCGTCCTCCTCCCTCCCTCCCTCCCTCCCTGGGAGCGAGAATGCCCGTGTTGTACTGACACTGTACGAGCGATACGGGCTGAGCAGACATGGAGGCCCGACGAGCGAGGGAGGCCCGCGCCGACACGTCCCGGCCCAGCTAACGGCGAACCCGGGAGCGGAATTTTCGCTGCGCCGGCGGGAGACACCACGGACAACAGTCGCTGTAAGGACCGGGGGATTTACAGCGTTTTCTTCCAGAAGGAATTACCGGGGGGAGATCCATTTCGGGTCTCTGTTGATTCAACGCAGCCGCCATTTTGTTGACAGTTAGTGTTTAATAACCTACACGGCGCTGCATCTGTCACTTTACACCGCTGGAATATATCCCACCACCTTTTCTTTTTTTTGTTAAACCTCAAGTGCGCGTGTCCCTCGGTGGAATTGTGCGTTTGTCCTGTTTTCTCAAACCCGACATTTGGAGATATATTTTTTTTTCGTAGGTTAGCTGACTTTAAGCTAGTGCATCGTTAGCCCGTAGTGGCCGAGATGTGGTAACACGAGTTGACTTGTGATCGTGGGCATCACTTGTCCCCCGGGGTCCGAGGGCTTCACGCGTTCACCAGCGTTTCGGTGTCTTGCCCCCTCGCGTGGAGCTCCACCGCTGGAGCTGTGCACGGCGGAATTAGCCCCAATCGCCCTCCTGGTAGATGCTAGCTAGCCGCTGCCAGTGATGCACTAATGTAGCCTGTGTGTTATTGGACGGATGGAGGCTGCTAGCTTGTCACCAGATAAACACAAACCTCTCCCAGGGCACGGGGGGTCGCGTTAAGAAGCCCCCCTGCATGCTTATGTCAACCCTGCCGGGGCTTGTTGTTAGCTTAAAATGCTACGAAACTGCATTTGCGTGGCTGCTGCCTTGACACTCCGTGGTAACTTTGTGTTTTGGAGGTGGCAAGGTTAACCTGATTTCCCCGAGCCGTGTGCATTGATTTCTGATTTGAGATTTGTGGGCCCCTGGTCAATACGATCGTCTCCTTATAACCCATTTGGCAGATCTGGAATCGGCACAAACATTTGTTATGCAATTGCAGCTCGGATACGAAGGAGGAGGAGGTGGTGGTGGTGGGGGAATGTACTACTTCCAGGCAGCTGAAATGTGGTTAGATTAGATTTAGATTTCTATCAGCTGTAATCAAAACACATTTTTGACATTTTGCATGTTTCTCTTTGGCAATGCAGCACTTGGAAGATACAACTATGTGGCCACCACGTTGATACACACGAAGGGAGGACACAGAGCTAAATAATGTGAACACCGTTTCTGGACAATAACAGAGGTGAGTCTATTTAATGTTAACACGATGTGTGTTTCTATAGCTATGTTAATAGAGTCCTGATCCAACAGTGTAGATCCACTGAATCAGATCGAGCCCTGCTTCTGTTGTTTTGCAGAGTTTTGTGAATCTGATGTTGACACATGAGCAGATGTTTGCAAACGCAATTTCTCCAGCGCCGCGTGCAGTGTCAACCTAATGGCTGTCAAGCTCGTCTCCGAGGCTGGGTCTATTTCCAGTCATTAGGAGCCCGACTAAACACTGGTGGATTTGCTGAGGCACTTGCGGTAAAGCAGAAAATGACTGTGATCCGTTCTCATTATCATGAGTTATGACAGTGTTGACTGTAGAGGAAACCCCCCCCTGAAAGCGGATAACGGTATTCGGTGGCAACCACGTTTTTTATTTTTTGCACGACACGTGGGGAAGCGTGGCGGAATTAACATGTTTCGCTCTGCACTTTAATGCTTTTAATAACACAGCCTGCAGAGAAACCCCGTGTCTGCATGGTGCTGGTGCTGACTGACACCTGTCATTCCCACCCGAGATTTATGGAAGCGTCCGCCGCGGTTCCTTTATCTCCCACATCGCACCCGCCTCTTCCATTCAAGCGTTTGAACGCGGCTGCTGTGAGATGAGACAAACCAATCGTAGTAGTAAAGGAATTTTGCCTGCACCCCGTCTCCCAAGCCCAACTGTGTTAGTACCATTGGTGTAAAAGCCCCCGCAAAGGACACCGAGCTTCTAGGGCAGACGCCAGCCCTCATGTGAATGATGTGAAGGGGGGTGTGGGTGGGTGGGTTGGATACTATTGCTATGGCCAAAGGGAAATCAGCAGTTATGAACAACGTGTGCAAAAGTGAGGAGGGAGGGAGCAAGGGGAGGAAAGAAATGGGAGGGGGCGCGGGAAGTTGTTTACTACGTTCCTGCCTGAGCTGCCGTTTCTTTCTGGATTCCTGACCAGATATTGATCGATGATTCTTTGTTCGACACGTTCATATTTATCATAATCGGACGCTTGTTCTTGTTTTATATACGATTAGGTCGACTGTAACTCCATGGCAGTGGCTCTGAAAGTAAAAGCAAACTACAGACAGGCATGAGTAGTGTTGTTATTCTGTTGTGTTGCAGGTTGACTCAAAGAGCCCAGATGACTATCATGTAGTATTACTGCTTTGTGGATATAAAAGTACCTTGATGCCAAATGTGACAATGATCCGTTTGGGTCTTACGGCTTATTAATCAAAAGTATCAGATCATTTACAGGAGAGCAAGTGCCAGTAAACCCCCCGACTTGGCCTGTCAGAGGTGAGAGGAATGTTTGGACCCTCCAGAAGGCTTTTCTTCTCTAGCCTCTTACTGAGTTTGGTACTACACTCACTGGCTTATTTTTGGCACGGTTGCTATCAGGCAGCGGAAGCAGCTAGTATCACTCCAAGCGTTAACTATAAAAGAACGGGGAGAACATTTGTCGCTCTGCGGAAAAAAGAAAAACAGGACCTGGGGAATGGAGTTTGGGGGTGGGTGAAATGTGTTTTTGGTTAAAGTAGGAACACAGCAACTTTAGTCTGTGTGCTGTTAGTACTGCTTTCCCAAGTTAGCGATCTAGGGGTGGAAAAGCTTTAGGAAAGCGGTGAAAGAATACACAGATTGATGGAGTGTTAAAGAAAGGAGGGAGGTGTGATCTGGGTGCGGTATGTGTAGTGAGGGGGAGTCCTCAGTTTTGAGGCGAAATGGAGTGAGTAATTGAAGCAAACACAGAAGGAGGGCGTGGGGGAAGTACAGGCCAGACTCTAAAAATTGGTCCGCGCTTACTTTGTGGTTCAACAAAAAATAATCTTCACTACTGCTTTCCACAGTCATAACCCAAAACAAACACGGTGTAAGATGCTGTGTTGAGTATATGCCGTTTTTTATTTCTCTTTCTGTTCCTTAATGATGACGACTTGTATGACTTTCCTGAGGCTCCATTAAGAGGCTCCTTTAGTGCTCTCTACTAATGTAGGGTGCAGAGAAACCGCCGGCACGTTGACGCTCTATCACTCACTCTCATTTGCTGCTGGCGAAGGCTGGGAAAGGCGGCCGGATCCTCTGTCTAGTCCCAGAGGGCCCAATGTGCTGAGGTCACAGTTCTGAATTGCCTCCAAATGACTCCACACAGAGAAAGCACCTGCTTGGGGGCGAATCCGCATTAAATCACTCAGTGGCCATGGGGAGCTGTAGACAACTTCATTGAATTGGGCTGTGCTCTAAGGAGCACAATTAAGAAACATGCTGCACTCTGCAAACATAGAGTATGAGCAGCATTCCACAATTTAAATCATGGTTTCACTGCAACTACTGAAGGAATGAAAGGGATTGCTCATTTGAAATCCTATCTCACGACATTTTAGAAGGATGTGACAACACTGGGATTAACTATTGACTCTGGATGTGTTGCGGTTTGTAGTTCTCACATTGACTACCTAAAGTCCTTGAGCCTAAGGTTACCTTTCTAAGGTAGAAGATCCTTGGCTGTGTAAATAGGTCACAGATAGTTATAGGATGTGAGGAAGAACAAACCATAAAAAGTCACCCAGACAGGATGAAGGACAGCCTCTAACCAAATAGATGATAAAAAATTGTCGCCCTCCATCTGCTTTGCACCATCATTCATCGAAAGACATTTTATACTTCTCGGTTGTAGGGCACGGTTTAAAACTGTCAGTGTTTGGTGTTCTGTGTTGCAGTGACTGATGGAATTTTCTTTTTTGTCCTCCATCCTTGCTCTCCTTCCCTCCCCCTTCTCTACCTAATTTTCTTCCGACAGTTGAAGGACGGAGAAAGAGGGCTGGACAGCCGAGGAAGGGAGAGAAGCCGCCTCAAATCAAGGAGAGCTTCACCCTCACCGTTATCCCCCCCTCCCCCTTTCCCCCCTTCACCCCCATCCCATCCCCTGAGAAAAACTCTACCTGGTTACCACAACATCCCTCCCTAGTCAACTTGTAGATCCCCTTAAGTTCTGATGGATCAGAAGATGCAGGGGGGAACTGCAACACCTCCACCTCTTAACTCAGGTGCTCCCACGGGGGAGCGAGAGAAGGATGGAGGAGGTGGAAAGAAAGAAGAAGAAGAGGAAAATAAGAGGGACAGAGAGAAGGAGGGAGCTGCCACTGGCTCAGCTGGTACTGGAGGGGAAGGTGGTCCAGGAGGTGGCGACCAGTCACATTTCTCCATCAAAGAGAGCAGCCTGTCCGAGGGCAATGTCAAACTTAAGATTGGCCTTCAAGCAAAACGCATGAAGAAGCCACCTAAAATCCTGGAGAATTATGTGTGCCGTCCAGCCTTCAGGGCCACTGTGAGGCATACAGGGCGTGGAGGAGGCGGTGCCCGGGGAAACCGTGCAGGGGCTACAGGTGATGGGCAAAGCACTCAAAACCAGCTTCCTTCAAATGGGAGGGAAAAAGAGAAGGAGAAGAATCCCAGTGTCAACCGACCACCCCCATCATCTTTATCAACCCCCTCTTCTAAAGCTCCTACTCCACCTCCTCCTGCTCCTTTTCCTGCTGTCACCACCACCCTGTCACCCTCCCAAGTAAATGGGAGTGCTCCAGCAAAAAGGGTAAGGAGGGAGAACATAATCAATTTATGTACTTTGACTCAATGTTGGATTCATGCTTTGCCAAAAGCAAGCATGTAAGATTGACAGCCTGCATGTTCACCAAAGCGTTATATTTGTATTTTGTCTATATACACTTGTGTTTATTTACCTCAGTTTCTTTAGCTGTTATCAGTCACTCACTGGTAAGGCAGTGGCCTGCAAAACCCGGTTATTGAAGTAATCACCATGTTATTGCACAGATAAAGAGCAGAACATAAATTGTTCTTTAGTATTCTTTGTGTTCTCTGTTAGCCTGTCTCTATTCATCAAGCACCGCCTCCTCTGGTCTCCCCCCGTCTGTGCCACCTATCCTCTGTCTCTGCCTGGCCATGTCCTCTCCACCCCCTCCCCTGCTTGACCCTTCTCTCTAGCTCTCCCCCTCTGTCCCCAGTCTGACCCTGATTAAATGTTATTGAGTTGAGGGTTACAACTCCCCCTGGATGTGACCAGAAAACAGCTTTGGACAGAAAAATCTCAACAATGAATTGAAATTTTAGAAAGGGGTACAAAAACTATTGTTTATTGATAGTGTCTACTTGCAGCTGAGAGTGTCTCTGGCCGGATGCGTTAGCACCACCCTCTCTAAAGTGTCATTAGATATTAGCTGTGACAGCTTAGGACTTAAGTGTGTTTAGAGTCTTTTTTAGATATATCTGTCTAATTTAGAATTTGAGCAGTGTATTTCTAAATACAAAAGTTATTCATCAGTAACCACTTATTAGTTTTAATTATTCACTTGCTCTCTTGTTGTCTTTTTTTCCAGGGTTCACCAAAGAGAGATAGCAAGGCTGACACAAAGCCAGACTCAAAAGCAGCAGCCATCACATCTGAGAGACCCCTCAACCTCCACCGCCCTCCTCCGGACAGTAAAACGCATTCTTCTTCTTCGAAGAAAACAACGAATCCACAACTCAACCCAAGGACATCCTCACCTTCTCCACCACTACCTGCATCAAAAGAACCCAGTTTTGAAGGTGCAAAACCGCCCCAATACGCGTACAGTACTGAAAGTCAGAGAGACAAGGACAAGAATCTCCAAAACTGGGGAGCACCCACAGTCACTGAGAAATTAGCTCAGCTCATAGCGACATGTCCACCATCAAAGACCCCAAAGCCAGCCAAATCCACAAAGACTGACTCCACTCCTCTCCCAAACTCAGGCTTCATGGCCCCCACAGCCAAACAGCGAGACAGGGCTATGGCCAATAGGAACACATACTCAAGAATGGTCCACCTTTCTCCACCACCTCCCGTATCACGACCACCTGGGCGGCCCTATGGTTCTAGGAACAAAGACAGTGTTATGGAAAATTCACCGCTGAGAAAGGAGGACATGGATGGGGCTGGGAAAGCAAGTAGCAGCAGCGGTAACCACATCAGCAACAGCATGAGCAGCAGCAACAGCAGTAGTCGCAGCAGCAGCCCAGCACTCACGTTTGGCAATAACCGCCAGTCAGCCGTTTCAAAAGACAGTATCAATGACAACAGCAACAGTAGCAATTCTAAGGGCCAGTCGCGTCCTGCTCACTGCCAACCCCACGCAGCATCCTTGCCATCCTGTCCTATTTCCTCCTCTTCCACCACCTCAGCCGAGCAGAGGATAGCAAGTGCAGTGAGTCACCTGGGATCCCCGGTTCCCTCGCAAGGACAGCATGCACGTGAGAGTCCTGCACTAGCAGAGGAAAGCAGTGCAAGTGAACTGGAGCAGGACAGGGACAGCCCCAGAGACTTAACCAAGTGCTCTCCCTCAAGAGGAACAGGAAAGCCAGAAGGGAAGGACAAGGGGGGTAATAATCAGTCACTGCGGGTTGAGAGGGGGAAGAGCTCTAGTCCAAGTAAGCGCAGTCCCAACCGGGATGGTAGTCGACCCGGCCGGACTATCGGTCTCCCTGAGCCTGTGAGACAAAGGGCACCTTCTCCATTAGATCCAGATGGTGATGACGGTCCACAGACGCCGCTAAGAGACGACTCTCCCGATTCCTCCATAGACTCTCCTGCAGAGCAGGACAGCAAACCCCTTAAAAAACGCAGGGGAAGGAAACCCCGCTGGTCCCGTCTTATGAACAAGACGCACAGTCAAAGACCAGGCCACGACAGTCCCTTCGACCAGAGCAAAACCACCATGCCTTTATGTTCAAGCTTGGAAACAGTGTTGCCGCCTGTTAAAAGACCAGTGGGCCGGCCTCCCAACCCAAATAAGGTCAAACCAAATCCTGTGCCACAAAGTCAAGTGTCACTGCTTTTCCCATGTCAGCCTAAGAAAAGGGGAAGGCCAAAGTCCAAAATGCCAAGGCTTGATGCCCTGGCCCATGGGCACCCAGCTAACAAGCTAGCCCCCTCCAAGGTCTTTTCATCTTTACTAAAGTCCAAAGAAGAGCAGGACCCACCTGTTCTTCACCCAGAGGTGGACTTCAACCCCCCTAAGCCCATGCCTAGAAAACGTGGACGTCCCAAGCGTCTTCCCCCTACCCTACCACAGGAGGGTCAGCCTCCCACATTGGCTCCAGAGTCAGGAGACATGGGAGAGAAACGCTTCCGCAGTAAAGGAAATGGGCAGCTCATCATGAAAACTATTATAGGCAAGATCAATAAGATGAAAAGTGTGAAACGGAAACGCATTCTCAGTCAAATTCTGTTAGGCCCAAGACCAGAGGAACCCCCCAAAGGCCCTCCCAGTGGGGTGGTTGGTTCGGCGGAAGCTACCACCCAGTCGTTGTCCTCTCTGGCAGCTTCTTTTGGGGGAAAACTTGGGCCACAAATTAATGTCAGTAAAAAGGGCACAATATATATGGGTAAGAGGAGAGGTCGTAAACCAAAAGCAGCGTCAAATTCCTCAGCTACGCCTCCACAAGAATCTTTCCTCTCCCCAAACACCACTTCCCCTCTCCATCACCATCAACACCACCCGCTCTCTTCAGAAGTCTTCCCCTCTCCTTCCCTTTCGCAGTCTAGTGGAGGTCACAGTCCCATCAGTGATGCCAGCTTTGTGGAGCCGGGCTCAGTGCACTTTGCAGGTCATGCTCACTATGCTAACTCCCATCATAGCCACAACACCTTCTCCTTCTCCCCCCCCAACTTTTTCGGCCCCTAATCCTCGTAACACAGGGCTGGGCTTGACTTCGTCATCTATGGCCACAGCAGCTTCCCAGAAAAAGGCATCTTACAGAGGATACCATCACCACCACCACCATTATAGGCAGCACTACCATTATCATAAGCTTTCCCCTCCTCGGCCTCTTCATCCCACCTCCCCTGCCCCCCTAAGTGAGCTAAAAGAAGCCACTCCATCACCAGTCAGTGAGTCACACAGCGAGGAGACAGTGCCCAGTGACAGTGGTATAGGAACGGATAATAACAGCACTTCTGACCGTGGTGAGAAAGTGGGAGGAGCGGGTGGCTTGGGTGCAATTGGCTTGCCCCCTGGGATGGGCAGTGGATTATTAATGCCAGGGGTCATCAGTTCAGCCATGGGTCCAGGAGTGGGACTTAATTCTAGAGGCAGGCGGCGACACTCTGCTGTGCTCATGGAACATCCCTCACCCTCTCCATCACCTCATGGGGCAAGGTCATCACCTGATCCCCGGAGAACTCACCCAGCAGCCCCCGCCGCTTCTTTATTGGGACACAAGGAGAAACATAAGCACAAATGTAAACGCCGCAGCCACGGGTGTCCCGGCTACGACAAGCTAAAAAGACAAAAGAGGAAACGCAAGAAGAAGTATCTGCAACTGCGCTCCCGCCGACATGACCCAGACTTTCTTGCTGAGTTGGATGATATTGTTGTGAGACTGAGTGAAATACGGATAGCACACCGTACCACCGGGCACCGGCTCGGCAGTGGAATAGGCATAGGTGCGGGAACAAGTAGAGGGCCAGGGGTTGGGAGCAGGGCCGGCGGGGGCATAGGAGGCACAGGTGGCCCACCTCCACATCATTATCTCCACAGGGACCTCCTGCCTACAATCTTCAGAGTAAACTTTGGTAGCTTCTACTCCCATCCTGCGTACTCTTGTGACCCGTTGCACTATGTTCGAAAGCCAGACATGAAGAAGAAAAGGGGGCGGCCTCCAAAGCTGAGGGAGTCCATGTCTGAGGTTCCTTTTCTACCTGGGCTTGGATTCCCACTGTCCAGTGGAGGCTTCTATCACCCCTCTTACAGCGTTCCTTACTCCTCTGGGCCCCTGGGGTTGGGCTATTACAGAGGCTATCCTGCAGCTAGTGCTCTTTATCCCCACCCACACCACCAGGCACCCCACACGGCCCAATCCCATCACTCTCACCACTCACCAACTTTCCCTCCTCCTCCCCCAACATCTTATATGCATCATCATCACCCCTCACATCTCCTGCTGAACCCCTCCAAATTTCACAAGAAAAAACACAAGCTGCTTAGGCAGGAGTTCCATGGAGGAGCGAGGCCCCCTGTCCTTTACCCTCCCATGTCCTCTGAGCTTTCCTTCAACTGGCACCACAAACATAAACACAGACACAAACACAGAGAGCGCTGTGCTGAGGAGGACAGAGAAGAAGCGTCAAGAAGTGGATCAGGGAGCCGGGCTAATGCAGGGATATCTGACAGTGGAGCATCAGGGAAAGGAGAGCGAGTCGGCAGTTTGGGAATGGCCGAGTCTTTACAAAGATGCCGCTTTGGACGAGACACCGCCAGCACCAGTGCCAGCAAGCCAACTGCTTCCACCTCTGCCAACTCCCCTTCTTCTTCCTCAACCTCATCTGCAGAAAGGTATAAGCGCAAAGAGAGCGCAATGTCCTGTCTAGGCCCATCCAGGCTGGCATTGGGTAGTAGCTCAAAAGGCCACCACCCAGTGGAGTCCTGGTTCAGGATGGGCAATTCTGAGGCGGACTACTCTAAGCTTTCACGGGGTCATGTGATGCCTGGCCAGGGTCCCTTCTCAGAGGGACGTGCTGAAGACCCAGCGGGATGCTCGGACAGCGAAGACGAGGAGCCTCTCACACCCACAGAGGATGTCGAGCCTGGAGCCCATGATTCTCCAAACTTCACAAACCTCTTTGCCTCTGCTCTCACCCGCACTACGCTGAAGGGGGGCAGGAGCAGGAAGACTGAGGTTGCCCCGGAGAGCTCCAGCTTTTCCCGCATGGACCGGCCAATGAGGAAAGACCGCTCATCATCAGCAGAAAGGAGAGAAATGGGTAAGTCACATTTAATTGTGTTAAGTTGTAGATGTATAAATAACAATTAGCTCTGACTGTTCATTCTTAAACTGATACTCCATATACATGCAAAGTACACAAGAAACTGCTGCAGGCAGTTAAATTCCACATAATTCATGTAGCTTGATAATCCCTCAGTGCATAGCATTATTTGATCCCTAAAATAAATTTGACATTGTGAAAGGTTATTGGAATCAATTATGCACCAACTTCATTTCCTAATATAGTTCAGATGTTGTTGTATAAAGAATTGTGTGGCTAAATGTGATTGGCTAATGAGCTTTATGGTTGGGTACCGGCACAGGTAGGAATCAGATAGATCGAGCCCTGATTCCAGGAGTGTTTATGTGGGCAATGTGCCAGATGGCACAACAAGTGGGCTCTGAAATCTTGCTTGATCTTTGCTCAGGGAATGCTCTACTTCTCTTGAAAATGTCGAGAATTACCACGGAAACCATCCATACCTCAGTTGTGGTTGGATCCAACATCACTGGTAAATGATCAGCTCTGTTTCTGTAGCTCTTTAAGCTCTCCCCCATGTGAACAAAGAAATTACTCAGTGGAATATGCTACTTAATGATACTGAAAAATATCCCTTTGAAAGATACAGCGATAACTCCTGTGCATGCGCAGTCTGACATTTTGTAGCTCTTACGAGTGGTTACAGTTCTGGCAAAAATAAGGAAAACGTGTAATGATTTAAACTGACTCCAATATGAGTGTGGATGCCCATAGCAGATGTAGCGTTTCTGCCTGGGCTCAGCTTACTGCAGGGGTGGAGTGTTTTGTTAACAGGCTATATTTAGTAGACATTTCCCTCAAGAGCCCACAATGTGAGGCCTAGTCCTCAGCTTCAACAGGCACCTTGACTGAGCCACTGCCGCTGTAAGACCATCAGTGTCCCCCTGAATAACAGTGTTGTGTCTGTCTTTCAGTTTAAATGTGAGTATTGTGTTATAGTTATGTTCATGGCTCAAAGGGAGAAGGGAGGCAGTAAGAGGCTGTATGGTGCAGTTTAAACCAAGACAGGGTAATCCTGGATTATAGCTCAGGACTTGGGGTCAGTCAGAAGTCGCAGACTGCATCATGGAGAAAGTGGAGGTCAAAGGTGGACTGGGACACCAGACAAGTGGGGAATGATGGAGGCTGATGGATGCACACTAACAGAAGAGGTTTGGAAGAGAGTGATGTGGGGAAAAAAGTAAAAGTAGGAGTAATGGCGAAAGGGAGATGGGAACATGGGGGAACCCTCTTTCACTGAGCAAGAACTAAACAATATGAAAGGTCTTGATCTACTTACTACACTAATATTTAAGAATGTATTAATCCCAAAACATTATTTTCAACAGTTTTCTCTTTGCTTCCTTGTAATATAATATAATTTTCAAAGACAGAAAAGGGAGAGATTTCAAGAACGATTTTTGAGGATGGACGTTGATGGTGTGAGTCAGAGAAAATTAAGAGAAGCTAAAGTAAATAATGAAAAGGCTGCTCTCGTTCATTTACCACTGAATGCCTGTCTAAAATGTCAGCCAAGTAGGGATAATATGATTTGTTATGCTGTGTTAACCAATTACCTGATGTTTGGCTCTGTCAAACAAATCTTACTGTTGACTTAGTGGTTTGGACGAAACACAGCTGAGACAGTCATGGGACGTTATCACACAGTTTCCTGACTGTGACTGTGTCAGCAGTGGTCGTGTCACTCATAAATCCTAAGAATGTGTACTGGGTGCTTTTATATATACTTAGCATTAGTTTGCTGTGTTTTTTCGCCACAGGGTCGTTGAGTATTCAGGCAAGAGGTGTTGCCCTCCCGACCCCTGAAGGTCCCGAAGGATCCCTGCACCTCCGGCAGCAGCACCATCACCAGCCTTCTATGTTTCACTCCCACAGCTCGGCCTCCTCCTCCTGCCTCTCTCCCTCTCAGGACTGCTGCCTGGATGACTCCCTGCCCCACCACTCCCATCGGGCACAGCCATCCAAGCACAGCCTGCACCATGTCAACAAAATCCTACGTGCCAAGAAACTGCAGAGACAGGCTCGTACAGGAAACAATGTGGTGAAGAAGAGGGGCCCCGGACGTCCCAGGAAATACCCGTTACCCTCCCCACCGCCATCACCACCCCCTGTCGTTGAATTGAACCCGACCCGGCAAAGGGACAGAGCGGGAGAACGGCCTGCCGGGGTCAGGGGCTGGGAGGGGGACACTGTGACAGATGCTATTGAGGCAGTAGTTCAGGGACAGCGTAGAAAAGGCCAGAAAAGGAAGCACTGGGATGGGGATGAGGAAGAAGAAGAAGAGGAAGAAGAGGACGGGGAGGTAGTTGAGACTGAGGAACGCCTGCCAGACAGAGAGGAGAACCTGGGAAACCTGGTGGCAAGGGCCAAAACTGGGACAGGAAGAAGCTGGCTTACTCAGGAGGAGCTCCAGCATTTTCGTGGGTAAGCAACTGTTCACCATATTGCATTTTAACCTTTACAGCTGAGAACTTCAGCTCTGGCACACAGACAGTGATTCACAGTAAATACTAATGTGTGGATTAAATGCTGGTATATATAGGAACATTTATTGCATCCAATTGCCACTAGAAAACAAGTCATGGTTCTATTTTTAGTTCAATGGAAAACAAGCCAGATGGCCCCGTCTCCCCAGAACGCCCAGGCACTGTCTCAAGGGAACAAGCTCCACCCATTTCCATACCCAGCCAACGGGAGAAGAGA
Organism: Pseudopleuronectes americanus; assembly: GCA_038501795.1. Lineage (NCBI taxonomy): Eukaryota > Metazoa > Chordata > Actinopteri > Pleuronectiformes > Pleuronectidae > Pseudopleuronectes > Pseudopleuronectes americanus. The sequence goes on from CM076731.1 coordinate 5,405,237, forward strand.
CCAGCGAGACCTCCAAAAAAGAAGTTCCAGAAGGCGGGCCTTTACTCTGACGTGTACAAGACACAAGAGTGAGTGCCAAGGAAATCAAAATATCTTATTGTTTTTTAAGATACTAGCACAATATATTTAGGTCTGGACAGCATCAAATCTCTCTTTCCATTGCCCTCTTTTTCTCCTCACCCTGTAGTCCCCGGAGTCAACTTCTGCAGCTAAAGAAAGAGAAGCTAGAATACATACCTGGGGAACATGACTATGGATTGTTTCCAGCTCCTATACATGTTGGTGAGTCTGGGTCACATTTTGCACTGCATTTCTTATGTTTAAAACACAGGATTTTACCATTTAATTACTACCAGCTTAAATATCAGCTTTTTACTTCAGTGCATGAGAACACTTCTTCGTCAGTTACCACAAATGTATATTTTCAGCCATTACAAGATGTCCAAATATACATCAACAGGTCAAACTTCTCATTTTCCAAACAGTATGTCAATAGAGCTGTGATAAATGTACAGCATGTGGTCAAAAATGACTTCCTCCTCCGACATTTCCCCTGCTTTGCTTTTACAGGGAAGTACCTGCGACAGAAGCGTATTGACTTCCAGTTGCCTTACGACATCTTATGGCTGTGGAAACACGATCAGGTGATCCATCACATTGAGTACTAATTGTTTTTTAGGGGTTTTTCCTTTCTCGGAGTGAGCAACTGATGGGTAGTGTGAAAATTCCCAGCCAGCTCGTCGTTAAACGCCCTTGTGTTCACTCTTGTGTTTCAGCTTTACAAGAGGCCCGATGTCCCCCTGTATAAAAAGATCAGATCAAGTGAGTATCTGGCTTGTCCCTCGGTCAGTTCTGTTGCCACTTCTCTGTTGATCCCTCCCTCGGTTGCTTTGACTCTTGCTGTCATTAGTTACATGAGCGTCGTTTACAAAACAGGAATTAAAAATACTTAATGCTCTCACTGCTGGCCACAACTTTGAATGTGAAGTGGTAATCTTCTGTTTGTGTCACAGATGTCTATGTGGACGTGAAGCCTGTCTCTGGATATGAAACAACGACATGCAGCTGTAGGGGTCCTGAGGGCTCAGCTGAGAAAGGCTGCCTGGATGATTGCCTGAATAGGTAAAGACACATGCAGAAATGGTTATTCTATTTATTATCAAAAACCAATATGTTTTTTCTTACACAATGCCCCTTTGGAGTTCTTTGGTTTGCTAAAATTTAACTTGTGTTCAATTGTGTTTTTCCCAGGATGAGCTTTGCAGAGTGCTCTCAAAGCACCTGTCCTTGTGGAGAGCGCTGTGACAACCAGCATATCCAGAAACACGACTGGGTCCAGTGTCTGGAGCGGTTCCGCGCTGAGGGCAAGGGCTGGGGCATCCGCACCAAGGAGTGTCTCCGCTCTGGACAATTTATCATTGAGTACCTGGGAGAGGTTGTTAGCGAACAGGAGTTCAGGTGAGATATATTATGCAAGAGATTCTTATTTAACAATGTATGTGGACGTCAGATGATTTAGAATATTCTCATACTCTTGTTTGGCCTGTTCAGTATTTAGAAATGGATGAAAACCTCTCTTTTAATCTTCTTCTACTTTGCTCTTTCTGTGATTTAGGAGCCGAATGATGGAGCAGTATTTCGCCCACAGTGGCAACTACTGTCTGAATCTGGATAGCGGCATGGTGATCGACAGCTATCGAATGGGCAATGAGGCGCGCTTCATAAACCACAGCTGTGAACCCAACTGTGAGATGCAGAAGTGGTGGGTGTCATGTCAGCTTTACACCAGTTCCCTACTTGTGTCCTTGTGGTGCCTTTGGGTTCTTAACAAAACCACAGATTTTGTCCATATGAGAAGACGGCAGGAAAAGCTCAGCGAGCGAGTGGACTTGTTGATGATGATTCTCATATGTAGCCGACGCAAAACTGTAAGAATACATATAACTCAGAATGGAAAAGAGGCACAATACACGTAGAAGCTGCCGACAAATGGGTCCACTTTGGAAGACGACAAGACTCGAGAGCTTTTGGCAATAAAGGCAGATGTTGGTGTCGATAGGCCCCAGACAATGTGCTGCTTTGCTCTCCATATGTGAATTTTCTTCGCATATGAACTAGTGATAGTGAGACTTTTGCTGAACCGTTGTTAGAGGACAGTGGGAGAAGCTGAGTATTTTGTTTTCCAAATTCTTCTGGCATTTAAAGTTAATGAACTGGAAAATAAACCAGCCCATTAACTAGATAGTTTCTCTTAATTGCTCTCCGTTTGCGGGCTTGATGATTTGGATGAGTTGGGTAATTTCATATTCTCGCTGCAAGAGACCAACTCACTATACTGGAAGTACCAGAATTAAACCAGTAAGATATTCAGCAAAGAACTAATGATGAATCAAGGTAGAGACAAGGCCATCCAAACCACAAAATGTATCGTGTGTATTTCATATTCTCATCACCTCACTCGTGTCGTTTAAGAACGGAGCATTTGCACTTTAAATCATGTTAATGGCCTTATTTGTATCAGTGTTATTTTCCCTTATTATCGCAGGAATTCTTTGTTATGTTTAGAAGTTTTTGGAAGCTGTGTGGATTTGTCAGCAGCGACCGAATAAAATCCATTTATCCTTGGATACGGTTAAGTCGTCACAGTGGATGCTGGTGAATATGCTGTTGTCCTAGTTTAGGCATCATACACAGGCTCTAAAAGGGACACGGGAAGCAGGTGCACTCGGTTGTAAACGAGAACGCTGTGCCTGGAAACCCTAACCTTATTAATGTGGTTTTGTGGTGGTAATCTGATGAGATCACCTCTGTCACACTCTGCCAGTGTTCGCAGACCTAAATGGCTTAAAGGCCTTGCACCATGCCAAAACAATTCACTGGTTTCCTGAGGGATTGTTCTCACAGCATGGCTAAATCCACTGCAATCAGAGCCCTGGCAGATCAGGCTTCACTGTGCCCAATGTTATGAAGTGAAACCTGCTTGGTTCTGCTTTAGTCGTGGTTTGCTGTGTTTGGTGAATCCGCGCCACGTGTCACCGGAGAGGATTTGATTTTGGACCGCTAACGACCTTGAGAGTCAACTATCATACCGTACCCTCCACCCTCCAGCGTAGACCTGCTCATAATCTAGGCCACTGGTCTGTGCGAGTCTGTGTGTGTAATGTATAGTGGCTGGGCTGAAATAAAAGGCACCACAAGGATGGAGGATTTTCAGCACAAAGCCTGACGAGTCATCCATCTTGTCACAGAAGAGAGATTACATGCAGCGGGGCCTTAGATACAGCTGTAGTGCCTGAAGACAATGCGCTGAACCAGCTTTTTTACCCCTATAGAAGGAATAAATTATGAAGTGGCTGGCAGGCAGAATAGTGCACTTTATTCTTAGAAGAAAGGCTAAAACCTGGAGCACTGCTGGGTTTAAAAAGGAGGAAATAAGGGGGGGGATTACAATGTGTTGAGAGGTTGCCAATTCGAGCAAATGAAAACCTGGCTGTACTTTTCACTTTTTGTTCCAATTTTAAGATGTCTTACCTTAAATTGTCTCTCTGACATGAATATTTAAACATCAACTTTCAAGTCGGGACAGAAACTTCAAACCTGACTTGAGGGAGAAGAAGTAACGTCTTTGGTAGAAGACCCAGTTGTTTCCTGACACAGTCACAAAATACTTTAGCCTTTTGCACCACAGCCAGAAGGGGAATGTGTTAAAATATCTGTCTTAATATTGAGTTTTCTTTAACTTCATATTGTCATATACACAGCAGTTTATTTTAGTTTTACGCATTTACTTATTCCATCATTTGTCTGTGTCTCCTCTCTTAGGTCCGTGAACGGGGTTTACAGAATTGGTCTCTTTGCGCTCAAGGAGATCGACAGCGGCACTGAGCTCACCTACGACTACAACTTCCATTCCTTCAACATAGAAGAACAGGTGAAGCCCCAACAACCACTTTGACCTCTTCATGGAATAACACTTTGTTCAGAGCTGTACTCGCAGCAGCTTCAATTTCCAACCCTTTTCCCGCTTAGTACAACTCTGTCTCTTTCTCTGCCCTACAGCAAGTGTGTAACTGTGGCTCAGAAGGCTGCCGGGGCATCATCGGTGGGAAAAGCCAACGCATTAACGGCCTGCCTCCGAAGACGGGAGGGACTCGGCGGCTGGGTCGACTTAAGGAGAAAAGGAAATCCAAACACCAGCTCAAGAAACGAGTAAGTAATGGATGCACTAACAAATACACAAATACTTGTGTTTGTATCATTTAGCGTGTTCAATATTTGATCCTTCCATAGACAAAATTTTGCAAAGTTTTTGAAGTTTTAAAAATAAAACCTCTTTTCATCTGTAGTTGCTAGTTGGTAAATATTGGTTTTCAGTCATACTCAGTTCAGGTTTGAGCAAGAAACTTCAGAAGGACTTGTAAAATAAATCAAGAGTAATGCTTTAGTACAACTGTCTTTTTATCAGGAGGAGGAGTCGAGTGACAGCAACAAGTTTTACCCTCATCTCATGAAGCCCATGTCCAACAGAGAGAGGTAAATACACACACGCACACAAAAGAGACACACAAGAGACACAGAACTAAAAGCATGTTGTGCACATGTGATCATTAACATGTTTTGTCTGTATTGCATTCCTGCAAAGCTTTAATGCAAACTATGACTTATTGAAATATGTCAGTATAAAACAGCACTTGGTTTAATATCTGAAATTTCAATTAGGGCTGCCTTCCTTGATATAATTGTGTTATTTAAAGTGTCCAATTTATCAAAACAAGTTCCACCAGAGAGCAATCTGTATATTTGCTATTTCGAGTATGAGGTGTGAGCGCACATTCACAAGCTGTCTTCTTCACACCGCTTTCTCTCCCTCGCTCACCAGAAACTTTGTGTTGAAGCACCGAGTGTTCCTCCTGAGGAACTGGGAGAAGATGAGGGAGAAACAGGAGCTGCTGAAGAGAGAGGGCGAGAGAGAGCGGGACTCCAGCAGCCTTTCCATATATACACGCTGGGGAGCAGTCATCCGCGACGATGGCAACATTAAGTCGGGTGAGTTTAAAGGTGTGAAGAGGCTTGTGAAGATAAAATGTTTTAGTGGCCACAATTGAGATGTGATAGGCATACAGGCTGCGGATATTCACTGATCAGCATATGTGATCTGAAATGAGGTGACTGAACTGTAATAAAAAAAATTCTGATGTTCTCTGTTCATCCCTGGTTTCCAGATGTGTTCCAGACGCAGTTCTCAGCTCTGCAGACGTCACGGTCGGTTCGTACACGGAGACTCGCCGCTGCCGAGGAAAACACCGAAGTCACACGCACTGCTCGCCTCGCACACATCTTCAAAGAGATTTGTGACATGATCACCAGCTATAAGGGTAGGTTTCTTTAGTGGAGGAATATACAGTGTTATAATATGGATAGATAACTAATGAAATTCACAGCTGTGTCTGGTTATTCTGGTGCCCTCTATGAAGTTTCCCCTTTGTTTCAATCGCTGGCACACACGTGCACAAGCTATGTCCAAAAAAGGAGGGTTTTCTCTTACTTTGAAACAAGTGATAATAACAACCAGGTGCCACACAGATAAGCTAGAGTTTGATTCTAGAACAGATAATGGTGCTGAATATGTGACCCCACTTTCCACCTCAACAGGCCTCTAAAACACATCCGTCTCTTTGGTAATGTGGTGAAAGAAAAGATGTTGACATTAACGTGGTTCTGTCCCTCAGATTCCGCCGGTCAGACGCTTGCTGCTCCACTGGTGAATCTTCCTTCACGGAAGAGGTAAGAGTTCAAACCCGCATGTCGCCTGGTTCATTCATAATGTTTGACTGTTATCCAGACAGCACAGTGTTATCTGGTCCATCAGTGTACAACACCCACATAGTCTAACACTTTATCTTTCTCTGCACCCTTTGAGCCATGACAGCCTCTGCTTTGATTTTCTCATCCAGTGTTGATATAATCACGTCTGTGTCGAAACAATAACAGCCCATACACCGTTGTGGTTGGGAGTTTGTTTTCCACTGTGTCATCTGTAGACCCATTGACTTAGTGTTGCTCTACCTGATGTGTATTTCATTATTAAAGCCGCATTTGCAGAGGCTAACACCACTGTGTTTGCACCATCAGGAACAGCCAGTACTATGAGAAGGTGTCTGACCCTCTGGACCTGAGCACCATCGAGAAGCAGATCCTCACGGGCCACTACAAGACCGTTGAAGCGTTCGACACGGACATGCTCAAAGTGTTCCGCAATGCCGAGGTAGGCTGCGTTAACGATCCCCTTCCATTTACAGTGAGAACTGCAGAAAGAGCATCTGCTTCTGTATTCATACATAATTTAAATCGTTCTGTCAGTTGAGCCGCAAACGTTGCTGCCAGAAGATGAGTTTTTAAGGGAAGTTTTGTTCCTCCTTTAACTTACTCTGTTCTCTCATTCACTGATCCCTTTCTCCCCATTTCGCTCTGTCTCTCTCTATTTATTTTACTCTTTAATTAACAGCAACAACAAATGTCTACCCCTAATTCTTTGTTTTGTAAAGTGACACATATTGGGTTCGGAAAAAAACATTTCATGAAATGATGTGCGAGTTCAGGTTGGGTTCGACCACATTGGCTGAGCTGCCCTCTTGATATTTTTATGCCGCACATGCCTGTGATTTGGGAAACCACAACAGAACCATATAAACAGAATGCCTGTCGAGTTGGGGTTGGACTTTTTTTTCTACCAGACAGAAACTTGCGGCCCAAGCTGCACTCTAGGGTTTTTTGATCCGTGCTATTAACCAACATAATCATCATGTTGATAGTTCCCTAACGTTACAAGAATACTTTCTTCTTGGCAGGTTTAGATCTTCAAGAGGATTTTGTTCTCATGGGAAAGTATCTAGAAACTATAATCTGGTTATAACAGACAAAAAAACATCTGTTTTTAAACTCAATGATCAATCAGTGATACATATCGGTGTGTTTTTTGCCGACGATCATTAGAAACAAATGTATGATGAATGCATAAAGGCTAAAGCTGCTGTGGAATCCAGTTTTTCACTAACTCCTGAGTATGATCCCAGATTCTTTGCTCAATCAAAATCAAGAGGCCTCATCTGAATGATAATTTAAGCTGTTACTGTGCAGCTCCGAGGCGTTCGTCCTCCCACTCAGTCATCGCTTCCCTCTCTTCTTTCCCACACAAAAACCTCCCTAATGGGATGTAACTACATGACTCCTGACGCGTAGCAGGTCCTCTCTATTTACATCTGTATAGTGTAGCAGTTAAAACAAGTGCCACTTGAAACCTCTCAGAGGAGCTTACGCCTCCATTCAGAGAAGTTTGATGGGGACGTCTAAATTAGATTGACCCCAGGGTCCCGGGGCCTCTTTTTTTTGGCAGACTGAAAAATGTGCGAGTGGAATGTGGTGTATTGTTAAATTGAAAGCCGCTGGGTGTTGCCCCTGTAGGTGAAATTTTGGCAGTTGCAGAGGAAATGCTTCTTTCTGAGTCAATGACCTTTGTTCTGCAGCAAAGTGTCTGTTGCTCTGCACAGAGAAGTCTTATCTGACTGTTTGAACCACGAGGGTGTAATTCTGGAGACCAATGTACATTATTCTAGTAAGATTTATCTCATGTCTGTGATATCCTGCTGTGTGTCCGAACAAACCTTCAGTAGCAGATTCACAATGATCTTCTGAATTTATTGTTTTTGGCAGAGAAAGGAAGTAGTTGCTCTTTTTTACGATCGTCCTGTTTTCCCACCAGAAATATTACGGCAGGAAGTCATCAGTGGGCAGGGACGTGTGTCGGTTGCGGAAAGCTTACTACAGCGCTCGCCATGAAGCCGCCGTCCAGATTGATGAGATCGTGGGTGAGACGGCCAGCGAGGCCGACAGCTCGGATTCACTGGAGCGGGACCACGGAGGAGGAGGGCCGGGGTCCCACGACAAGGACGACGACATCATCCGCTGCATCTGTGGAATGTACAAGGACGAAGGCCTGATGATCCAGTGTGAGAAGTGCATGGTAAGAAGCAACGGGTCAAACACGTACAACTGAGAAAATCTATAGTTTTACTTTTCCCTTTTTTTGTTTCAGTGAGTGTTTCTCCTGAGACTTAACACCTAACTATGAAGCACTTTGTCAAAGAGATTTTGTGCAGTCGCTCCTTTGTGTATATTTATTTTTAGACAAATAAAACAAGGATGGTAACAAATATCGATGGAACAACCACAGTCGTGAATCACCAACTCTTAGGAGAGGACAAACGCTTCTGTCCTTGTCAGTGATGCAGAGCTCTTGAGCGTTAACCGAATCAGCCAGAGAGTAATCAAGTCAGCCACCCATTTTTTACAATGTGTGATTTCAGCAATTTTTTTTTATCATTGCAGGTATGGCAGCACTGTGACTGTATGCGGCTGGAGACCGAGGTAGAGCACTACCTGTGTGAGCAGTGTGACCCTCGGCCGGTAGACGGGGTACGTTTATCTCCGCCAAAACCTCCCATGAATACTGAACTGGATCACCAACCTCTTCTAATCTCACTTACATCATTACAGGAAGTCCCCATGATTCCCCAGCCAAGCTACGCTCAGGCCGGCTCTATCTACTACATCTGCCTCCTGAGAGATGAGCTGCTTCTACATCAAGGTAAAGAAACACTTTGAACCTGCTGCCATGAGCTCATACAACCTGAGAAAGGTTTGCTCTCAACCTTTAGAGCATTTTAACAGCTCTTGAAAATCTTGAGTTTGCTGACCTCCAGTGGTTTAACTCCTCACGGTGCTGCAGTGATGTAACATGACATCACTCTATGTGAGGTTGTGGGTGTGTTGCACTTGGTCAGAGGTTAAAAAGGTTCAAAACATTTAACCAGAAAATGTCAGAAACACACATTTTCATTCTGATGTTTTCATGACAAAGCAATCCTCTCCAAAGGACTGAACTGAGTTGTTACTCTCTATCTGTCAAGAGACTTGGGTGTTAAGCAGTCAATTTCCTGTGAAATGTACCGTTGCAGACAGTTAACAAGTCGGTGTGTGTGTCTGTTGTGCAGGCGACTGTGTGTATCTGATGAGAGACAGCCGACGCTCACCTGAGGGCCAGCCTGTCAGACAGTCTTACCGTCTCCTGTCCCACGTCAACAGAGATAAGCTTGACATCTTCCGAATTGAGAAGCTCTGGAAGAACGAAAAGTAAGTTCAACCAGATGATGCTCTAAACATGTCTGACTGTGAGAAACATAAACTTGTAATTGCTTGTCATTGTTGAGTGTGGAGTTGTGTCAAAATGTTTAATATTCTGTCCCTGTCTGCCCCCCCCATTCTGAAGGGGTGAGAGGTTTGCCTTTGGCCACCACTACTTCCGTCCTCACGAGACACATCATTCTCCATCACGACGGTTCTACCAGAATGAGCTGTTCCGGATGCCGCTCTACGAGATCATCCCCCTGGAGGCAGTGGTTGGAACCTGCTGTGTCCTCGATCTCTACACTTACTGCAAGGGTGAGTGGGAAAAAAACACACACACACACACACACACACACACACACACACACACACACACACACACACACACACACACACACACACACACACACACACACACACACACACACACACACACACACACACACACACACAAACCTTAATCGTATGTATGACTCACTGCATCTTCCGTGACGGACTAATTCTTTGAAGAGCTACTGCTCAGGCTCCTGTGTTGCTTGATTAAAGCTCCTTACAGGCTCAATGGGTGTAATTATGGATAAGAAGTAGGACAGTGCTGATAAAGAAAAAGTATTTTTAAAATGCCTAAAACTGCAGCAGTTCTTTGCTAATAAAGATTTCCTTTTTCTTCATTCAGGTCGGCCAAAGGGCGTGAAAGAGCAGGATGTTTACATCTGCGATTACCGCCTGGACAAGTCGGCTCACCTGTTCTACAAGATCCATCGGAACCGCTACCCAGTCTGCACCAAGCTGTACGCCTTCAACCACTTCCCCAAGCGGCTGGCGCCTAAAAGAGACTTCTCGGTGAGCGTGATGGGGGATGGGGGGGTGTGTTCCTGACGGGGCGGGGAACTGCTGTGTTGGCATCTGTAGCTGATTACTAAACACTGAAGGATATTTTAAGAGCGGAGGTAATATTACAGCCCCGGGCGCATTTGCAAGGGCGGCTCATCTTGCTGACAGTGTTCAGATTTCCTGTAACACAATAACAGGTGAAGGTATTTCTAACCAGAAGAAAATGAGGAAAACCTCATGAGCTTGCAGAGAAACCGCATCAAAAACCTGTTCTGTAATTTTGGCACTGCTATTGGTGTGTTGATGACATTCTGTATATTGAAGTTATTTTGTCCATTGTAAAAGACATTACAAATTTATTCAGGTCTGTGTCAGGAAACTTAAACTTTTCAAAACTCCTGTGGTTTCTTTACTATGTTGCATTGATTTCATTCATTGCCAGTATCTGGAATCTAAATCAGCTGCATAAAACTTTTTACAAGTATTATTCGAACCGAGTTTAATTCTGATTTTTCTTCAGCCTCATTATGTTCCTGACACCTACAAGAGGAACGGGGGCCGCTCGGCCTGGAAGAGCGAACGACCGAAAGGCGCTGGAGGCGGCGAGGACGACGGCTCTTCCTGCGAGCGGGCAGACGACTTCCAACCTGAGACGGAAGAAGGGAGAGGGGCGGAGGACGACATGGACGTGGCTCCGGAGGATCCTGAAGCGAACTCAGCGAAGCCCAGGAGAACGGAGCAGGAAGGGGAGGGAGAGGAGGATGAAGATGATGAAGATGAGGAAGAGGAAGGACGGGAAGCTGCGGAGCGCAAAGAGCTGGATGAGGTTACCGCCGAGAGGATCGGAGAGATGCTTGAACTCCCGTCCTCCTCAGCCTCCTCGCCGTTACACCACCCAGTGCTGGGCAAGAGGGAGGCCCAGAGGGACCGACTGAACAAAATTCTGTTGGACCTGCTGCACAAAACTCCCGGGAAGAATGGTGAGGGACCGGGATCAAAGCAGGGGGGTAGGTCAACGAATGAATGAGTGTCCAATACTGAAATCATTTGCTGTGACATCATTTATCATTTTTTACATGTTGCATAATGCATTTCATCACCATTTTCTGAATGAGCAAGTTTTTGTGGGATGACAAGGAATCAAAATCAGCTTTCATTCATTTTTATGTTGCACATCTTTCATCTTAACAGATGCTTCGTCCAAGACCTCTTCTCCTGTGCTGATAGTGACAGTTGTTTTTGGCTGTTACTGTAACTAAAAAGATCCTTTATCTATTTTTTCATATAATTTTATCTATTTTTTACATCTTGTAAATAAGCTGTTGAAAATCCCCTGCCAAAAACCCTGCTGTTATACATCAGTAGCCAAGTATTTCATCCAACAGGTTAAGGAATGAGATGCATACATCGTGACATCATGGCCTCAAACAGATGTCAAGTGTTTTCTGTTCGACGAGCAAACTGTTTGTTTAAGGAGGAGATTAAGGGCAGTGATAACTTTTTAATTGGGCTTCTTGTTTTTAGTTAACTCACCAATGTGGCAAACAGGTTTATATGCAAACATCATTCATTTGTGGATGAAAAGTTGCAACAAGAACCAAAAAAATATTTCAATTCTGGATTCGGTGAGTTAAAAAAACACTTTACATCAGGAGTAACAGAAAAGACACCTTTACCTTTTCTTTGCTTTGATACAACACCTATGTCAGCTGCTTCTGTCCAAGCTTCTAATCCCCCTGTCTCTTTCTCTGTCTGTTCTTCCTACAGCCATAGATGTCAGCTATCTCTTGGAGGAGGGCGCAGGGCGGCGGCTACGGCGACGGACGCTTGGTTTCGGTGATTTCGTGGTTAGGAAATAACGTTGCTACGTGCCTGTCAAGCACACTGCTTTTAACCTTGTGAGCAAGTGCAGAAAATGGAGCGAAAGCAAGAGGGGAGATGAGCATTGCTGGCTGCCTGACCATTAAGGACCACAATGCATCCCTCGAGGCCTCTTCCGGTTTACCTCTTCCCAGACTGTCATCTCTAATCTAAGAGCGTGGAGGGGGTTTGGAAGCGCTGACTCCGTGGCAGATCTAGCTTTTCCGAAGTTCTCCAGGAGCACAAAGAGAGAGCTGACCAAGACTTCTTGCTTATTTAAGTAGTTCGATGCAAAACCAGTTTTTCGAAACAAAAAAAACGAACATAGGAGAAAAAACCCATGCACTTAAATGCATTGAAACGTGACAGACGTGGGCGGATGAATTGAAACAAGTGGTACGGAGTTCGGGGGGGAGAGGGACGGTTCTTCCTTTCATTCAGTGGTGATGTGAATGCTGGAGAATCGGCTCAATGCTGCAATGACTAAATGCAAACAAGCGAGAGAAGATCAGCGCCGGGACTGGAGGGAGCGTGGCTTCGTAGAAATGTATGTTGAGCAGCTGCTCAGATGCTGCTCATGAGAAAGAGAACAAGGGCGGTGGAACTGCACTTTTGGTACCATGGATATTGTGAAGCTCTGTGTAATGTATCTATAATGAAAACACACTAACACTCTCACAGTATTTGATGATGCAGTCTGAAAAAAATGAAAAAGAAAAAAATGAAATGCGAGTTAAAAAAAGTCTATTATCTTTCCCTGTTATACTGTAGTTGCTCATTTAGGAACAGAAGAGGCCGGGTGGCGTGTTTATTAACGCGGCCGATTGAGTGTGCGCTTTAGTCAGTCAAAGTGTCTTGTTGAGGTTTTATTTTATTTTTTATTTTCTTGTGAGGCAGTCAGCTCGGCCCCTCCTCTTTTTTGAAGTAACATGATTCACCAGCTTAACTAAATCAGGCATGCGGGGGGACACTGGCTTTAACAGTAACGCCTTACACAGCTGTGCTCTCCGGCGGCCTTGCGTGCGAGTGTGTGCGTGCGTACACACTTTTATTGTGTGTCTGTACTCTGCCAGATTTCTTGAAAATATACCTTTTTAAAAAAAAACAGAAAAAAAAATTAAGGGCTCGATGGCAATTAACAGTTTTAAGAAAACTATGGAAAACAATACTTAACATGAAATGTATCGTGACGGTCATATTTTCTTATAATCTGTGAGACGGGTGGGGCGGTGTATACTGTATATTGGGAGGAGGACGGGGACTTAGCATCTTTTCTTGTCTTTAGACTGCGTTTTTCCTGGTTGCCATGGAGAATGTTTCAAAAAGGAAATTGTGATATTTGATGAGATTTCTTTTTTTTTCTTCCCCAAATGCCTCTGCTAAAAAGGGACAAGCCTGCAATGTCCCCGTGCGGTAAACTGACAAGAGACGTGACAGGAATGAGACACTGAGGGGGAGGTGGTCGAGGGGGAACGGGGAGGAAGCTGTACAGTGCCAAGTTATGTAAATATATACACTTTACATTGAGGAGTGTCTCCAAAAGCAATATCTCGAAAAATGGATTTTGTTTATTATTGTACTGTACAGGACTCAGCCCTAAATGTATTATTATAATAATGATAATATTATAATTTCTTCCATTTGTATTACTATAATGAAGACACTTAAGCTCGGAGGAAAAAATGATTTTTTTAAATGTCCAGAAAATCTCACCGTAAAAATTTCCTGACGACATCAAAACTGAAGCGGAGTTTTCGTTGCCTATAAATGAAATTCATCTATGAACTGCATGAACGAGAGGAATGTCGGAACGGACACGAAGGCATTGGGACATGACAGTGACTCAGCAAGACACCTTGTCACTGAATATTGTTAATAATATTTACTTTTAAGGAGAAATGTACTCCTTGTTTTTTTGCTGCAAAGTGTTGAACACTAAAAAAACAAACCAACATAAAAATGTTATGATATTTTTAAAAATGGCGACAGAAACAAAAAGTAATGCTGTCTGCCCCGATATCATGTTATTCTTTTTTTGTTTCCGTTTTTTCTTTCAAATAGGAAATGGTTCCGTTTTGTGATAGCAGTCATTGTATGATGCTTGTACTTGTATTTGTGTGTTTTTTGTGTGATTCGTTTAGTTCTTTTTAGACAATCACAAAATAAGATGCAAGCATTGTAAATGGCAGACTGGCGGACATTTTGTGATGTGTACAGTTTGTCGAAAAAAAAATACTTCTTCCACTCGTTTAAAAGTTTGTAATTATGATTCTTAAGTCATGAAAAATGCTGTTGGTTTTTACTTTTTTGTTTTATATTTGTTTTTTTGTTCGTTTGTTTTTTTAATAAAAAGCACTACATTATTGTGAATACACCTGATGTTGTTGTGCTTTTATTACTATAGAGAAAATACAGAAATGCAGATAGATGTTCAACATCAGAGTGATCTGAAGAAATTTAGATTTTATTATAATCCTGACGTGAAGTATCGTCATGACACTTAGATACTATACATGTTCGTTGGTTGACCAAAGCCATTGGACTTTGTAGAGGGAAACATTTAGGAATCAAAAAGTAAAAAAAGAAATTAAAAGTAAGTAAGAAATTCTAAATATTAGGCTGATAATCAGATTAAATTATCACACGCAGTTTTCATCTCGCTGAAAAACTCCCCTACGATTCTACTTTATCTATGATGTCACAAATAACCTTTTGAGACACTATTCATTGATGAAACATGTATAATTTATCTGACCGAGCCCCTGTGAAAGTGAAGAAACACGACAGGTCGAGATGTTTCCCTCCTTCTGGTGTTTACTGTCCCGTCTCCTGAAAGTTCAGACTCGTGTGATGTGAAATGAAAACTTGATCTCTTCTGTAACAATGAGTAAACCTTCCCCCCCCTCCACCAGCTCCCAGCCTGGAGAACTACAACTGTCAGTGAACTTTCTGTCTATGATAAAATTATCCAAAGATACATAAACAAATTAGAGTTAACAGATTTACATAAATTCTGAATAATAATAATAATAAACAAGCCTCAAAACAGTTATAAATTCATAAGAAGCTGATTTATAATACCAAGTCTTGGTTAAATATATTTTCTAGTCAGTATTAACAAACCCACGTGCACTACTAGTTAAACTCAACCTGCCTACCATGAATGAATGATATGGGAAGGGGGCGTGGCCAACCCTCAACTCTCGCGTGGACTCGCAGCTGGTTGCCATAGCGATGTCCAAGCGTCATGTTGTTAGAAAAAGATCCTGAACGAGTTCAACTTCACTTTGAGACCAAACAATGTCCAGAAGGAAGCAAGTGAAGGACAAAACGGACAAGACGAGTCCAGAGGAAGAGAAAACTACAGGTTTGATAAACAGTGAGCAGCCTGTGGTAGTTTGAACTGGGAGTTAGTTCGAAACTGGGAGTTTGTCTGGAGCTGGCTGCCTGTGTGTCAGTGTAGAGGTGGAGTGCAGGTTCAGTACAGGGCACTTTCATTTTTTATAAATACGGATTTCCCTGTGAAAAGTTGCATAAAATATAAATAATTGAAGTGTCTGTAAAGTGCAAATGAAAGTTACAAGTACACTGAAAAACTAAATCTGTGGAAACGTAAAATAATGATAATAATAATCGTTATAACTTTTCAAGTTTAAAATTAAAAACTGAAGGAAACCAACATGAGAGAGTTAAAAGGAAATCTGATGAATCACAACAACACAACAACACAAATACACGTTTCACAATTGTACACACGAGAAAAGAGCCGCAGCAACAAAATGAAATGATGATGGTCAGAACTAGATTAAAAGTAAATTAATACAAATAACAAAACAGGAATTCAGTCATCTCTGCATCATAGGATTTCATGAAAGCTTTGTGCATTAATGTGACAGTTACAATTCATTTCCCTCACTTGCATCATTGTCACGGGATTAAACACCAGTTTCATTAATTTTCTATTCTGTTACATGTAAGTGGATGATAAAAGGATGAAGTGTAAACTCTAGTCTTCCTGTTGTTTTCAGGACAGACTCCATCTGAATCATTACCTGCTCAGACCTTTGGTAAGTGACGTTATCAGTCTCAGTCTCTGTCTCTGGAGACACTAAGTGTTGTGTTGTTAAAGCTCTAAACCTTCCATCCCGCAGATGAGTATCAGTGCACAGGCAACGTGGAGATCGACTTCCCCGGGCTTTGTGCTCTCCTGGACGTGAGGTGTGTCCCAGCTGTCGTCACCAAGCAACCAGCCTCCTCCTCCTCCTCCTCCTCCTCCTCCTCCTCCTCCAGGGCTGAAACTGAAGGAGAGGATAAAAGTAAATAACAGCTTTGAATGAGAAGATAGTAAAGAACCAGGAGCATTCATTACACTGGAAATACAATTTAATAGTAGATTGTTATATAGGAAGTCTGAATGTAAAAATAAACTGTTCCTTCAGAGGACACCCCCTCCCAGGTAAAGGACACGCCTCACTGGTCTGGGCCACGCCTCCAAGTGGAGCTGGAAAACGACGACCCCCTCTGTGCCAAGAGCCTGAAGGTTTCAGGTAAGAATCAAAAACTGCTAAAAAAATAATTTTAACCATATTTTCAGGCTTGCTTTGACATGTGATGTATGCATTTTCATAAAAGTCTCATTTACCTTTCTAAATATGGTAGTGACCTGTCCAGGATGTTGCCCCCCCCCTCTCGCCCCTTATCAGCAGGGCTCCAGCTCTCCCTGCGACCCTCAGGCGATACAGATGATGGACGGATATAATATAATAGGATATAATATATTTTTTTAATATGCACAGGATGGGAGGTAGATGAGCAGATTGCCACAGTGCTCCAGAAGATGCTTCCCTCCCTGAGCCACCTCCAGAGCCTTCAGTGAGTAAAGAGCTGCTGCAGCCAGGTGTCCTCTCGTCACACGGAACAAGGTGACACCTTCACTGGTGTCTTATTGGTTTCGTGTGCTCACAGATTTTGGAAGGCGGGACTGACCGACCCGGTGGTCACCTCCCTCGTGAACACAACGCCACTCTGCTCCAGCCTCAGGTGAGAGGACTCGGTTGGCGTTCATTGTGTGAGTCCTTGTTTTGTTGCTTCCTGAATCAGAGTGTTGTTGTTTCTTTTTTAGGGTGGTGTCATTAGAAGGGAACACTTTGCCTGAACACTGCTTCCACTGTCTTCTCTCTGAAGACAGCGTGTGAGTCACCAAGCAGTTACACACTTCACATGGCAACACAGAGCGAATACACCTCCAAGTGCAATCACACACGACTGATTCCTCCTTATGTGTCTCTTCTGTCCAGCCTCACTCACTTGTCCCTGAGAAACAACCGGATGGGAGATACCAGCGCTCGTCTGATTGGGTCTTTGCTCTCAACAACCAGGTCGTCCAACAAGAACCTGCTGTCGCTCAACCTGGCGTTCAATTCTATTGGTGATGCAGGTGCTGCTCACATCGCTCAGGTATGAGAACCCAGACCTGTCTCATTAGTCCCTCCACGTGTCCCCCTCCTGACCAGTGAGGATCTGTCTTTGTCCTTGTCCTGTCGTCCCTCCCAGGGCCTGCGCTTGAATCGGGCTTTGCTCTTCCTCTCACTGTGCAACAATCAGATCGAAGACTCGGGAGCTGCTCATCTGGCTGCGGTATCCTTTTACATTAAAGTCTTGAAACCCGAGAGATAATGCATTTAGATCGGTAGTTAAGTTGTTTTAAATTCAGCTTATCGGGGCCATTAGCATGTAAGTTAATAAGCGTCCACTGCTCACCACTTCTCTCTTTCAGGTACTAGGCGAATTTGCTCTGACTCATGAAGAAGTTGTGGAGAGAAGGAAGCTGCTTCTGGAACGATCTCAGTCTGTAAGTGTGGTAATGACAAACTTATAACTTATTGATAACCTCTGTTATGTCCTTGAATACAGTACTTAACTAAATGTACTTAGTTAGCATCCAACACTGGCCACGTTTCACTAAGCGTGAGTGAGAAAATAGGTTGTATCTGTCATTATGAACCTTTTAAACGCTCTGTAATTCTTTTTATTGGTTTATATGTGCAGTTATCTCTAAGGGTCAACTCTGACCAAACGCCCACTGAACAACTTCCCTTGGTGGCCAGCAGCACTTCACTGAAAGAGGACAACAAAGGCCCGTCCAAGAAAAAGGTAACACGTCAACATTGGTGTCATTCCAAAGTATTAGATTTGCTACCTCCTTCTGTTAATCGTGTACTAGTGATTAATGATATCTGTTAATTTTGTAGGAGGCATCCAAGAAAGAGGAGAAACCCACAACCAGCAAAGAGAAGTCGAGCAAGAAATGTATCAGAGAAGCACTTGTTTTATTATTCCATGACCTCAGGGGTGATTATCTCTTCATGGCTGTTTCTCTGAATCTCTCTCAGCCTCTGATGTGAAGGCAGCTCCAAGTAAAGGTGTGAAGCCCGGGGACCGAGAGAAGCAACCGAGTGCACAGGAGGTATCACACTTATGCTTCCTGAAGCTGTGGATCAGGTCATACATGATCTAAACATGCACAACACAGTCAACAGCTTCTAACAACTTCACTTTGGCTTTTTTCTGCAGGTTCAATCCAGCACAGCCCTGAATGAGGTTTGTTTCCTCTGAGCCAAAATGTCGGAGTGGATGATGACTCAGGTTGGAGCAGATTGCTGTTGTTTATTTATTCTGCTCCTCCTCCAGCAGCAGGTGGAGACGATGGAGATGGGGAGCCCCCTGCTGGACGAGCCGCTGCAGCACAGGGACGGGCAGCTCTTTCTGCCTGGAAACACAACTCTCGCCTCCCTCAACCTGACAGGTCGGTCAGAGACTGTGACTGTGATCCTGTGTCAGCTCGAAAGACAAATCTTATCTCATATCATCTCACATCAGGAATATTTTCAACTGTGATTATTGTGGATCATCAATTTTGCGGTGAATTCCATCAATATCCTTTTCAAGACCAGGGTAATATTAAATTTTCTACTATATGTATAAACCGTTTAGTAATGACACTTTTCTTATTTCAATTTGTTCAGAAAAGGTATATGATAGTCAAAACTTGGAGATATATTATTTACAGTTTACATTAGGTTAATACAAATATTATTTGATAAAGGGTTTTATTGCAAGCTGGTGAATTCATATGCAGCAACTTCCCACATGGCTCTGAGGAAAATAAATACTGAACCCTCACGAGGACCTCTTGTTTACAAGAACTCTTAAAAGTCTCAAATCTAATCTTCTGAATTTTAGCCCTTAAAAAGTCTTAAATACATAAAAATGTTTTAGGGGATCATGAATATGTTCATAGGTCTTAATTATAATAAAGTTTATTTAACACGGCTTCTGCTATGCTTTAAAATGAAAGAAGATTGTAATGTAATAAGCACGCTGTAAAAAAAAACTACAAACAAGACCATCATGAAATTGAGAACTGAGTCTATAAACAAGGGCTCTTTTCTTCTTGGCTGCTTCACCTTATCTTCAGTTATTGAGAAGTGTAAGTAATCATGGGACTCTTCACTTTCCTTCATATCTGTAGGAAACAGAATCACAGAGCGGTCGCTACCTCTGTTCCTGACGTCAGTGGAGATGCAGGGTGAGGATGGAGGCCTGCTGCGGCTCTGTCTGCAGGTGTGTTGCTCTCACCTGACTCAACGTCTTCCTTATCTATTCTCTAAAGAAGTTAACCTACTTCTCTCTCTCTCCCTCCCACTCTCTCTCCCTATTTCTCAGAGAAACCGCTTCCCACCAGAGTGTGAGACCTATGTGAAGATAGAGGAGGTGATGGCACTCAGATACCAGAGAAGAAATGCTTGTGGAGAGACAGAAGAGGAGGGACAGGGGCCACCTGGGCTTTAAATTTTACTAAGTCGCATGCATCAGTCCTGTGGGGAATAAAAGGCCAGTGGCTGAACAGGAGGACAATGTTATTATAATTAAAAAAACAGATGCCTGTTTACGGATCCATTTTACTGCTTGTTTTTTGCTGACGGTCAGAATTTACACCAAGGACAAAGACTGAACACAGTCAAATACCAAGTGCTGAATATAAAAAGTAACACGCACTGATTTCGGAGTGGGTCTGTTTTTATTTGTTAATTTTCCCAATTTTCCAGCTGTTCCCTCTCCTGGTCAGGAGGAAGAGGACGAAGTCGCAGAGCTCATCAACCGTCAGAGCGGGGATCAGTTGACAGAGCCGCTCACTCATTGGGAAAATTAAATTGTGACGCTCAAGAAGCAGCTCGCAGAGGTCAAAAGCAAGCAGAGGGACAAAGATGCAGAAACACTCTCAGCCCTGAAAGCTCTGGAGACAAAATACACCTCTCTGGCGGAGAACACCAAGGCAGACATCACCAGGCTACAACAGCGCTTAAAAAAGTTGAAGGAGGAGAATAAACAGCTGGAACCGGACAACAAAACAGCTGGTCCAGGAGAGGGAACAGCTGCACCTGAAGAATTTGGACAAGAAGAAGGAGCAGACATGTTTAATTACATTTGTGTGTTAATTTGCCATATTTTTTATATTTTTTCTTTTAATCCTTACACTTAGGTATTGCATGTTACTTATAACTTGTTGATGTCTTTTTGACTCTTGCTGCTTTAACACTGCAAATTCCTCCAAAGTGGGACCTAATAAAGACGTTTTCATTCCAAAGCTCCGATGTAGAAAAATTTAAAACAGTTTTAACCACTAGAAAACTTTATAATACAAACCAGATAGCTAAACAGATAATTCAGAAACATATAATTCACGTCTTTAAAATAATTACTATGTACAATAAAGTAAAAAATAAAAACGGGTTTGACCTCACCAATATGGCCGTATGGCAGTATGAAGCCGTCACTTCCGGTTTGGGCTCAAAGGAAACCCCGATATGAAGCCCTCGCTTCCGGTGAAGCCTCCTTTTCGGCAGCGGCTATATCCTCGCCAACATGCCAGTGAGTATCTTAGTCCGCGGTACTTTGCTTTTTCTCCACTTTAGCCTCGCGTTGTGCGTTCGCCGCTCGGCTCGACGTGTGCGTAACAGGCTAGCGACGGACCTGGAGCCGGTTCCGGAGGCTTTCGCCGAGTTTCCGCCCCAGTTTTTGAACAAAATAAATGTGCACATTGCGAGCGCATTGTGACACAAGATGGCGGCGCACACACCGCGGACATGGAGCCAGCTACCCGGGCTGAGCAGAGCCGAACATGAACAGTCAGGTTCCGCTGGGTTCAGGTCCCGGTCTGATTTAAATACCTTTCCACCGATACGCGTTTGCGTTTTTAAAACAAATCCCCCCCCGAAGGTTGGTGAAAGTGCGCAGCCTGCGTTGACTCATCGGGGACACGGGCCGGACCAGCAGCCCTAGCGGTTAGCATCGAAGCTAACACGACTTGGCTTGATTTTATCTAAAATATACAATTATACACAAACATAACACAACTGCTTTACGTTTTATACTTACAAAATATGCCCGATCTGCAGTTTTGGACCGATATGCACTTTATCGATCCAAAATTGGGAACAAATTGAACCGACTGTTAATAAAATGGAAATTCATTTCCGTTATTTATTATGAACTCTTTTTGCTAACAATAACTAGCCGGCTAACGTATGTTACTGTTGCACTGAATTATTCGGGTGAGACGCCATTTCGAGCTCCGAGGTAGAAAAATATAAAACATGGTCAGTGAGTGGGTGAAGTAAGACCTGTATAAGAGTTGTTACTAAAGGAGAACCCCGGAAATCAGTTATAAAATTTCACATCAGTCTCCTTGACGTTTCATTTGTTTTTCCTTGAATCCAGCTCGCAAAGGACTTGTTGCATCCATCCCCTGAGGAGGAGAAGAGGAGGCACAAGAAGAAGCGTCTCGTCCAGAGTCCAAACTCCTACTTTATGGATGTGAAGTGTCCAGGTACAGATCTGCAGATCTACTGTCATTGTGATGTGGTGATTCTCCTCAGATTGAGTTGGTAACCAGTGTCTCTTGGTTTCTTCCAGGATGTTACAAGATCACGACGGTGTTCAGCCACGCTCAGACAGTGGTGCTGTGTGTGGGCTGCTCAACAGTTCTCTGTCAGCCAACTGGAGGCAAAGCGCGTCTCACAGAGGGTCAGTACTGTCCTACAGTTCCATGTGTGTCAGCACAGACTGCCACCGACAAAGACACAAGTTGTTGTCATGTGCTGCATTTGATCACGGTAGTCAGGCCAGTTTCTATCAGCTGCTGAGACACAGTTTTTCATCTAAATGGACGTGAAATCCATTCTCTACAGTGTTTCTCTTGTATGAGCAGGCCTCAGGAACTGTTACAGTACCTTTTTGAAACAGGTTTTACAAAGTAGATACTCTGGGTTACAATAAGTATAGGCTTGTATATAATACAGTATAATTTTGAAACTGTGGAAGCAGATACAAAAACAGGATTAAACTGGAATACATTACATCCGGATACTATAATTAAGCACATCAACCAATCGGGGCCTTCAGTTTACTTCCATTGATAAAGAAAAGAGGAAATAATTGACTTGACATCACCTAATTATCTCATAACAGGTAAACTCAGATTTATTTTAATGCAGCTCAAAGTCCACCTGTGTCTTTGACTGGTGCTTTTAGAGCCTTAAATATTATTTGTGAGTTAATTGTGTGTGATGTTGGCTGCACTGCCAAGTGACTGGACTTCCTCTCTCGTGGTCTTCCAATCTCATTCCAGTGCCAGATTGACCTCAGCTTGCAGAAGGGTTGAGCTAGACTATTGGCTCCCCCCTTTCGAAGGCTGAGAACATTTAACACTAGTTACTGTACAGGTCTGATGTTGCTGATGGAGGATGTCAGTGTGACTGGTTTCATCTTCATCAGCATCAAATAGTTTTCTTGTCAATTGTAGCTTCTGGTGTCGCTTCAGTGACTTTCTCTCCGTGCACAGTAAAGTCAGTCAGTCGCAGGAAGAGGTGTCGACCTAATCCGTCGCATGATTCAGCATTATGTGACAATAGTGTGCGTGTGCAGCTCTTCTGTACTGTACGGCTTCTCTTTTGTGAGTCTGACTGTCATTGTGTCCTCTGGCAGGGTGCTCATTCAGGAGGAAGCAGCACTAGCTGTGGTTCCTGGAGCTGAAAAGGGAGAGGAGGGGATGGACCGGTGGATATCAGCGTCTTGACCCAGCTGTCTGATCCGAAGTGATAAGAACGAGGCCCCGAAGACGAATTGGACGGCAGATGAACTTCCATTGTTCATGTTGACAGATCGGTGGTTGCTGTAACTCCACCCTCCAACCCTGTCTCTCTTTAATAAATTGTTTTGGCTGAAACAGCAGCTCGTATGTGGTTACTTCACTATTCATGTGCAAGGATGGGTTAGACAAATTAAGTATTTTAACAACTTTATTAGAAAGTACAACAGGTGTAGAATCTGGATTTGAGGTGAATCCTATGTTTTTATTACTGAACAGTTTTTCATTTCGTAAGTTATTTTTAAATCTGGATAAAAAGACTTCGATTGAGTTAAACCATTTTGTATTTTTGAGTTTCTTACTTTGTATTTTAATTAACAGTTAAGTTTAATATCTAATATAAGTGTGACGTTGGCTGCACTGCCAAGTGACTGGACTTCCTCTCTCGTGGTCTTCCAATCTCATTCCAGTGCCAGATTGACCTCAGCTTGCAGAAGGGTTGAGCTAGACTATTGGCTCCCCCCTTTCGAAGGCTGAGAACATTAACAGTAGTTACTGTACAGGTCTGATGTTGCTGATGGAGGATGTCAGTGTGACTGGTTTCATCATCAAATCGTTTTCTTGTCAAGTGTAGATTCTGGTGTCACTTCAGTGACTTTCTCTGTGCACAGTAAAGTCAGTCAGTCACAGGAAGAGGTGTCAAGTTCTGAGTTTCACTTGTGTTCTCTCAGAATTAAGTGTAAAAAACATTCCCCATTAGTGGGTCCGTGGAATATTTACTATCTTTTTGGGGTCTTTGCTTAGAAAAAAACATTTTGGGATAAAATGTCCACATTTTTAATTATTCATTTGAGAACCTGAACCTTAAAATATAATATCTGATACCTAAGTGGTTCATCTGTCAGAGTAGATGCACAATGAAGTTCAGTTTGGTTGCACATCTTTATTTTCAGTTCCTCCAGGGGTGATTTAAAGAACCCCGTCATGAAAAGTGATTTATGACTAATATCTAAATTTAGATGTTCGCGATATTACTACAGAAAATGGTCTACCTAGGTTCTTCACAATTTGACATGCCTTACACCTTGAGAAGCCTCCAGCTCTGCCGCCCTCAGCCTCTTCTCTACCTGTCGCTGCCACTCACGCTGGCTGCCTCGGCCTCGGCCTTGGCCTCCCTCTCCCTGAGCAGGTGGCGGATGGAGGAGTTCTGTGTGGACAGGGTGTTTGACAGGAGCGGCATCAGGCCCCTGAAGCCCTCCCTCAGCTCCTCCACGTTCTTCTCCAGGCTGTGGATGTGCGAGTCCAGCTCCCCCCTGCAGCCCTGCACCTCGGACAGCACGTCGTACATCAGGGTCTCCAGCTGTGTTGGGGTTTGATGTCCACAGTGGTGCGCAGTAGGGCGGAGAAGGAGAAGAGGATATTAGATGCTACTTTGTTGAGGTTTTTCCACAGGAGGGGATTTAAAGTGATGTGGTCACTTGCCTCTCTCACCTTGCCGAGGTCCACTAATGAATTGCTTTGGTCTGCAAGTGTCCTCTTCTCCTGCTTTACCTGACGCAGCCTGGAGACAAAGGTATCTTATAAAGCTGCTGTGGGGGGTAAGTGTGATAGTGCTACAACTGAACTGATTACCAAATAAAAACATGCTTTCAAACAAATTTCCCATCTCCTTTCGTTTGTGTTCTAGGAGGCTGGTTTTTCAGTATAGTAAAGCAATATCTGATTAACTTTCGTTAATTAGGTTACATAAATCGCCGTTATCTACTGTTCACGCCAGTCTGTGAAGTTGTGAGTTCACCTTTCTATTTCTAAGAGGAAGAACTTTTAATTTCTTCTTTTAAATTACACTATATTTCACTTTAAATTTGTGATGCAACCAGGAGCGTCTCAAAGGATTTTGGGGGCCCCAGGGCAAAAGGGCCCCAACGTACTTCATGGTATACATAATGTGTCTTTATAGAGGTGGTTCAATCTGTGATTTGGGGGAACTGACCCTTAAAGGTGTCAGGTCAATAAATTACTTTAAATATCACGTTGAAATTTCACTTTTTAAAATTACAGATAATTTATAATGATGATTATAAATCAATCAAATCGCCGTGAGAGAAAAATGTAATCAGGAGGCGGAGCTACTTTAAAAAGTGTTAACACACGCTTACACTAGAAACTGTAGCACCTGCATTAGAAATACACAGTTTCCTAAGATGTAACTTGTAACTTGATGTAAAAAGCACCTATACGTGTTTCATTGCTAACATGTGGCGTATGAAGTGAAAAGGCCGACACCAGGGTTCAGTGTCTTACTGCTGGATGGCCAGCAGCAGCTTCCTCTGGTGCATGCGGACTCGGCTGTTGTCTCTTTCTCTGGACAGCTTTGTGTGTTTGTAGATGAGCCAGGTCTCTCTCAGCACATTCGCCGCAGCCATTTTTAGCTAGTGAGAGGAAGCAGAAGAAGAGAATACCCACGAGGGAATCGTTTTATGTTCACGCACAATCACATAACCTCATTGGATTGTTATTTACTACACACGCTGAACGACAACGACAGGTCCCGATAGTAACACAGCGAGCTTGTCTCATTCTCGGCTCTCGGGCTCGTGAGGTGAGATATTTCTGCTGTTTTTCATTAGTGAAGTGTCAGTGTCAATATCACACAGCAGGAAGAAGTTACACAGATCAATAAGAAAGGCTGCTGGGAATAAACAACTTCATAAGCGAGGGAACAATTCATTTCTGGCTTAACAAATTCAATTTCATGAACGTGCAATTATTTTACATTGTATATATTCTGTTGAGGCTGTATACATTATTTTCCACTTTTTATATTTCCTTGCATGGTTTTGATTTGATGAACTGAACTGACCCCTCTTATTTGATCTTATCTTATCTAGTCTTATCTAGCCTTACCTTACCTTACCCTACTGTATTGTATCTTACCTTACCTTATCTCATCTTATCTTGTCTTATCTCATCTTATCTTATCTTATCTTAGCTTATGTTATATGCACTCTTCAAACAATACAAATCAGATCAAATTACTTTGTTAGCCCATATTGAGAAATCCCAATTTAGGACCAAACCAGGGTGCGTCTTCCTCTGACCTTATGGAAAAACAAAAAACAAAAACACAAGCCTTTTAACAGGGGGAAGAAAACATCACATTTGTATTCACCCTTTTCGAGATGTGTGAGTCCATCATGAAGTTGTAAACATGCTTCTCTGCTCGTGACAGCTCCAGCTTCCTGGCGACCACCGCCACCACCAGCACGGTGCAGCCGGCTCCCTGGAAGAGACGGGCTCAGTTGTTAAAATTGTGATTATTCAGAATCTGGATTTATCCACGTCGCCAAGTGCTCACCATTATACCAGTGAGGAGGCAGATGCTGCGTCCACAGTAGGTGTGAGGAACCACGTCTCCGTAGCCGATGGACAGGAATGTGACGGAGACCATCCACAGGGCCTCCATGTAGTTGCTGCTGAGGTCCTTGTAGTTGTGGTGTCTGAAGGAACAATAAATTAACTTGTGTCATCACATTGAGCCGCCAAATTTCGTTTAATTCTCTCCCAATTTCCCCCATGTGGATCAGTTAAGTTATATCTGAATTGATTTTGACACGGAAAAGTGAGATTTAAAATCATCCTAATATTTTTTAGAGCTTAATTTTCTCCTTTTTTGAATCTTCTCCCATGCAGATTCATACCTCTCACACACGTGTAAGCCCCACGCTGCCACGAGCCACAGAGAAACGCTGAAAATCATCAGCACGGTGCCGGGGTATGTCGTCATCAGAGTTTTCCCCACGAGCCGCGTGTTGAAGTGAATCTGAGGATCACAGAGGAGGCGGGGGGGTTTGACGTCAGCACTTTGACAGTAGGGCTCCTGCTTAGCCAGGTTATTTAGGCTGGTACCTGTCAGATTATGATTATATAACAGAGAGAGGAGATATGGGATGAGAGAAACTTGTTCTCAATCCGTCCGGATACGTGGATAGCAGGTTTGGAACTGACAAAGGTCATTTTCATCACAGTTAAATATTATTAATAAAGGAGGGGATCAGCCGGGTGGATTTGATCATCTGTGGAGAATAAAGTAAACAAGCGAAGGAGACGTAGTGAGGGAGGAAATCAACAAAAAACCACCAGGATTCTTAGAGAAATGTTGATAGTCACATCTCAGGTGTCACATTTCTGCAGAAAACTCATAGAGAAAGCACAGCCCTAAATATTGGCCCCATTTAGTCCCCTCTCCTCACTGCATCACCCCAGCCAGTTAAGCCCACAGGTGACCTCTGACCTTGTTGAGCGCTCCGATGCTGCGGGACGCGGTGTCGGTGAAGAGGCGGCTGTGCAGCATCATGGCGCGGCCCAGCAGGTAGAGCCGGAAGAACATGGGCAGAGCCAGCACGATCTCCAGCTCCGTCTCCGACAGCGGCAGGTTGGACGTGGTCTCCTGGAAGTAGGACAGCAGGCCCACGGGGTAGGGATGGATGGCCACCACCGCCAGCTCCAGGGCGATCAGAGCCATGCGGTCCGTCGTCATGGCAATGCGCCAGTCCTCCGAGCCAATGTCGTGGACGTAGAGCTGTACCAGAGCAGAGGGGGTGGGGTGGACAGAGCATCACCGTGACACAGCGCTGTAAAGATCTGGTTTACATAAATCTGTTAGGTCAGAAGATGATTAAAGGAAAAAAAGCAAAAGAAAATATAATATAAAGACACTTTCATCTCTTTAGACCTAAAAATCCTTCAGCGCTCAGATTCATGACGACTTTAAACTGTCCCCAGGAAACTGTGTTTCATTTGAATGAACCACAGAACAAAAAGAGTTGGAGCTGCTGACATAGAAACTCAGGATATTTATTGATGTTAAATCACTTGAGGAGGATAAACTACTACAACTAGTATTACTACTACTACTGCTACTACTAATAATGAAAAATTTTTATCTGTAAAGCACTTTTAACAATGCTCAGACACCGGATTAAAAAACAGAAAGCAGATAAAAAACGAATAACTGAAATACATGTAGTAATCATAGTCAAATATAAAATACATTGTTTTGAGTACTGTGTTGAAGGTGGACAGAAAGAAACGTGTCATGATTAAAACTGTCAGTGAGCAGATACCTGCACCTCACAGCAGTGATACGCCACGATGAGGCCGAGCAGGATGAACGTGGACAAACTGATGATGGACTTGAGTGTGAGGGAGTATATGGAGCTCTGTAGGAGACACACACACACACACACACACACACACACGACACAACATCACATTGTCAGCTGATGGCACAAGGTTAAAAAACAGCACCAGTGATCCTGTGTAATCACTTAATCCACTATTGGTTTAATGAACATTATCTCATGAACACACTGTGCATTTCCCTCAGGCTGCCGTTGTGTCAGTTCTGCCACCGACTCAGCACATTTTGCGACTCAGCTTGTGATTAACAGGTTTTATGATTTTTCACAGAACCCAGAGGAGGAAAATCTGAATGAAATGTGATTTTCTCAGGCAATAAAACTAATGCTGGGCTTTTGTCGTTAAAGAAAATAACTGCATTTCTACAGTGAGATTTCTTCTCCTTAATAATCTTTTTTATTGATTCTTAAAAAACCTTTACAGCCCAGCATCACGTTCACATCACCCCTCTGACCCTCTGACCTTGCTGTACACGCTCCAGGAGAGCTCGGTCTCCGTCACCATCAGCACCACCCCGAATAACCCCACCGCCACGGCACAGTCGTTCAGCTGTTGCCTCCTCAGGAACAGAGCCCTCCTGCGAACCAGCCGCCAGCCGATGCTGTGGGTCTTCCAGTAGTGGTCGTCCTTGCCGTCCACCTTGTTCTTTGGGCTGGACGGAGGACTGGTGCTGGGGCTGGTGCTGGAGCTGGAGCCGGGACTGGGACACTCGGCCCCCGGCAGCAGGCCTTTAGCTTGAGACAGGTCCTGATGGAACTGGGACGTCTCATTTTGTGGCTGGAGGTCGTCATCTTTGCTGGTGATGATGATCTCGGGGAGACTCTGGCGGTCGTGCATCTCCAAACAGACGCTGCCTCGGGCCTCGGCCTCCTTGGTGTCTAAATGAATCACGCCCACTGAAGGGGGGCGCAGGGAAGCGGGGACGTCAGGGAAAGAAGTGACTCTTTCCTGGAGTTTGTTTGAATCTACGTTTTGGGCTTTGCACTGTTGATTCCTCTCCTTGTGTCCCGGAGCTTGTTTGCTCCCCCCTGATCTTTTCCCACATTTCTTCTCTTTGCCTTTGGCTTTGCCTCCTCTCTGTTTGGAGCGAGGGGAAGACGTGACGTACAGGTGGCCGTTGTACAGAGGGGTGGTGGCCATGGCCTGGGTTCGGTCCAGCCACACGGTGTGATCAGCTGACATCTGAATGGTGTGGTGGATCCCACACTGCGGAGAGCAGGCCTGAGGTGGAGGGACCATCCTGGGCGGGAGGAGGGGTCGCTGGTCCTCCACCTCGTCTCCACTCACCACCGACAGGTTCATAGAGTGGGAGTGGTCCATGATGGGGTAAAGGTGACGATTCAATGGATCTCTTTTAAAGGGTTGGAGCAAAGATGGTGAGATAGAAAGACAGATGTTAGACAATGTAGTTTAAAAGGCATTTTAAAAGAAAAAGTTTTACTCACCAGAAAAGACTTTCTTCAATCTCTAATGTTGATTTTTTTTAATTTAGATTTCTTTATCTGTAACTTGATTTCAGAAATAATTCAGATTATGTGAATTGGGCTAAGTCATCAACATTCAGACATAAATGGTCTTAAGTTTACCAGACTTTCCTTTTAATTTGCTTTACTATCACTATAACATAAATTTCTAATTTTAAATTATCATAAATTAATTAAAAAACATCTCTATATATCTTTATTCTTACCTTTTCACTCAGATTTTCAGTTTTATCTAATTCAATATTCAGTCTCCTGTTGGTCACATCTGCCTGAATCACAAAAGGATCCTCCGAGTGAAGTCCAGCTGCAGCTTCCACTCAACCAAAACATCACTTTCATCGAGGAAGAATTCAAATTTTGAAAACAAATCGAGCTCCAGCTCCAGTGAAACCTCCGATGTGATCAGATCCAAATATTCCAGTCGTCCTCAGTCTGCATGTATGAACTTTCCAGTAATCCATTAGCAGCCTCAGCGCCGCAGAGCCCCTCCCTAGGCTTTAAGGCAGAGGTTATGAACTCAGCCTGCGTATGACGACGCGCGAGGTAAATACCCACAAGTATCAATGACATCCTCTGGCCATTTATCCCCTTGTTTGGCCGTGTGTCCTGCTTCATGACTGTCCACCATCAGGGCATCTTCCTTAAAGCTGCGGGGGCTTAATGACTGCACGGACTCCGAGTTGCAGATGTTGTGTGGAGCAAAGACAAAGAATGTGTCATCTGTCGGGAGTTTTGTTAACCGGGATTGGCAGATATCCTCCTCCATGCGTGTGTGTGTGCATGAATGTGTGTGTGTGTGTGTTTGTGTGTGGGGTGGCTTGATGTCATTCTTCAGCCTGAAAACTCACAGTCTGATCAGAAACGATAATAAATCACTTTTCATTTGTACCTTCATCAGCTGATGTCATTATTCGTGTGTGTGTGTGTGTGTGTGTGTGTGTGGGGATTCTAAATGGGTTATACAAACTTTAAATAAATCTAATCTTCAGAGGGAAACAACGCTCCTCAGTATCAATTCAGCAGATTAGTATCCCAGATTAATCAAGTGAGACAGCGAGCCGATGCTTATGAGCTTATCAAATATCAAATATGTCACTTCTTAAGCGAACAATATGCAGAGGCCCGGGGAGGAGTATTAAAGCACTAAAGCCATAACAATGACTTCCAGCATCATTTATTTATCCAAATCCTTGTGACAGATGGGTCCACACATAATAGATCTGCCTCCTAATGGAGAGGCCCAAGGAGCAAAGGGGTGGGCGGAGAGCATCCGGATCGGAGCAGGATAAAGGAGGGCACCATTTAATCTGAAGACAGCTCGTGGTGAAAGATGGTGACTGAGTCCAGTGGGAGAGCAGCAGCACCAGGGTCTGATCAGACGTCCCTCCAGATGTAGAGCAGATTCATTACGCTGAAATCAACTCAGTCCAACTCCGAGACTTAGCCAGATGCTTCTGTCTGTGTTGTGCTTTGTGTTGTGTTTTGTGTTGACATTCTGCAGACGGGGAGCTCCCCACTGTCTGCGTCTCAGAGCGCGACTGTCAACAACAAACCCTCTGTGGATGAGGCTCTCTGGTAGAAAGAGACAGTATCTCACATTTTGAATGAATAACTCTGAAGGAATATAAAGCCAGACTCACTCCACTGAGGCTGAAAGGCTCCTAAGTTATCTTGTCGTTTTAATAACAAGATGCTGACGGGATATATGCACATCTGCAGGGCTTCAAATTAATTCAAGCCTCCAGCCAAGTGCTTGTAAATCCTGGCTGTTGCAGTGGCACAGGAGCTAAGTATGTCAATTTGTTTTTGCCTCTGTGGCTGTTTGCCAGTGAATCTTCAATTAGTCTCTTCCATTGCAAATCATCCTTTGGCTGCTATAAGCAAGTGGAATTAAATATTTTGAGTCCACTAATTGCTGCGGCTGGTAAATGGCAGACGGCCCCGAGCCCTGAATCTTAAGCGAGGGTCAGTTTATCCTCTGGTCAGGATGATTGCTTCAGACTCATCGGCAGAGAGGTACTGGTCACAAGATGAAGAATTTCTACTAGAACACAAACAGTGGTACCTCGGTTTTAATGTGAAAAGGTTGGGAAATAAAGTAACAGTTTGAAAGTTTTTAGAAATAACCTTATTTACTTTAATGCCAAAGAGTCAGAGGAGAAAAATTGGCGCCTCTTTTGTATGCAAAACCCCAAATAGTGGAAAGCAACATCGGTATAGAAACAACATGCAAATAGGCTATGATTAAATAATATTAAGACATGTGTCATCCCCCCCCATCTTTGTTCGTATGGTTTATGCAACCTCTTCTGACTGTAGCTTCATATAGCTCAAAGCTACATTAGCTCCAGTAGCACGACATACTTCTCGCTCAAGAACTAGAATAAAATTTCCTCTGAACGAACAAAAAGAAAAGTACGAAAATAAAAACCTTATTCAACAATTTTAAAGAATCTGTTCCCTTAATCTAATCTGCTCCAACTGCCAACTGGTTCTTTTGGCTGACCCCCCCTCCATCAAGATCCAATAAGATTGGTTGAGTAGTTTTTGCGTAATCCTGCAAACAAACAAACAAACAAACAAACAAACAGGGTTGAAGACACTGAAATGACACATGAGCAAACAGCCAAGTCCCAACTGTCCCCTAATGAAACTACGTTTAAATTCACTTAATCCACATTTTCATCAGATCAACTGAATTTCGTTGAAATCGAGCTGCATGGATCTGTCCAGCTGTAGAGGTGCGATGCCACACTGATGGAGCGAACTTTCATTATATCACACCATTACGTTTTATTGGATGACTTCTGCCCAGCTGCTCTGGGTTTGCTGGGGCCCTGGGCGTAATCGTCCACTAGAAGAGAACTTCATCCACTCAACTGCATTCAGGACTAAAGAAAAGGCCACTCTGACAAATCAGACGTCAGAGGCCAGTGGATGTATGTGCTGGGTTTGTCGATAACACCATATTAAGTGGAGGGGACGTGTCAGCGTCGGAGGAGGCCCAATCTAATCAGCAGAGTAATTAAAAGCACACAGCACAGCAGCCCTGTGTGGGCCGGCGTTTAGCACAGAGAGGGAGAGGGGGGGTATTAATGCCAGGACGTGCAATTAAAATCACAATCAGGATCAGGAGGACCAATAAAAGAGACACATCAAATGTCAGCTGTGCAGAGAGTGATGTGTGGAGGTATCTGCAGAATATAAGTGTCCACATGATTTTAATAATCCTGTTCATCGAATTCACACCGGCTCTGTGTTTCCACTCATTTACCTGCATTGTTTCCTAATTAGCTTCCTCTTTATAGCATCAACCACTCATTAGCTCATCATCTCAGTTAGCCTCGTTTCCACCTTGTTAATTAACACCATCACCTTCCCTCCACCTTCCCTCCAATTCCAATAAAAACCTTCTCCTCCTGCTGCTCCCAGCGTGCAGTTTGAGAACAGTCCACCAGATGTCACCCACGCCTCAGTGGCTCCTCGTGTGCATCTTTATGAAGCCAGTAAATAAATTTTGCTTCTGGCACCGAGCAGCACGAGGAGCTTTTTATGTGCAAAGTCAATTTGGCATAGTTAAGCAGCAGTGTTGCAGGGGATGCAGCAGCAACAGGAGGCTCCTCCTGCCATGACACGTTGCTGACGCCCCTCACACACTGTGGCCTCCTCGCCTGGTGCAGTTTCTCTCCTCTCACCGGTGACCCGGTCGTCTCCTCCTCTCTCCTCCCAGGGCCACTTTCCATCCTGGGGGTGCAGCCGAGCATGAATCTGTGGCTCGGGAGCGCTCTGGATGGGTGACAGGCTGCCGAGCAGAGGGGGTAATTCCGAAGGGCAGTAGAAGTAATAGGGTAATCTATAATACAGTCCAGCTCTTTCTTCCTCCTCTCTTCCCCCCTCCTCCTCCTCCTTCTCCTTCTCCTCTTCCTCAGTCTTTCGGCCTCTCTCTGCATCTGCCCTTGCATCAGCGTTTCGTGAGAACAAATGAGAGGAAGAGTTTAACTGTGCACATTTCCATTGCATGTCCAGCACTTTCTCAATTAAACTGGAGTCACTCTGCCCTGCTGATTCAAAGCTGACCCCTCTGCTGAGTGTGTGTGTGTGTGTGTGTGTGTGTGTGTGTGTGTGTGTGTGTGTGTGTGTGTGTGTGTGTGGGTGTGTGTGTGTTGTGGTGGTGGGGGGCGTAGCTCACACACACACTCGCAGACCTGTACGCTTTCCTCTCCAGCAGTGCATGACCATAACCACTGTGGTTTGTTATCATATGTGCAAACACACACACACACACACACACACACACACACACACACACACACACACACACACACACACACAGACACACACACACACACACCGACATCCTTAGAAAGAAGGACTGTCAAACTGGTTCCTCTCCTTTGGTTTGGCTGCAGACAAGTTGCATGTTTTCCACTCCTCCTTTACTTAACCTTCATCAATCAATTCTCCATTACGGGCAACAATCTTTGGAATTTGTGTGCATCATCTCTTTCTTTTGTGTTAAATAAGGTCAACTTGTGGCGACGGACCAATTATAAAAACCTCCCCTTCCACCAGCGCTCGCTCCATCTTCAACCCTTTCAAACCCCCATCGCTGCCTCCCCCCCTTTCTCCCTCTCTCTCTCCTGTGCTCTCCATTTTAGTCACACCTCCCGGAGAGACAAGTAAGCAGGGAGGCAGAGGGAGAGAGAGAGAGAGAGAGAGAGAGAGAGAGAGAGAGAGAGAGTGAGAGAGAGAGCGCGAGAGAGAGAGCGCGACCATCTCTCCCTTCTCCTTCTCCTCCTCCTCCTCCTCCTCCTCCTCTTGCGCTGCCTCTCTTCCCTGACACACGCTCCATCCCTCTGATGCTGACTGGATGCAGACTGGGGGATTTCCAGCAGCCTCCTGAGTGTGTGTCCTCCCTCTCCTCTCCTCCCTACCCTCCTCCTCCTCCTCCTCCTACCTTCTCCTCCAGCATCCCGGAGCTTCTTCCTCCTCTTCCCTCCTGCTCCTCACCACCAGGATGTGGCGCTCGGCGGCTCTGCTCCTCTCTGGATTCTGCGCTCTGATCCACGGTGAGCTCGGCCGCCCGCCTCTCTCTTTCCCTCTGCTTTCAGGAATCCGATTGCAGCTGCAGCATTTAATTCTCCAATTGTCTCAGGAATTCAAGAGTGGGAGTCTGTGGTCATGACGACTGAGCTGGGAACACTGGGATATGAATTCAAACTAGAAATAGAAAAAGACAGTAGAAAAGAAAAGTGAGGCTGTGACTCACCTGTTTGCTCACTTGATACGGCTTTGGGGTTTTTCATAACTGTGCTCTTATTTTTAGGGGGCTGCACACATTGTGCTGACCCAAGGGATGGAGCTTCTGCATGAGATGCTTGAACGGGCAGATTGACATCTAGTCTGTGCAGCGAGGCAGATTGAAGGAACTGTGTGAAGGACTCAGAGGCAGCATGCATAACATTTCATACGCTCATCTCTCCTCCATTATGCTAAAGTATCTGTGTGTGCACGTGGAGGATGGGGAGACTGGACCCCGGCAAAAAAACAGGTCACAGATCACTTGAGTTGCTCATTTTTGGAAAACGTCTCTAACATGCTGCTGCAGCCGAGCTGCCGGGGCCCTGAGCAGCAGCGTGTAGAGGCTGACAGAGGATGACAGGGCTGAGAGGAGAGCGTGTGAACTTTCCCCACAGGCTGAAGCACCAGCAAGGATTTGCAGTTTGTTTGTTTGTGTGTGTGAGTGTGTGTGCGAGTGTGTGTGCTTTCGAAAAAAGAGAGTGAACTGTGAATAAACAGCACGGAGGGCGAAATGCTCAGACGTTCTGTCTGTAGACTGAATTTTAAAAGCACTGGGATTTCCATAAAACCATCCAGAGCTCCACCACACGCCTGGTGCACCCTCGTGCTGCAGAGGGACTCACACCACCTCCACCGCCCTCTACACCCTGACGCTCCCTTTAAACGTTCCCTGGAATAGCTTCGAAAATCAGAAACAAAAACACGTTCCTGCACTTTTCCTCAACGCCCTGAATACAGAACATGCTGCATCTGCTCCTCCAGCACTTTATTGAGGTTATATAACACCAGGCGGTTTCCAAACCAAGAGACACATTTCTAATTGCACGGACCGAGGAAATCCCTTTATAGTAATTTCCATCAGCGTGATATAAAACTTTGAGAAATTGGATTAGACCATTAAATTAAATTTAATATTGTGCGGCTTTTATCCAGATTGGGGTTAGAGTTAATTGGACACTTGGGCAAGAATCACAGAAGAAGAAGCTACAGTTCCAAAACGCCCTTGATATGTTAAACTATTTTAATTCCACCGTGTCGAACATAGATACTGAACATTTTCTTT
The DNA here is from genome assembly GCA_038501795.1 of Pseudopleuronectes americanus. Classification (NCBI taxonomy): domain Eukaryota; kingdom Metazoa; phylum Chordata; class Actinopteri; order Pleuronectiformes; family Pleuronectidae; genus Pseudopleuronectes; species Pseudopleuronectes americanus. The sequence continues at coordinate 5,441,313 of CM076731.1, forward strand.
CTTGCCCCGAAACCACACCGACGCTATTCTACATCTCTAATTGGTGGTTCTGCTGTGATAAGGCTTCTAACTATTTCTAATTAGATTCTGTTTAATCCATAAACTCTATCTAAATGTTTTTGTTATCCATAAATTTGCATCTGTATTTTCAGTATTATAGGTGCACATTTCAGTCTGGATCTAAACTCCATGTCTCACTTGCCTAAACACAAGATAGGCCTAATGAATTATTAAATAACCTATTTTTATTTCTGCTTATTTCATCACATGTCCGGTTCCGAGGACTTTCCCTTTTTCCCTCTGTGTCCTTTCCTTTCAGTCGTCTGTATTATTTATGGATGAGGAAGTTCCGTACCTGACGGCGACATTTTATGATTTGATCAGCAGCCTGTTTGTCTTCTTTTTTATATATTTTCCGTCTGTACTTTCATTCCCAAAGTCTCATTTGGTTCCCTAGTGATATCGTTACTGGAGGTTTTTCCTTGATGATTGGTGTCATTATGAGGTGCATAGAATCTCAAGGTTTTGAAGTGAGTCTTGCTTTTCCCCACGTGGAGATTTAATCAGGTATTTTCCTGTGTAGTGTCGTTGCAGGGACCTCACCAGAGGAACCTGCTGAAGAACCTCCTGAAGGACTACAACCGGATGGAGCGGCCGGTCGGGAACGACTCGCACCCGCTCACCATTTACTTCTCCCTCAGTCTGATACAGATCATGGACGTGGTAGGTGTGATGATAAACTGTATTTCTACTGTGCATGTTTTCATCCATGTGATGAAGCTTTTTCTCTCGGGGAACAAGAAGCATTTTCAGCCTTTAGTCTCCTGTTGTGCTAATTATGATGGAGATTAGCCCTGAAATTAGAACATTTTACATACAATTTGATGCCAAGTTTATTATTCAATTCAATATCAGAAGGCTTTTTAAAAGATGTGGATTTGTGGGTGAATTTGTGATAAGGACGTTCTACTCTCAAATGTGCTGAAAGTGTTTTAATGTTTCGCAGGATGAGAAGAACCAGGTGTTGACTTCGAACATGTGGCTCCAGATGGTAAGAACCTTGAATGTTTGGGTTGATAATGATGTTTAAGGTTGAAATGATTTTTAATAAGGTTTCTACGTGACCTTGCAAATTTGAATAACTGTGAATCGCATGGATTTGATGTTGTTTTCAAGGAACGCTCACATTTTTCACACTCAAACCTACAACAGTATTATTTGACTTGTGTTATTTCTTTCGTGTGATTTATTTATGTTGCATCTAAATTGAAATCCAGAAGGGATCGGTCAAAATGAAGATTTAAACCAATCGTGTGCTTGTGTGTGTTACAGAGTTGGTTCGACCACTATCTCCAGTGGAACCAGAGCGAACACCCGGGCGTTAAAAACCTCCGCTTCACCACGGACCAGGTGTGGACGCCGGACATCCTGCTCTACAACAGGTAAAACATGTACACACACACACACAGACACACACACACACACACACACACACACACACAAACACACCTCTCACACCTTTTCTCTGAATCAAATAGTGTCACTCCCTCTCCTCTCCTTCCTCAGTGCAGATGACGACTTTGACTCCACCTTTAAGACCAACGTCCTGGTCAACTCCAGCGGCTACGCCAAGTATCTGCCCCCAGGTGAGACTCTACTCCTTCTCCTCCTCTCATCCCACCACATCCCCTCGCTCTTCTCCCTGTGGAACCTCATCCACCCCCCCGTTTGAACACTTGATATTAATATTCTATTAGTTTAAGACAACATCCCTGGTTACTCATTGGCTACCGGGTCCCTGTGATGTGACTATCACCTATAAATAGGAGGCGCTCGCTTCCTCCGCTTCCCCTCGACTCAAATGCAAGACCAGTGCAACCTCGAGCAACCAACTGCTCCCCTGCGTTTCTCCTTCAGGTCTTCACTGTGAATTTTTCTCAGTAATTCCTTTTGCCACCTGGTGATGTGGACAAAGCTGACGTTGAATCCGATCATGGCTCAGGAAGCCAGCCCCATCAGTTCTTTCTCGGTGATCCATGTTTATTAATAGGCTCAGGCTGAATTGTAAATACAGATCCCTAATGCTGCGAGTTGGATGAAAGCCAATTAGAGGGAGGAATAATAAGAAGATCTGGTTGGGTACAATGAGAGGAGGAGAAGTTTTACCCCGAAACATGAGGATAAAGACAGCAGGGGCGGGGGGGGATGGAAATGGAGGGAAAACGAGGAGAAAGAGCAGAAGAATAAGCTCGAAACTTTTTATACTCCCTCGCAAAAGCCTGGCTGCAGCTGCTGGAGTCTTTCTCCAGCTCGTTATTGTCAGTCGCTCAAAAGGCAACAGGTCTGTGGGAGGCAGGCAGCAAGCTTCACACGACGTGAATCATTTAAACACCGCCGTATCCCAGGTGCCTGCTGCTGCATACCATCATCCGCCGAATACGCCTCACAGCCGCCGCCACATGGCTGGTGGAGCAGGAGATAAGGTGGAAGAGTCTTAGCTCAAATCTACGTCAGGTGACATTTGCAACAGGGTAATCTCGTCTCCGGGCCTCGTGACACCTTCTTGGAAGACGATTTTTTTCCCAGAGTGATGAGGTTTATTTCGGGAGCTGCGAGGAGGAGATGGTTTTAAGTTGCAGGAGAAGGAATCGAGTAGTGTTGTTTGCTAAGAGGGTAAAGGTGCACAGAGCAGTGGATTACTTCTACCTGAGATAGTCTGAAATCTATTTGCATGATCTCCCATGTGTCCACGTGGGTGTTCTTCGGGTACGTCTGCTTTCCGCGAGCCAGCTACATAATTAAAATGCTTATCTGTAGTCATAGTCTTAATTATATTAAACTAAAGTTGGCTGTAAAGGGAGCATCTTTACATCTTCATCTTGGTTCCATTAAAAGGGAGTAGTTTCAGGGAGTATATATTTCAACAGAAGCAGCACTGTGGCCTCACAGGATCCCTGTTGGAATCCTGTCTGGCTGCAGTTTGCTTGTTCGCCCCGTGTCTGTTTGGGTTTTCTCTGAATGCACCAGCTTCCTCCCGCAGTCTATAGAAATGCAAATTGGGAATAGGTCTTTTGGGGACTCTAAATTGACGTAAGAGTAAATGTGAATGGATGTCTGTTTGCCTGAGATTGGCGATCGGCTACGGTTCAGCCCCTCATCCCTCAAAGGATGAGCGGAGTGGCTATGGGACAGAAGGGTGGATGATGGGAGAATTATACAGACAGCATTCCCATGACACAAATTCAAGAAGCTGCAACTTAATCTCAAGTGTCTTTTTTTTTAGATTAGCCTCAGCTTTAAAGGCAACAATCAACCCGCTAACCCCCCCCACACACATCTTCCATCTCTCCACTCTGAAGGATGAAGCCTCATGATGACTTCCTCTGAGATATGTTAGGCTTCACTGGCGTTTTGGTCCTGAGCGTCTCGACGGCCTTGATTCATTTCGGGCAATTACTTTAAGGGTTAGGAGTTTGCCAGCGACCACTGCCAGGATCACTGTGATCACTGGTTTCCAGCGTGCAACAGGATTCTCGATGATTTTGTGCCCGAGGCTGCTCATGTGCCTGTGGGGGCATTTATTTTTTTGCATAGTTAAAGTGGTAATCAGATTAGGGGGGCGACTGTGCACAATCTCATTTTCTGGTGTCACTTTCTAGGAGGATTAGTTCGAACCTGTGAGTGACAAAGCTGCATTTTTTGACACAGGCATTTCTTTGATGGGATGTTGTTTCACATCTATTCCTCGCTTTCACTTCTCCAGACCCTGAACTCAATTTGCACGATGTCAATAAAAAATCCTCTTGCACCGTGCAGCACTTTCCTCGACGTTTTCAGAGCTGGTCACATTGAAATGAATGAACTGCTCTTGTCGGACATAAAACTTTGTATTCCGAACAGGCGTCCTGCACAACACAATACATCTCTCCCATGTCCACTCTGCCCAACAAACAAAAGGGGTCAATAATGCCAATTTAAACAATTGATTGCTGAGCGTCTGTGACTTTCTCTGTGTTCCTTTGTCTTCTTCTCAGGAATATTTATGAGCACATGCAACGTGGACGTCCGCTGGTTCCCCTTCGACATCCAGAAATGCGAGCTGAAGTTCGGCTCTTGGACGTATGACGGTTGGCTGCTGGACCTTCAAATGACTGATGCTGATATTTCGGGCTTCATGCCCAACGGAGAGTGGGACCTAATCGGTGAGTGAGTTGAAGCCTTTGGGTTCTGCACTCATTACGAAATCTAGTCACGGAGCAAGAGGAGACAGAATCTCTCTCTGCTTCTTTCCAGGGGTTCCCGGCACCAGAAATGAGGTCTTCTATGACTGCTGTAAGGAGCCCTACCCGGATGTCACATTCGTTGTGACAATACGCCGGCGAACGCTCTACTACGCCCTGAATCTGCTCATCCCCTGTGTGCTGCTTTCCTCCATGACTCTGCTCATCTTTGTGCTGCCGGCCGACTCTGGGGAGAAGATCTCGCTGGGTGAGTGGATCAATCGCAGCTATCAGCGATGAAACCGGTGCCTAAAGGCCGCAGCACAGGGGAAAGTTAGTTTGATATCTCAGTTTCTACGTGGTGCAAAGCTTCAATGCAACTCAGTCAAAAGGAAAACAAGTTGTACATTGTTTCTGTTGACGTTGCCTTCATCCAAACATTTCCCCCTATTACCATATTTAATCCTCAAGGTATCCTTTGGAGATTTAACAGCTAGTATCAGTTATAGGAGCATAGACTGTGTATAAAAATTGACCCAGACTCCAGGTCTTGAAAGTGAAGCCAATGTGGAAGCGTCTGAAACCTGTATTCCCTCAAATGACCAGCAGGGGGCGACTCCACTGAAGTAAACATTTTTGAAGAATCACAGGGATAAAATAGACGATAAAGGACCATACGCATCGATACTGTGTGACTGACAGCTACTACCGTCCAATGGGTGCAGGTTGTGGGTGGGCATATTGTGTTTTGAGCCTGCTCCTCCATTTGTGGTTCCTTCTCATTTAAAAAAACAAGATGGTGTTGGTGATGATGGAGAAAGAAATGTAAACACAATGTGAGTAACAGTGACTGCAAACAGGAAGTTCGTTGAAAAGAAACAACAGGGCACCTTTAATGGATACAGAAATATATGAGTATACATAACAATAAATTCACACAGTAATTCTTTGACATTTTCTATATAAGGGGTTATGTATCCTGCATACATATCTGTATCCACTCCAAACCTTCCCTCAATAAAGGCGAAAAATTGCAGGAGTGGCACTGAGAACTATGGGGAGGCATGAAAGAGGCGAGGAGGAGAGTGTGTGGAGCTGAGGGAGGAGACGGATTGAATAGCGAAAACAGAAAGATGAGAAATGTGAGGAAGAGGAACAGAGATGAATGGATGAGCGGAAGGTAGAGAAAGGGAAACACAGACAGGGGGAGAATTTGAAAAAATAAAAAAATGATGAGAGAGGACGGCACAAAAGAGAGAGAGAGGGTGGAACGATAAGGAGGGCAAGGTGGGGGACAATCAAATCACACAACAATAGGCTGGAAGAGAGAGAGAGAGAGAGAGAGAGAGAGAGAGAGAGAGAGAGAGAGAGAGAGAGAGAGAGAGAGGCAGAGCTACAGCCAAACAGCGGCTTGGAATAAATCTGCTTTGACTTGAATAGAGATGAATGATGTTCACCTCATCAAGACAGAAAGATAATAATTTTCCCTATTGACCGGAGCTACATGGAAATATCAGTTGATTAATCAAATACTTTATAGAAAAATTACATTTGATTAGTTATTTTTAAACCCTTTGAACTCTGGTCCATTATAGTTATAGTACAGCTTTAACCATACTAAATGATAAAAGTACTGACATTTTCTTCAAAATCTTTTATTTCATTAAACTGGCGTAATAAAGACACAAAACATATTGAATCCAAGATATTACAAATATAAAAACATGAACAAAATATTAACATTTGTTCTTTTGTTGTTTTTGTGATTTGCCAATTTCTCTCTGTGTGTTATCAACAATGCACATCGGTGAACTTAAGGAAATGTAATGACATCATCCAGAGCGTACAACTTGATGATGTGGGAAACAAAACCTTGGCTTTCTATTGCACAAAGATTTAAACAGGTTTATCAAAAAACAACAATCTCTAAGGGCGAGTAGCTATTTCACTATTTTGAGAAAATAGTCAGAGTTGATCGTGACCCTCTTTGACAGTTCACTGTCTTGGTACCCGTCCGCTCCCTCATCAATACACTAGCAAAAATCCGATGTCTGCTTATGCTTTTAAGTAAAAATGAAGTGACTCGTGTCTGAGATGCAGCGACAGCTTTGTCAAATTCTCCTCAGCATCGATACGAATGCATTACACAGCATTTCTCCAGTGGGCAAAAAAATAAATGCCAACCCCTTCGCACACAGCCAATTAACCTATTGATGTAATTAAGGCTAGTGAATTGATTGGAGGCAGAGAGCTTACACAATGGCTTCCAGGAAAACCGTCTGTCACTCTGCATGATGGAGGAGACACCGGGATCAGGTGACTGGGCCGGTTAGGGTCCTATAAGGACGGCGGCTTGCTAATTTTTTGGAGCTTTTAATGTTCTTAATATCCTTAAAGGGCATTCCCATTTTATCTCTCGGCCTAATTGAATTCCTCTGAACGGGGGGACAGTTATGCCAGCAAAGCACTCCTTAAATTCTGAGTGCAGGAAGGAGTGAGACAGATAGATCGGAGGTGGATAAATGAGGAGGAAGCCGAGGAGCAGGAGTGTAAGCGATGCGCGTTTAAACAAATGGCTATCTGCTGCGTGGAAGTACTTTTTTTGCTGTAGAGGGAGAGAACGTCAAAAACCAATTCACCGTATGGGCATTAGTTTATCGTTTACATTAATCAAACCTGATATCACCCGGAGCGAGATCATTTATCAAAAACCAAACGCGCCAATTTACTAACAAGAGAGATGGACACCACTCGGGGGACGAGACTAAACCACAATATTTACTGCTTGACAAAATCTACTTACGGCATCGTATACTCACATCTATCTATCTATCTATCTACCTATCTATCTATCTACCTATCTACCTATCTACCTATCTATCTATCTATCTATCTATCTATCTATCTATCTATCTATCTATCTATCTATCTATCTATCTATCTATCTATCTATCTATCTATCTATCTATCTATCTATCTATCTATCTACCTACCTACCTACCTACCTACCTACCTACCTACCTACCTACCTACCTACCTACCTACCTACCTACCTACCTACCTACCTACCTACCTACCTACCTACCTACCTACCTACCTACCTACCTACCTACCTACCTACCTACCTACCTACCTACCTACCTACCTACCTATCTATCTATCTATCTATCTATCTATCTATCTATCTATCTATCTATCTATCTATCTATCTATCTATCTATCTATCTATCTATCTATCTATCTATCTATCAATCTATCTACCCATCTATCTATCTATCTATCTATCTATCTATCTATCTATCTATCTATCTATCTATCTATCTATCTATCTATCTATCTATCTATCTATCTATCTATCTATCTATCTATCTATCTATCTATCTATCATCTATCTATCTATCTATCTATCTATCTATCTATCTATCTATCTATCTATCTATCTATCTATCTATCTATCTATCTATCTATCTATCTATCTATCTATCTAATCTATCTATCTATCTATCTATCTATCTATCTATCTATCTATCTATCTATCTATCTATCTATCTATCTATCTATCTATCTATCTATCTATCCATCTATCTTTTTATCTATCTATCTATCTATCTATCTATATTTGCAGGTATCACTGTGTTGCTGTCTCTCACTGTTTTCATGTTGCTGGTGGCAGAGATCATGCCGGCCACGTCTGACTCCGTCCCTCTCATAGGTACGTAACACTCAGTGTTTGTGTGTGTATGTATTTTCAATATCACATCTTGTGACCCTTTAACCAGCAACTTGCTCTGCCGTCCATAAAGATGTTTCACCCTTTAGAAAAAGAGCCGGAGCATTTTACAGTGATGGTCAATATATATAACGTGTCTGTCGTGTTTTGTCTCTTCAGTAGTGATTTCAGGGGGGTTTGGAAAAAGCTTATGCTTGAGCTCTACAGTGGTTTAAAGTCAGGTTTATTTATAAATCAACAAAATCAATGTGAAGCCACACCGGAGGCTGTGTGAAGCCGTTCTTATGAGCAAGCTGGTGCTTTGAGCCACATGTAAACAGCAGCATGCTAACACGCCCGTTTTAAAGGTGCTATATGAATAAACTGGACCTGACCATGATGCAAAGCTTGAGATCAGCAGGTGATATATATATATTCATCTGCTTTTTCTGGTCTGTAAACACGCTGTCATTTGCTAAGTGGCTCTGAACACAAGCGGAAGCTGGTTTGAATGTCATTAATTCTCAAGCCTTTTCAGTCTGATTGTTTCCATTCGGCCACATAATGTTTCATTAAATTTTTTATTCTCTCTGCCTTGAGAGGTAACCTCGAGTGCCGTGAAGGCGCCTATAAATTGAATGTATTATTATTATTAGTTTTCATAGATAGTTGGACGTAAAACTACTTCAACATATTGAAATGTATGAAATATTATATGTTTAATGAGCAAGTGTACTTGCATTCATCCTCTGGGGACCACAAACGTTCTTAATCTAAATCTAAATGACAGTTGCCGAATACTACACTACAATCTATGAGATATTTGCTTAGTTAATTCGTCCATACCAAAGTGGCGGACCAACTGAAGTCACTACAATCTGCCGGGTTGTACATTTAGATGAAAAGTTACATCACAACAGTGGTGACGCTAACAAACTCAAAAAGTCGCTCAAAAACACAGAACAACAGAATTTATTAAAGCCATCTGCTCGCCTTCAAGTGTAATTGGCTGAACTGATCGTGGATATATTAGATGAAATTATGTATAATGTAGTAAGATTAGAGCCAGAGACTGACGCAAGGCAGCGTTTGCCCAAAGACACAAATCCTGGCGATTAAATAATTAAAAAAACACAAGCTTGCAGCATTTCTTTTGCCATTAAGAATACATACTCAGGCCTAGTCTGGATTTCTCTGATGATTTGCGAACACAATATAGCAACAAGCAGAGCGGGGGTGCTGGCAGCGAGTCTCAGGTTGCAATAAAACGTGAATAAAAGAAGAAGCAAAGAAGAAACTACTAGTGAGAGTCCCGGAGCTGGTCCCAGTGACCTTGCAGTGTTCGAAACAGAAGAGAAGCAAACGACTCATAGATGTTGAGGAATCTACTGAACACAAGGACATTTAGTTTTTACGATAACCTTTAGTTTTTGTTTCTAGTTCTTCGAAAATAATGACGTTTATCGGCCTCGGTGCAAAATCAGAACCTGCATTTGACAAATTAGAAATGAAATCTCTCACTGTTCGATGCTCTTCTCTTCCAAAGGTCAATACTTTGCCAGTATAATGATAATCGTTGGGATGTCGGTCATCGCCACAGTGGTGGTTCTGCAGTATCATCACCACGATCCAAACGGAGGAACCATGCCAAAATGGGTGAGCTCACACTCTCCGTCATCACGTCAAATAAATAATCAGTCACATACATCACGCTTTTTAAAATCTGTTTTCTTTAAATTGCTCCTCTCCATATATTCAGACGTGATGAATTCCCTTTGTTGATCTCTACATCAGCATTATGGTGCCACTCCTCTGCTCTGCAATTTTCAATATCATTTATTTCTTCCATCTGTTTGTTGCTGAACCCCGTGCCCCCCCCCATGCCCCTCCGCTGTTTAGTCTCATTTCTGTTTTTCATTCTCCGACTTCCTCGGCGGTGACTCATTCGGCAGCATCAGCCTGCCGGAGTGTGTTCATCAAATGCCTCGACACACACTTCAGCTGGAGAGCGTTTCAAAGCACTCTGGATATGTGGGCGGTTTCAATCTGATTCAATCTTTTCTTTTACTCTTCTTGCCTCCTGTTTTATGCAAAAACTCCATCAAGACTTTATTTAATATTTTTTTCACAAAAGTTTTCCTCTTATGTGACTTTTATAAATAAAAAGGGAGTTATGAAAGAAGCACTGAAATAACGTCATTAAATATCAAAATCGTTTTGACAGATAAGGCAAGATAAGACATTTCTAGAATTGTGGTTTTTTTTTGCATTTATGGACGTATTTTACTCAGGGTTAATGTTGGGACTGCAAAGACAAATTGACAAGGCTCCGATACCCAATACAAGTTTGGTTGTGTGAGGGTATAGATGCTGCGTATAGACAAACTGCAAAGGACTTCCTGTTCTATTGATGAATGGCCTGTTCACACAGTCCGAGGGCCAATTAACGGGCTAATTGATGTGGTTCAGATGAGGGCATCGAACCAGCACAGTTCATAATTGCGGCTCGGACAAAAAACAACATCAACACCAGGGACTGCACCTGGTCCCTAAACACACTCGCTGGAGACTAATTGAGCCGTCATCTGGGCATTAGCTTCTCATTAGACGCCAGACACCCATCTGGATGCTGTTGGGACAATATGGCATTTGAGGGGACACGTAGATTGTGTCCAGATGAGAAGAAACAAGGCAGAGAGGGGATGAAAAAAAGGAAACAAGATAGGGAGCGAAATGAGAGGAAGATAGGAGGAGGAAAGGGAATGGAAAGGGAGAGGAAAAAGGGAGATCAGGAGAATAGAGGAGATAAAACAAGCAGAGGAGAGAGGAGGAAAATAGGGAGGGGAGCAATGATGAGCAAAACAGAGGAGATGAGGGGAGGAATAAGAGAAGGATAAAAGGGGATGGAAAAATAGAGAAGGGAAGAGGAAGCAGAGAGGGCAGCAGGAAAGGAGGCAAAGAGAGGAGAGCAGGAAAGGAGGAAATGGGAAGGAAGACGACGAGAAGGAGAGGAGAAGAGGAGAGAGGACCAAACAGAGTGGAGTGGAAATAAGGAGGAGACCAAAGATTAGGAAAAAGAGGAGAGTAAAGAGGAAACAGGGACGTGGAGAGGAAAGAGGGAGCAGGGAGACAATACAGGAGGATGGAGGAAAAGGGAGAAGAGCAAATATGGCGGAGTAGAAATAAGGAGGATATCAAAGAGGAGGGAAAACAGAATAAAGGAGAGAGAACTAAACACAGAGACAATAAAAGAGGAGAGGATATAAGGAAATTAGGTGAAAAAGGAGGGCAGGAAAATTGAGGAGAGAAGAGGAGATGAAACAAGGAGAAGAGAGAAGAATTATATTGGATTGGAAATAAGGAGGAGTGATTGGAGACAGTAGACGAGGAGAGGACACTAGGAGCCAAAGCAGAGTAGAATACAGTCAAATAGAATCAAGGTTTGAATTCGTACCAACTTGCAAGCGGCAACTTCTTTTTATCTTAATGCTGCAGTTGACGGAAACATTACTACTCAGCTCATTACGGTCATGAAACAGAAAGCCGAGAGTCCATCGCAGCGATTCCACAGTCTGGATTTAAAGCTGCCTCCGCGAGTATTGTGTCTTCTGGGAATCCACTTAAAGCAAAAAAGATGCCTCAGGCTCTTTCCCTGGGCGTCTGTAGTGAGGATCCCGCTCTGCTGCTCAGAGAAGTGCAGCGGCGTCCTGAAACAAAAAGCGATGTTGGAAACAGCCCTGACGCCAGTGTGCAACAGCAGAGGCTGTTTTACAAGCTTAGGTAGTGAAAGGTCAAAAGGTCAAAGGTTTCAATGCTTTTAAGCTTTCTAATATTTTCTCATAACTTATATCTTTCTCAGCTTCTCCCCGTCTGCCATCCTCATCTTTAAACCTGTATTTCCCTCCACAGGTGCAGCTCGTCCTGCTGCAGTGGGTAGCCTGGTTCCTGCGTATGAAGCGGCCCGGAGAGAATGACGACCCCGAGCGGCCCCCGTGCGCCCCCCACCTGCGCCGCTGCTCCTCGGGCTCCCAGAGCAACAGCCTCCCCAACGCTCCTGACCCCGTCCTCCATCCGCTGCACCCGCACAACCTGGCTCCTCTCCAGACGGGGCACCTCCACCCAGGACACCCCCACCTCCACTCCCAGTCCAGCGCCAACAACGGGAACCTTCTTTACATGGGCTACCAGAGCATGGAGGACCCTTCGATGCTCTCGGAGCCCCTCCAGAGGAATAACATCTCAGTGGGGCCCTCTCGGGTAGCAGGAAGCCCGCCTGCGCACCGGTCACCTCAATTCTGCAGCTCCCCACCACCTCCCACCCCCAACATGGAAACCGTGGGCTGTCCCAGCACAGTCTCCAGCGGTGGGGGGTTTGGAGGTGGACCAGGAGGACTTGGAGGGTGTTCGACAGCGGGGATAGGAGACCCCCAGCTCCAGTCCCTCCTCGAGGAGGTGCGTTACATGGCGGACCGTTACCGGGAGCAGGACGAGGCCGAGAGCACGGCCGACCAGTGGAAGTTTGCCGCCGCTGTGATCGACCGTCTCTGTCTGGTGGCGTTCAGCGTCTTCAACATCATCTGCACCATTTCTATCCTCATGTCTGCTCCCAACTTTGCGACCGCTGTTTCGAAGGACTTTGTTTGAAAGCAGAGAGGGAAAAAAAAGTGTGACGGGATGGATGAGGGGAATTAAATGTAAGATGACGGATGGAGGGGAACCTGGAAACACAATTTCCAGCCGACTGTGGGCTTTGTGATTTGTGATTGCGAGGGACTGGGAAATAGAAAAAGAAAAAAAAGGAAAAGGGTTTTCTTTGCAATACTTTCTGTTTTGTAACTGGAATCTAAGAAGAGAACCGATGAGGAGGGAGATACAGGGTGAAGGTAGAATGAGATTAGGCTGATGCAGGGTGCTTTATCAGATCCACGAGGTGAAAACGGATTGTGGTTAATTCAGAGACTTTTCCTTAACAATTAGGGGAGAGGTGGGTCGGAGAGGGGAAAAAGGAGGAGAAGATATCAGTCCTGTGCAACCTCAAATAACACTGTCCCTTAAAGCAGGGAGGAGACTGAGAGGAGACGAGAAGGAAAGAGACAAGGCAAAGATAGATAGGGACAGATAAATAAGACAGTCATTTGGCCGTTTTATTTTCTCAAGGAGGCAAAGACAGGCCTTCACTCCCACACAATGAGAGGAGACTGCATCGGTTCAAGTGAAGTGAGGAGGAGAGAGAAAGAGACTTTTACAAGGACGGGCAACAAAGGGCGGTCAAGGAGGAAAGAAACTTCATCCCTCGTGTCATGGGCAGATTTGAGCGGAGTAAGCAACTTGATGCTCGGGTAAACAAACGTGGACCGAAAGATCAAGATCGAGAACGCTGCGGCGGCGGTGGCGAGGACGAACAGACGAAGATCTCATCTATTATTCAATCACAACCATCTAATGACCGTCAAATTGAAAGACCTGGGATAATCTTTAAGACTAATAAAGCTTCCAAAAGATGAAGTCCCCTCTCCCTGTGCAGACCACTTTAAAATTCCAGGGCCTTATCTCTTTGAGACGATTGCCAATCTGCAGCAATCAGGGGCGATCAAAAGCTCCTCGGCTGCAGGCACGCTGTGAGGCGCTTATCACGACTGAGCTAAACTGAATTAACTGGTCATCAACAAGGCAGTGGCCGGGGGCTGCACCAGAGTGGAGGCTTGAACCATTAATTACTCATGAGGCAGATACCTAACTGATCAAACATTGGGTTTCACATTAAAGGTTTAATAGCTCAAACAGGAGTTCAGGTCTTTAAATCAGCACAAATGTGGTTAAGACCAGAATCCTCAAGTTAATGTGGAGTAGAAGTAACATCCCATCAAATTACTGTCAAATCCCCTCAGGGGTTTAGAGCTCCAGTACCTCCCTGCACAGTGTGTAGCACACAGCCCGATGCCCATTTGTTCCCTAATAAAGGGGTAACTCTTAAAATTGGACCTCAATTATATATCCATTCTTTCCATCTTCTATCCCGCTTATCTTTTAAGGGTCGCAAGGGAGCTGGAGTCAAGCCCAGCAGACATTAGGAGAGAGGCAGGGTACAACCTATAGAGTTCAGTCCATCACACACAGGACAAACATTCACCCTCAAGCTTACCTTCAATTCAGAGTTTAGAATCATAACCCCAAACTGCATGTCTCTGGACTGTGGGAGGAAGCTCAAAACCCAAACATACTCCACACATGCAAACTCCACACAGAGAAACCCTGGCCTAACAGGGACTCAAACCCTATAGTTTCATTTGATTCCTAGAAAAAGTCTTATTCAAGTTTGGGTCAAATATTACTAAAACAGGAGCAAATAGGGATCAGATGTTATGTCATTAACACACATTTGGTCCTGAATTTATCATCTATTGTTATTGATATTATTATTTCATTTCAATAAGGAACATATTGACAGTGACTGTTATGTTTTCACCACCATCTCTTATGTTTGACAGTATATTTACCACATTCCTTACAAGAGCCCAGGGGGTCGATGCCAACACAGATATTAGGGAGTAAATCATTTCTAAAACCGATATATAAAGTTTGACAATGAAATCCTAAGACGTTGTTATTACACACTTATGACAAAGACACGTAACCTAAGCTTGATAACCTACAGTTAAACTTACATAAAGTTTATTATAGATAACTATAAATATAAAGAAAATATACATAACCAAATATATAAAACTCGAATTGAGAATTTTTTTTTCAAGTACAACGTAGACATAAATGAGAGTGTTCTGCATTGTGTGTTCTGTACAATAAAACTTTTCATATCAGCGTAAATACAAACTGCTCAAATCGGACGATGTTCATCAACTAGCTGATAAATCAGTCCGGCTCTTTTCCTCCAATCTCTGTCATCTGTGGCTGTAAACGTGCATTTTCTCCCTGTGAACTGCCACAGGCTCAAATCCCTGATCTCTACACCTTCCTTCATCTCCTGTCGGCTCTCACTTCCTCTCTACATTCAAGCCCCTTCGCAGGCGGAAAGTCAACTTCCTGTCGGAGGGGAGGGGTGGGGGGGTTTGCAGAGGGATGTTTTCCCTCCTTCACATACTCATCCCGATAACTGTCTCATATGTACAGAACCTTTCTCATCCTGAAAATGAAGGATCCTCTCTCCTCATATATATATATATATATTTTTTTTTGTCTACCCCCTTTTCGGTCTGCTGTGCTCTCCATCCCTCTCTGTTGACAGAGGCTGGCACGGCCCCTGAAAGGAAGAGGAGAAAAATGACAGGGCGAGGGCACGGGAGGAGGAGAGAAAGTGCTGACGCGCAGGCAGAGCTGGACAGGGCCTTAATTGATCACTCGTTCAGGAAGAAGAGAAAGGGGGTGGGGGGTTGGGGGAGGGTTAATGGGGGAAAGAGGGGGCATACTGGGTAATTCATCGGATTTATGAGGGACAGAGGCGGGGGAGATGGGCGCTGCAGACAAGCATAACTCAGTCACAGGCATCAAATGAAAGGCCACCGCAGTATATCACACCACAAGGGAAAATACTGCAAGAAATAAACTGGAATTACAGAAACATTTTCACGCAACCATTTGTCCATCGTGTGTGTGTGTGTGTGGGTGAGTGTGTGTGTGTGGGGGGCCCGCCAGTCAGTCACTCAGTTAGTGTGTCAGACTCAGGGCCGTATTTACAGTCATGTGCTGGTTCCTTGTTCCCTGTTTGATGGGCTGACTCCTTTTCTCTCCAAGGTAGAAAAATGTGCAGTGCCAGCAATCTAGCAGCACTTAGATTTACTGTGTTCACTCAGATGGAATAAAAGAACGTGTGTAAAGACGGTGTGTGTGTGTGTGTGTGTGTGTGTGTGCACAGGGAAGATGAGCTGCAGGGTTAACACATGAACAGAATCAATGAGTGGGTGTTGTTTTTTCTCCACACCCAATTCCCCTTTAATAAAAAGGTATATTTGAGCAGATGGGTAATTCCAGCTGTGTAAACCGGGCGGTGATATGGAAGCTTAAAAGATGGAGTCACTCCAAAGCATACAAATGAACCAGAAAGAAGACTAAACACACCAGGGAAAAACCCTACGGGGCAAATGATCTGCGTAAATACATGAATTCATACTTACTCACGCATTAATATTCCCACAGCACACTGGTTACATACATGTGCATGCACACCTGTTAACTGGACGCCTCCCAGCGTGCTGTGCTGCATGATCACGTCCCGACATCTTGCGGTTGAGGCCGATCAATGCCTTTTAATTACCAAGGGCCCAAAGCGCTGGTCGATGCGGCTGATGAGAAGCACGGAGGGAGAGAGAGAGGGACGGAGGGAGGGACGGAGAGAGAGAGGGACGGAGAGAGAGAGAGAGAGAGGGACGGAGGGAGAGGAAGAGAGAGAGGGAGAGAGAGAGAGAGATGCTCGAGACAGGGATTGATGCTCACTCCTCCCAGTGACCCTCCCTACACATGTGTTGTTAGGCTTGATTAATCCTGCCAAGCTACATTCACTCAGTTTACAGACCGCCGTTTAACCAGCCCAGGCCGCAGTGGTCAGAAGGTTAAGTCGACAGGAGGTGTCCTGCCTGAGGAACACAGGCCCCTCAACCAGTAAGTCAGGGGTGGCTGGCTGCTCTGTACAGCTCTGATCTGGTGAACGTTACCATTAGGTTTCAAGTTGACTGAGTTTTGGTTTCTTTGCTTGACCGGTGTTAGATTAAGGAATAAAATGCATCTGGCAGAGTCTAATATGAGGAGAAAAGTTTTATGTGCACAACTTGCATCACAAAAACAAGATCTGAAGACTTATCTGTTAGTTTCCTTTTATTTATTCCACAGAGCAGAAGTTCACTGGTGGAAGTAAAAAAATATATATCTTTCATCACCATCTATGAATGAGATGAAAGGAATATCTTCCCCAAGATGTTCTTCACCGTTATAGAACCCCAGTGGATTGGATAAAAATGTAAATGGTCTGTATTTGTAAAAAGGTTTTCTTGTTTTCATACACACTCTGCCGGCACAGACACAGGCACACAGAATGGTGGAGCCTACCAAAACACTGATGTTTTGATTGGTGGCCAACTCGCTCTACCTCCCTCCAAAAGAAGAAACATAAAACAATGTAAAACTGCATTATGTTGCACTTCATTAACCGTGTCTAAATATTCAGTTGTGTTTAAAACTCAAATTTGAAACCCATCTTTAGTTGCCAGTCTCTGGAGGATGTTGTAATTCCGTTCAAATGAAATGGGTTTAAGCAAATGAAGTAAAACAAACAGGGATAATCTGCAGCTTCTGTGCACGGCGGGTGTTAGAGGAGTCTTGATTTAAAACTGTTGTGCCTTTTAATTACTCGTTACGTAACTGGCTTGTGATGTAATGTAATCAGAGATTGCAGACCTGTCCTTCCATTCGGAGACACAAACAAGGAACAGACAAATAAAGAAAAGCTGTTTACTTGTCTTGTGCGTCAGAAAAAGACAAGCACTAAATCTATAAATCTATAAAACCTTAAAAATGTACTGTTTCTGTGTGAAACAGGTCTCAATTACATGTTGAAATATCCCAAGAGACAAATAATGTGGAATCAAACTCTTTGAATCTATTCCCCTTATACGGAATCAAGATTAAGATTTCATTTTTAAATAATTTAGACTATGACTACAGATAAGCATTTTAATTTCCTATCAGGCTGTGGTGGAGCAAATGCTATTCTATATACTGCTGGATAGTTTCATATGTAGATGCGTCAGAAATGTAAAATATAATAAACCTTTTAATACACAAAGTTTAAATTTCTTGGAGTTAGAGGTAATAATAATAATAATAATACTGTGGTTATGACTGTTAAATGACCAGGATATTAGCTGCTAATGTTGGCTACAGGCAGTTAGAATGTGAATGTACTTGCACAGGCAGTGTTGTGTTACAATGATTTACTATCCATACAATTTCAATATCATTTACAGTTACAATGTATATATTCTGCCTACATTGTACATTTTCACTTTCTCCTTTAATATTGTGTCATGACTTGTTTATTACTTTTCTGAGTGGGGTTTTTAATATCCTGTTCTGGTGCTGTTCCAAGGCACATTTCTCCGTAGTGGGACCAAAGGATCATCTATTTATGGACTAACAGTAGTTTGTAGAATCTTAATTAACGATAATTCAAATGAGTAAAAACACAGCAGTTTAGATTCGACTCTCCTAGTGAGCCCAGGTGGAGACGAGTCTACAGAAAGGAGTTCTCTCACGCCAGCGGTGCCAGTGAGGTTTGGTTCCACAGGGGGCATTACGAGGTTCTGTATTTTGTGCTTGAATAATGCTTCTGCTCAGTGTCCCGGCTGTAACCCCACCTTGGACTTTAACAACATGAGTCCAGAGAACAACATAAAGATCTTTGCAGCATGTGACCATCAAAATGTCACAGAGCTTGTTCCGATGCTGGAATAATGGGCCTCTGGACCTTTTATTAGCAGCTGTGCTCCCTGCTGTGGGACTTGTAACATAATGAACAGCACTGCTCTCGTTCCTGCGGAGAGGAGAGTGCTTTCAGGGCAGGAAGTGTGATATTTTAATAAGGAGACTGGACAATAACACAATTTGTGTAGCACAGCACAGACGGACATAATTTAGATCCATGCTAATCAAGCTGAAACGTGGGGCGTTTGTTAATATGTGTTCTTCTCTGTACTTGTGTTCTCATTAATTCTTAGGTTTGCAGTACATATAAAGATGGACGACGTGTCTCCTATTCCTCCCACCATCCAAAAATGAAGCTAATATATCTCCGGAGATGAAGGCTGCCATTTTACGCATTTGTGCAAGTAGTGATCGGCCTTCAGGAGCCGGTCGAGATGCTTTGGCTTCACTTCAAGTCGTCGAGCTTTAAATACGGTCTATGAGCTGAAAGTCTTCTCCGGTCTGTTCAGTCACTTGTTGAGCTCTAATTGGACAAACTGTGTTTTCTGTTTGTCTTCCTCAAGCTATCGAGCTGGGGACCGCGATAGTGAAATGTCACCTTCGCTCCTGGTAATGATCATCCCGTCTTCGCTTCTCATCCAGCCGACTGTGCCAAACAATTTTGCTCTGAAGATTTACCACCAGGCAACTCAATAAGAGCTGCATTTGCATAAGCACCTCCCACGCAGACACGAATTACAGGACTCATCTCCTCTAAAGGGAAGCGGTTAGAGTAAAACCTTGAGACCAGCAAGCAGCGCATGAATGACACGTCTTGCTTGGAAGCCGACAGAAAAAAACTAATTGAAGAAATACATTCACGGCCGTAACATTTTTGTCCAATTCAAATTTGAAAGACATTAAAACAGTTTAATTGGACCCAGATGAGTGCTCGCTGTTGCTTTACGTCTTGAAGGTCTTGATGTTGGCCTGGTCTCGTTGGCCAGGAGGTGAATCCATACATTGACAAAACACAACCCGAGTGTTTTAGCATTTAACCGATGAAAAAGAAAAAAGTCCTCCTCGAAGCCAATTCAGATTACTGCCAACGGTAGGAAAACGACCTCTGTGGTCCATCTCATGTCCTGCAGAGAGAGAGGGTGAATAAAGGAAGACCAGCAGCATTTTTTCCCCAATATATAACTTTATTTAAAATATTGTTACAATTTATTACTCTACACAACATTTTCAAATCTTTTTGTCCTTTTTCTTATATTGGTTAGTAAACCTTTGTGTGTGTTTTTTTTTAAGATATAAAACTCTCCATGTTGTAGCGTAGTTCAGTATCAGGTGTTAATCGACGTCTTAGTAAACAGCTCGTTACACTGTGTGGTTTAGCTAATCCTCCATCTGTCGCCCACACACTAAATTAATGATTTGACGGTGGCTCGAGCATTGAACACTAAAAATTTCCCCAATAGTTAAAATTTCTGCTTAAATAAATAAAAAGTTTTGCGTTGGAGAAACAAGAGTGCATTTTGTCCAAAAGGATATCGTTTTTTCTTTTCTTATTTTTTTAAAACAGCTATTTACAGGTTATGCTGAAGACAGATAAAACAAGACTTAAGGTTTTTTAAACTGATGCCTACTCGTCATGGAGAAGCCCCGTTTCAAAGCAACAGACAGAAAGTAATTACATAGAAGGTTAACACTTTTTAAAACAGCACTTAGATCCAACCCTTCATTTTAAGTAATCGGCGGGGGGCACGTCAGCTGAAAGTAGAAGGCCAGCAGCTGATGCCACCCCCCCCCCGAGCTTGAGCTGGACGTGCGTTCCAGAGGTCGACAAACATCGAGTCTACACACAAGCGTTGTTGATGAGACTGACGCGGCAACTCTGACTGACAAGGTCGGTGTTTCGAAAGCGAGGAAGCACACCGGAGCCCGAGAGCCCAGTGAAAAGCTTTTTTCTTGAAATATCAGAACAGATCTAGTACGTTATCTGCAGCTGAATGAGGCGTGGGGGGGAATCAGTGATGATTTGGCACATGAGACTCGGAAAAACTGACGCGTTTCCATAGCAACTGCATCATTTTCGACATGCATTTCAACAGCGGGTTTTGACCAACACAAAAGTTTCTGAGTTCCATGTGCAGTCCTCACACGAAGTGACATGTTTTTCCCGTGTTTTGTTTTACCGTGAAACATTCTTTATATCTGTAAAAGTCAATCGTTTTTCATAAATAATCTTTCTCTTGCGAGCTCGGCCTGTTCCAGCATCTCAGACACGAAACACAGGTGGCCCACAGCACAGTGCACACTGACAAGAACAAGAACTATCAAACACGGGCCAACCGTACAAAGACACGCTTCTTAACATTCCTGTCATCTCTCCGCTTTCACTTGAAAAAGCCGTAACCATGACATTTATCTCTCTGGTGGCCCCGAGACGGACGACAACTGACAGTACGCACGCCTGCCAGCCACTGACGGGGGGCGGAGGATGACACCTGGCGTGGACCAGACGAGCCGGAGAAACACAAAATTCTTTTTTTTTAAGACAGCAGTTTTCTAAACGCTTATTCACAGCAGCACGAGCCACGGGGACGTACAACAAATATCAAACGGTTAAAAAAAAACACTGTTTTGAATACATGGTTGGGAGGAGTGAGTCAGTCGGCTGACGGGAATAAAAGGAACACCGGGTGTGTTGAGCCGACGTGGTGCTGCCACGGCAACCGCATCCCCCTTTGAGACCAACCTGGAGTAAGCGCAGAGGACAGGACAGACCAACAAACACACACAGACACACCCACACACAACCCAACACAATCTAACCGACTCTCCCTCTACAGCTTGGAAAAGGGAAAAAAAAACTCATGGTTGAACAGCTTTAATTCTCGTCATCCATCTCTAAGTTGGCCATTACTTGAGCTGTCAAAATGACCATCCAGCAATTTGCACATTGCAGTGTCCCTCTCAATCCAGCCGTCTCTGGGCTGAGTGTAAAACATACATCATTCTGCCACAGTTTTTTTTACGTACATGTTTTGCTATAGGCTGCTGTGTAACCGACGCCTGTCCTCGAGAGGCAACAACGGGGAAAAAACGGAATAGCTTTGTGAGGCTGCATTTAGCAATTTTGTCAAACCGAAAAAAACACGGTGCGGCAGGGCGACTGGGACATGTGTGTGTTTGTGTGTCTGTGAATCCGAGCTTGACAATAGGGGGACGCCTCCTATTTGTCTCCATCTGCCTGGCATCTCCACTCTCGCATAGATAGAAAAACCTCATCTTCATTTACTGGCTCTCACACCGACAGCTCATCAGACACGTCCAATCAGAGCTTGAAAGCTTATCAGCAATGTCATTGATAGACATAGAGGACACAAAACACAGCGGCCACACACACAGACACACACATGAGCCTGCTCCAAGATGAGGGACTGAAAAGCAAATTGTGACTAAACCTTGACATTAAATAGACTTTTTTTTAACAAACCAGAAGCTTAAAGCTCAACTGTGCGAAACTAGAGACCGATACAGTTGAACCTGCTCTACAATTCAGAATGATTCAATAAAAACATCACTCTCAGTTTCAGGATTTTTTGGTGGCTGCCAGAAGGTTGAGTGAGGGACAAGAGCGAGTCAGTAATGGAACTGGCCTAGAAAAAGCTACCAGCCCTTTGTGGGATAAAAACAAATTAAAAAAACAAATAAACCTTCGATTTTTTGAAGAAAAACAAAATAAAACGACGTTTCAAAATCTAAATCCATCTTTGTAAATCATAAAAGTGTCATATAATCATTTCATATGCACAACGGGCTAATACTGTATCAATTTTTAAGAGGCAGACAGATGCCTGTGATGCTCTGCTGATGCTGATGGCCATGGTTGCAGTCGCACAACTTCAAGCACCATCTACGCTCAGTTCAACACACACACGTACACACGTACACACGTACACACGTACACACATACACCATCTGTCCTCCTGACGTGGTTAATGGACAAACTGCAGCGGAGGAATACTTTTGGGTGAGTTACAGAGCCCGAGGGAGCACTTCATAAGATTTCTACTTCTTCAAAGACCCACAACTACACTTGTCTTACACTCTGCTGCCCCCTGCTGTACGTTCAGGAGAACGGCAGCTCACTAACTCAAAACCTCTCCATCCCCCCCGCACTTATATTCATATTCTGTCGGCCAGATTGCTTGAGCAGAACATGTGACATTACAACATCATCAAAGCTTTGGCCCATCAACCCTTTTGTTCGAGACATCACTCTTACACAGAGCCGAGAAGGAGAAAGCCTTTTCCTCTCAACTCCGCAAAAATCACCACAATAAAACACTTGCGAGCGGGGGGTGAATACCCATACTGACATTAATGGTTGACGTGGTTTTCAAGTAATGAAGGTTAGACCAGAAGACGCGACAAATGGGGATTAGAAAGAGCAGCTTGAATGCAATTCAGTTAGTGTTTCATTGTGTTAAGTCAATAAACCAATTATTAGAGGTCTTACATTAATCTATCAGATTGTTAACCAAACACAGAAAATTAAAAACGTGTTCCCTCCCGTCAGTTTTTTTGTTTAGTTGTTTTAGTTACATTTGTGTCGCGGATGTTTCCGGACAAAGACAGAATACTTCTGACCTCACGGATAGAAAACATAATTTTTGTGTTAATGTCCAGCATCAGTGTGAAAGCACGACTCTGCCTTCTTGGTCACTAACTGACAGAAGTGAAAACCCTGTTTGTCTGTTTCGCTCCCTTATTGTTTTCTCCTCCGTCGACACAGCTCGGTTCATCAGCAGACAGGGGTTGCGTCGAGGGGCCTCAGGCGGAGTCTCTCCAGGCCGACGGGACCCCCACCCCCCAGGTGTCGGCTCCCTCGCCACGTTGCTTTGAGCAAACGCTGCGGTTGACGCTGACCAGTCACACACACTGTAGATATGTGTTAGATCTCAACCGCAGGCGAGAATTTTGCTCGTGTCCTGCCACATCTCAGGGAGATGGTATGGAGGAAAACAACAGACACACTATGGAGATCTAGTAAATGACATGAAAGCTGACTTGTGTTAACTTTCATCGCTCTTCTTGCTGTGTGTATCCCTGGGTTTCGGTTACGTGTGACTGTTCCAATTTCCCACATTCGTCACTTCCAGATTTCGTCCGTCACTCAGTCCTGTGTTTGTAGATGGGCGCTCTCAGGGGTGGCTGTAATGATGCAAGTGGACCAGTTCTAGTTTGTGTGGTGACCGATGGTTTTAGGAAGTTGCAATCTCCCCCCCTAGGTGGCGCCATCCCTTTTGCTGCGTCTCCAGAGGAGGCAGAATCTCTGGAAAGGAGAGACAGTTCAGGGGAGGAAGTCTAAATGGTGGGCTGTTTATGAACATCATGCTAATTATGAGAATGCTTCCACAATACTACAGTGTTGTCAGTGTGTCTGAGTCTGTCCCTTTGCAGCATGATGTTTCCCTCACCTTGTTTCTGAATGACTTCCTTTCCCTTCTCAGCTTCTCTGTCTTTAGCTGCTCACTGTTTCCTCCGTCGTACAACTCAAAGTGTTCTCCTCATTCTTGGAATTCGCACTTGGTCGTCCACATACTTGTTTCGCTTGTCCTGTTTATTTCGTTAGCCAATGGGGAAATAGTTTTAACTTCCCCCTGACGACTCTGACAGTGAGTCACATGCCCCAATGTGCATCTATTCTGAATTCCTACTTCACTCCACCAGGATGTGTCTTCTCTCGGCAACCCGATAGCCTCGGAGGAGAATTTACTCTCCTAAACTGTTAAGTGCTCTGCGAGGCTCTGGTGAACACTCTATAAAATGTCTCTTCAGTTTCTTCTCCACTTTGTTTAGTTCCTTATAATGAAATAGAGGAGCGGCAGAAAAGAGATAAAACAATACAAGCGTTTCTGAATGTGCCTCTACTAGGGCCCAGGTGTAATTTAATGTCACTGAACTTAAAATGCTCATAAACCTGTTAAGGATTCCCATATATTTTGTCTCACACTGTACTTGCCTGTAGCCTCTCGCTGCCCTTGCCCTTTTAGTTTTTTGCCAGACAGGAAACTTTTGCATAATTCATTGAGCTTGATGAGTCCTGTCACTCTAATGGCTGCTCTGCATCACATCTGAATACATATTTCTTCTTGATTTGCTCCAGACAAAAATCCAACCTCTTAGTGTTCAGTGTGCGTTCTATCAATTTGGATTTAGGGGGGGGGGAACTACTTGCTACTCACCAGTGTTACTGCAGTTTTTGTTGTCTTTGTCAGATGCCTCCTCCTCAACCTGAGAGCCAAGAGATCAACAGACAAGAAATAAAAAGAAAACAGATTAGGTGTATTCCTGAAGAAAAAATGCAATCATAAGCTAAGTTTAGAGTTTCAATCTTGGCACAGAGTCATGTGCTTCCTGGAATGAAAGAGGAAAGGAGTGGTCCTTACCTGTTTCCTCCACTTCAGCTCACAAAAGACCCGCTCAAAGCACTCGTGCATGTAGTTAAACTGGGAGAAAGAAGCAAACACAATTGTTATTCAGCCTGTAATACACAAACCAGTCTGCAAAGTAAGAAGAATAAGTTGTATTTCTATCCATTGTGTTTGCTTCTCCTAACTGCAGCTTTAATAAAATGAGAAAGAATTCTTCTTGAACTTACTCTAAAACATTTAATACCAACAAAGCGTATACATAGATAAACAAACACATTGAAAGGACAAGAAGCAGATCACTCACATATGGAGTGAAGATCTTGACCCAGCGAGGTTTCTTCTCCCCTCTGGCATACTCGAAGCAGAAAGCCATCCCCTCCTCGTCAGTGTCCCAGCGCTGCATCTCCCCCCACTCAAATGCTATCACCTGGTTCTGAAGAAGACACCGTGGGCGGACACTAGATAAGCCTCGTGCATATGTATGGTTCATATTAAGGTTTGATTCACAAGTCACTTTGGAGCAAATGCTTTAATCAATAGATGCAGGTATATCCATATCTTTACTGAGACTCAGACACACACTCACCTCCAGCGTGCCGTCCTCCGTGCACGCGTGCAGCTTGAAGTGATGGATGCTGATGGCTGTGATGACATGTCCCTTCCTCCTGGAGTCACAGGAGCAGTGTGGGAACGCCACCTCGTTGTAGCCCTCACACGTCCGCAACAGGCTCAGGTACTAAAAGATAAGAATTATAGAGCATTATGGATCAGTCACTATTACTGGGAATTAACTGGTTTACCTCAAAGTCATATTACTCTAAAACCCTAGTTTATGGTAGAGGTGATTTCCATCCTGATAAAATGTGTTATTGCTCAGATTTAAAGTGGCTGTAGTAAATTATCTGTATTGTATGTAAAAAAAAATTGTGCAGGCTGTATATTTCACTTATATATATTTATTTTTATAGAAATATGAGGATCTATCTGTACACATAAGAACCCAAAAGTCCACAGAGGCAGCCTTGTTGTTAAACTGTCTAATAAAACATTTATTTATTTATCATGTGTTCAGCTTTTCCTTCAAACATTATATTTCAACTCCGAGACCAAATCTAATCTTCCAAAAGGAATTAAAAACATATTTCAAAACACCAGAGCCTGCAGCAAACTATCGGTGGGTTTGGCGAGTCCCCTCAGGGCGAGGGTGCACAGTATCTCACCTGGAAGAAAGGTCCTTCAAAACTTTCATACAGTTCTATGTGGATAAACTGACGACATTTTCAGAGTCTAAATAGTAAATAAATAACTTTCTCACTTACAATGCTCATACCAATGCCCCAAACTCACCATTGCCTTCCTAAAGCCCCTCTGGTGTAGCCTTAATATCTCTGCTTTCCTTCTTGTTTGTGTTTTGCCCTCACCCAATACATGTGTAACCTTCTGCTTATGAGAATACCAGCTCATTACAACTGTGTCTCATCTTTGAATGTGCAAAAAAGACTCAAGATAAAAGCAGTGTCTACATTTGAATGAACCACTTTGGAAACGGGATTCAACGCTCTGAGTATTAATTTCTTTCCTTTCATTCCTCTACATTCACCTTCCTGTGTCTTTATCATGCAAATCCAGACTTGTTTGTGCAAATTTGGACTACATCAACAAATAAGCTCACTGAAGTACATGTAAATGAGGGTTGATTTTATATTCACTTTTCTAAGGTTTCCCTTCTAGAGCTTAGAAATGTGCTCGTGCCTACATAGTTATGAATTGCACTTTGATTACATTTTCTACAAACATCAATGCAAATTCTGACATGTAAAAACTGTGGTATCCTATTCTGTCAATTTTGAATAAGTTAAGGTTTTGGTGATGGCTCTGGTCACCAGGCAAAAAGTGCAGTGATCCCAATCCCCTCCCCAAACAAAGACTGGTTTGTTGGACTGACCGTGGCCATCTTGCGCTGCTCTGCCAGTTTCTGCAGCTGGTAGGATTTGTCCTCTGTTTTTATGAATCCCTTCTTCACATCATCCAATGCCTGGTCAGACAGGGGGGTGGGGTTGATGGAGGGTTAGGGGTGGCATGAAGAGATACAACACCATTTACATTTTATAAGTAGTAGTAAATTCTGGTTCAAGTTAGCTAATTCGTCCATTTATAGCAATAAGCCCTTGTAAGTTCAGCTATAATTGATATTCCCATAATAAAAATCAATCAAATGACACCGTGAAAACAAGGTGAGCAGGGATTTCCATTATTTAGACAGGACTGTGACAGCCCACTCTAAATGTCCTGCCAGTTCCTTAATGAACTGAAAAAAATAACATAGAAGATATTTAACGTGGTGTTTTGCTGTTTCTGTCTCCTCTCTATTTCTGAAATACTAAAATCGGACTGATCATTGAGAGCATGAGCAGAAATCCTGCCGTTTTTGTTGGAAGTTTTTATCGTCTTTAGCAGAACTCAGAATGACAGTGAACTGGGCTCATCAGCCAATCACAATAAGCCCCCACCCCCCAGTTTGACATCTATTATTACGGCTTGTAAACCCAATGCTGGTAAACACAATGCAACATTTAGTGGCATTAGAACCAGATATTTCCCTTTGCAGCTGGTGGAGGCCGACTGAATACAATCACCAGGTGGCAGAACCCAGGTATCCATTGCAGGTTTAAATATTCTAGTTGGGCTCGTTTAACAGGAATGTAAGAGCTGTGCTGACTATCCTCGCAGAAATCTTCCTACCACGTCACGTCTGAGCCTCACGTGACTAACAGGCTCCAGGTAGTGACCTTTATTGGTCAGCGGCCAGCCTGAAGGCTGCTGCCACAGCTACAGCTATTTTTAGTGCATTTGCATTAGAGGATTATTTTTTCCACTTCACAGTTATGCTTCAAAAATTGTGGCAACTGGCTTTTAGAATATTATGTTACTCTGGCTTCCTGAATAAATCCACAGGAGGTGGCCTTTCAAAGCAACAGGCTCTTTGTTTCACATTCATTACGTAATTCATGGGACTTTGAGATAGTGACTAAATATTTTGTTTAGGATGTGACTTGTTAGAATGTCAGTGGCAGATAAGGGTAAACCTTTAGTTCCTTATTGGGAAAATAGCCTGACAAAATGGAAATTGTTATTATGGCTGGTCTAATTATCTTTTTAGGCACAAGATAATATGATTATATTATGTTTTGAATGTATAAAATAACAGATATGCACAGATTCTGGACGACTGAACCTCTATGTGTTAACACTGATAAAATGCAAGAGCAATAGTTAAAGCAGAAATCTGACAACTAGACCGAGAACTGGAAGACTGAAGCCAGCTCAGATGGTCAAAAGAGAGTAAACTTATTCAGTAACTTTCCATGATAATGGCAGAAATTATTCATTAAGAAAAGTGCTCAAATTTCCGACATGTTAAAATTCAGAAAGAAGTTTACAAACTCTTTGAGGAGACAGAATATTAAATTTAAAAATTGTGCCCTGTTCCCATCAGCTTATAGCAAATGAGATTCAATTGTCCTTATTACCTGGTGAAAGCAGTAGTGCAGTGCCAGCGGATTGTCTCTTAGTAACTCCTCCTCCTGGAAGCTGAACAACCACTTGCGGAGCGCCAAGCACGTCCCCGGCACCGCCGACGTGTAGTTCTGCACGTAAAGCTTGTGGGGAAACTCGTTGGGCGCCAGCTTCCTCACTGTGACAAAAAAAAGAAGGCAGGTGAGGGATATTGATGTGGACAGTGTGGGGGTGGTCCGTTTAGTCATTAAAAATATAATTCATTATAACCTGCATTAAAATTACCCTCAATGTCCAAAACTGCAGACATACCCTGAGGCCCATTGAATCAAACCAGTGGGATGATGCAGGTCTTTATTTAGACCTGTAGCATCTCATCTTTATTTAGTGGTCATGTGATGAAGTCGGGGTAGAGTTTTAAATCAAGCGTGTAAAACATGCTCAGTGAATTTTTGCTGTGAAACATCAGGAACATGAAATACACACAAGGTTCTTCTTACCAAAGGAATGGTTGATGACCTCAAAAAGTGCGAAGTAGCTCGCCATAATACTGTCCATTCCAACCTTCAACACTAACGCCTAAAGGAAGAGCAATACAGTCAGTTATGTAAGAAAAACATTGTTTGGGAATTTGTTTTCACACTCAAACTGCAAATGTTGTTTTCTTCCAGTGTAAACATATGTTTGCATCGATGGAATATCAAGTATTTAGAGTAGATTGTACTTTGTAATCCTCTGTGCCACAACAAAGGCTAAAAACTGAATGCAAAGTCCAATTCACACTTTCAAACTACGGGGGCACTAACGTGTAAAAGAAAGGTTAACGACTGGTTTCAGCAGATGTCATGTGACCTCACCTGGTACACCTGGTCCGTGGTGCTGTTCTTGCGGACTCTGACGGAGATGGTGGTCTTGTCTGGCAGGGCTATCCGCAGCTCTACATCTGTCACTCCATTGTAGTTCTGCAAAGAGGAGCAAAAATACTATGAGAACAAAAGTCATGCTGCACTGACTCATGTGTGGATTAACTAAAGGTGAGTTCTCTGTTGTATGAGAGTGCAATGAATGCATTTGTTGTGTTAGTGGATTTAAAACATAAACGTAACAAAACCAGAAAGTCCTTTTGGTAAGACGTCCTAATCCTTTTTAAGTGTTTCTGTCAGTGCAAAATAGTTTTAGTGTGACTTTATTTGTTTTGCTACAGTAAATTCTTCAAACACAGTTAACTGATGTCCAGATTGGTTGGCAGGGCGGCCATACAAAGAATGAAACTAAACTACCGTAAGTGTTGTTGAAAGTAGACAGGAGAAGGTTAAATAAATACATTTAAAAAGTAATTTAAGTTCCTAAGATTCTCAGAAAGAGATAGATCCAAATCTTGTGTCGCTGTTTATTCAGTCGCCACAGTCTTAAGACAGGAAACATTTGGGAAACACTGATATACAAACAGTGTAATAATCAGAGATGCATACCTCGTCTGATTCAGAGAGAAACTCCTGCATGATGTCACTCTCCCCGATCACCCGCACAGAGCAAACTGGAGACACACAACACAGACAAGGATGAAGAGAGAGAGAGTGTGGGGTGTGGGTGTTCACAGTAAATCAAATAAACAATACGGACGCCTCATTTTGCTCGTATCCTGTGATCAGGTTCACAATATTCTTCATTTAAAAAACTGTGGAAAAAACTGACCACAGCCAGAGCTCAGCATATTGTCTTTCCTCACAGAATAATTTCAGCACATAAACAATTCATCATTCTTTCTTTTGTTATTATTGATATTAAGGATTTCGGTGGAGGGTCTAAATACATTCTCTTACTTTAACATCAACCTTTGACAATGGACCTGTGATTCCTCTCGATTGACGATCACTAACAGAAAAGCCTTTTGTCTTTGCTCGAACTGAAAATGAACACAAGCCTTTCTTTACACTAGTGACATTTCCATATAAGCCTACCTCGCTCAAGATATTCCTCCAGGCCTCTACGCCGAGCATCCAGCTGCTGTTCAGAGAGGGAGAATGGCCATTTCCCTGGAATCTTTGGGAAGTTGAAGTTGGAATACTCTCTCTTTAGATTCTGGTTCAGGATGGCGAACTCCCGGTAGCGCTTTGAGCACAGCTGCCTACCGGACATGTACACATTGTACACCTACAGCCATTAAAGCAAAAAACAGAAAGGCTTTAGAGGGAAACATGTTTTATTCACTGTGCGATCATGTATTTTCATCATATATGGGACAGGTTTTAGGAGCAGCCCCGAGGCTATTTCCAGAATGAAAGATGTTTAGGTCACCGTGTCGAATGAGCACTCACCACAAACCTCTCCGAGTGCTGC
This sequence comes from Pseudopleuronectes americanus, assembly GCA_038501795.1. Lineage (NCBI taxonomy): Eukaryota > Metazoa > Chordata > Actinopteri > Pleuronectiformes > Pleuronectidae > Pseudopleuronectes > Pseudopleuronectes americanus. Next base: position 5,471,954 of record CM076731.1, read on the forward strand.
TCCACATGTTTGTACGTGGGAACGGAAATGGGCACAGCCTGCTTGTCGCTGTAGTCGTAGTTTAGTTGGGCTTCCTCTCCTCCTTCCAACCCATCGCCCTCCTGGGGTGGAACGGAGAGCACAGCCAGAACCAGCTCCTTCTCCCCTGCACGGATCAGGTCCACGACCTGCTTGTGGGTGGCCCCTTCCACGCTCACCCCATTACTGGAAGAAATGTGAGAGCAAGAGAACAACATGTGAGATAATGAAGATAAATAGGAATTTTTAAGAGCCTTTTTCACATGATCAATTATTAATGTTTAAATATGGCAGATTCTCTAAATACAAGGACAACAGATCGAGTATCCAGATTTGACCACAGCAGAACTTGACCGCATTTTCCATTCAAAAATGAAATTGAATTTTAGTGTATTTTCTAATACCGCTTCTTAGAAGAATTAAAATGGGTAATAACAAACACTGTCCTGATAGCAGTGCCCTTTATTCCCCACATTAAAATCCAGAGAGTAGTCTGTTTTATGTAAGGTAACCTGAGGCCAACCTGTGGCACTAAAATCTGAGTCATTGGCCTGATGTCAATGAAGGAATGAAACTGATAGCAGAGACACTTACATTTTTATAACAGCTCTGCTAAAGAAATGGCATTTGGGGCAGATTGGTGATGCCACAGTCGATAAGAAATTCACTTAATAAATAATACAGACTTCAGCATCTGTAATAGTCACACAAATGGCACTTGAATCCCTTATCTTCAGCACAACAATATAATAGATTTGTATTAATGGTGCAAATATGTGTCCTGTGCGTGTCTTTTTATGTTGTGGCAGAGTTGCATATTTTGTCATTCATTGACAAACACAATGGGGAGCGCTGAGTAACCAGGTCAGCTCTAATGTCTCCCTCTCCTTTGGTGCCGTGCGACACCTCCCTCCTTGGCTTTACCGAGGCCAGATGGCCCGGGCATCAGGTGTCTCTGTTAATCTTCAAATGAGAAACAGCGGGACGGAAACATGAAAGGAGGGAGTGAGCAAGAGCACAAGCAGAGGTCTGTCAACTCTGCATGCCATGTCTCCATCCCTGTGTAAAATGAGGAGGAAAAGTCTGTAGTGAAAAACCAAAGTAAACATCTGGAGATGAGAAGAGCTGGTTGCGTTGTGAGAAAAGGGATTAAAGTGACTGAGAGCTAAATTTGAGGTGTGAGACCGGGAAGATGAAGATAAAGGTGTTTCTGTCACGCGCGTTATCCAATCATCCTTGTGTCAGACAAAACAGAAGCAGCAATGCAGAGCAGACAGGTGTCTCAGCAGCTGATCTGCAAATAGAGATGTTCAGATACCAATATTTGAACATCTCTAACAGCAAGAAAGAGGGTTGGTAGCAGGTGAATTTGCCTAAAATTAGAATTAAGCAACATAATACTAAAGTAGGACTGAAACCATTTGGTTATCAGCTATTTCTCTCCTTGATTGATAAGTGAAAATACTGTGAAGACAAAAAATAATCCAAATCTCAACATGAGATAAACAAGCTGCTCTTCATTGTTCGCCAGGAGATAAGTTGTATTTTCAAGGTCATCAAGTTTAAAGTCATCACATTTGGATCAAAGTTGAAATTGTGAAAATCAGTGAGCAAAACTGATTAACTGAAAAGTTATCAGGTTCACTGATTAATGGCCGACTGACTGATTAGCTTATCACTCATGTTACAGGACCTTGTGGCATAACTGCCTCCTCCATATACACAGGGAGAGCACAGACCTTTTATATCTATTATTCATTTTAAGTTGACGAAGAAATATGTAGCATTCTACACAAACTGCACTCAGGCAGATGTCAGAGTCTGGAAATACAACCCGTTAGCAGCTGAACATAGATGAAGTTAACCCTTTCACATGGTCATAAAACTTTGAAGATAAACGCTGACACCTGACATACTTCAGCGGATGATGCTTTTGGATTTTTTGCGAAATAGCCCAGCTGGTTAATATATCACATGATAACAACCAGTCCCGTCACATGACCGAGAGAGCCATTCAGCAGTAAAGTCTAGAGAATGCATAGGGTTGGTAGATTCCGCAGCAACTTAAAGTACGGTCATTGTTCCTTGTTTTCAGTTTCTATTCTCCATTACGGCCCGGTTTAACAAAGTTCATTGTAATAAAGGACCATGTTTTCCCTGCAAACACTGGCACTGAGCCAGAAATACATAGGGTCCTATGAGAAAGATATGTAACATGTATATAGGATCTGAACATATGTACTGCAAACATATTAGTCATTTGCAGTATTTAGCCCTTATTGGTCAGCTGATAGAGGCTCTATTGGGAGGTGATTTATCTTTTATATAACAATAATGATAAAAAAACTTTATTTATATATCACTTAACAATCCTCAGGATGCAATGTGACAAGGCCAGACAACAAACTAAATGAATAGATGTAGTCACAAGAAAACCTGAACACATAAAAACAGTTATATGAATATAATATAATAAAATGAATGGCGAAAGGAAAACAATAAAAACATGGCATTGCATGGAAGCACGTCTATAAAAATGGGTTTTAAGAAGTGATTTAAAAAGAAGTCTCTGACTCTGGGAGTCTTATCTCCTCAGGTGGTTCGTTCCCAAGCCGAGGGGCCGAGGGAATCTGATAAGTAGAATCTTAAAATCAATTCTAAACCGGACGAGGAGCCAATAGATAGGAAGCAAAAGATCTGGGTCAGGTGATGTTTTCCTTTTCAGACCAGTGAGAAGCCAATAGCTGCTGCTCAGCGACTATTATACATCTATTAACAGCGAGAGGAAGTGGGGAAAAAGTTATTTCCATCCAGAACTCTTCTGTGGGAGAGTGCGACACTCAAGGACACGGATAACGACATGTAAACAATGAGAGAGATCTAAAAACTGTCCCATGTAAACAATGAGAGAGATCTAAAAAAACTGTTCCATGTAAACAACACAGAGATGTCTCCTCCAGACATGACACACACACACACACAGACAGACACACACCCTCCATATGATGTGGAATGTGAGTCGTAGCATCACAGTCTTCTTGCTCCAGGCTCATAACACACATCCGCTCCATTAGACAACACAATGTCAACAAGGCTGTCACGGAGCTGCTCTCCACTGGCTCCACAGGACGTTAGCTACCTGGCTCCTCAGCTAGCTACAGCTAATCAACATGCACAGGCTGTGCTGTAACTTATGTAAGCTGGTTAGCCTCCTGGTTGAGGCAATAGCATTAGCATTGGTGAAGCTACATCCACCCCCCGCACACACAAACACCACAAACCCGCTCGGACACGCGCAGTGACCCGGGTAAATAACTAGTTGTGCTGCGTACACGACCCGTTTGGTTGTCATAACAGTCAAGTGACGTCGCCGTGTAGCCCCGGGGACGGCTAACGTTAACACATGCCTGCCGGAGCGGGCTCCAGCTAGCCTCAGCATGCTAGCTCCCGGGCGGACTTACACTTCCAGGATCCGGTCACCCTTAGCTATCCCGGCTCGGTCCGCCGCTCCTCCGGGCAGGACGGCGCTGACATGCTGCAGAGGAGCGTAGAGTTCCCCGTTGATGCTCCGCAGCTGCCCTCCTTCGCTGACTTGACCGCGAACGTTGAACCCGTACCCGGACTCCGACTTGACGATCCTCACCGAGCGCGGACCCGACGTTACCGTGGTGGCTGTCTGGCCCGCGGTGCCCGCTGCCGCCGTCGCCGTCGCAGCAGCCGAGGAACCGGCGGCCGGACCGTTGCGGGATGCCGAAGGCTGAGCCGACCGAGTTTCATCGCCTTCTACATCCGCCATCTTATCCACAGACCGTACCCCCCCCTCCGCCTCCTGTCGGTGTCTTGTGCTGAATTCAAAACAACACTCGGGCTCTGTCCCTCGGTCACGTCAGCTCCACAGACCCGCTCTGTTGTGGATGACCCGCCCCCAGGAAGCGTCACGAGACCCGGCCACTCAACGTGACCTCCCGGGGGCGTCACCGGGACTCAGGTCTCTTCTCTTTTTCTAAACATTCTAATCTGTCATTTTGTCTCTGATGAGTATTTATCAACTTCATCATCAGATCTGATCATGTGACAGTGGAGGAACAGGTCCATGGATCTGATTGGGTTGCTAATTACTTTATTATGGTTCTTTAATCTGAAAGCAACTTGTCAACATGTTGTACAAACGCAGCAAAACAGGAGAAATTTAACACATAAGAAATAAGTGCAGAAGTTTATAGAAAAACATTATGAGGAACAACAACAATAATAAAAAAATGATAATAAGGAGATTTATTTAAAAATGTGTAGGGAAATTATATATGTATATATATATATTTGTATTCCACAATGAATGGAAGTCAGTGCAAAGTCCTAATAAGATGCAAACCTGTGTGTGTGCATGTCTAAACCAAGCTGATTCATTTCAAACATATTTATTTCAATACCAGAAAACTCACTTTCATCAAAGTAATCCTTCATCCCTGAGAAACTTTGACATAAACTCCATGTGGAAAATGACATATGAATAATAAGGACATATTGCAAAATCCCTCCCCTGGTGCTCATGGTATATTTTTGGCCTATTTTCCTATATTTTTACATTTATACTTGCACAAATACACCACAGCAAATTCCTTGTATCTGTAAACCTGCTTGGCTATAAAATTTGATTCTGATATTTCATAACTACGGGTTCTCAAAGGTTTCAGCCACTTGTAGCTTTAGAACCTATATTCTTGTTGCACTCGCTGATTTGCTGACCCCTGACAACATTTAAAGCTGATGCCAACCACTGATATTATTGTGCCCACGTCACGTTATCTCATGGTATTATGCAACAGGGGTGGTGAGTGTTGATGTTGATTAAAGTTGGATTAATCTGTGAAATTACCTTGTCTGTATTCGCTCAAAATGAAACTTGTAGGTTAGTTGTTAAAATAATCTTGTTGGTAAAGCTTATCACTGCTGCAGAACACGATGTTCCCATGGTGGATGCTTCCAAAGAAATGAAATGAAAGCTTACATATATATATATGATAAGATAGGAAGTGTTTTATTTCTCGTTATAAAAGACATGAGCAATTAGGGCCGGGTAATAAAACCATATCAATGATTTGATTATTGCAATATCATTTTCATCAGTAGCAATGTAACAAAGGTTGAACATTGATGTACTGCTTGTGCATGGTGGAAGCTCAGTGATCCACCTTTAACTGGTTAAATCAAGGGTTTAGCTTTCCCTGCTCATAAACAATAATTTAAAACCACAACCTATTGAGCAAAAATCAGTGTTTGAATTTAATAATCCCACATTTGTCGTGATAATTATCGATATCGATAGAAGATAACAGGGGACATTTAGATTAAAAACATGGTGTAAATGAGTTGGAATTTGCAAAATGGAATTTTTTCCTAGTGGTGAGTAGATAATGAGTGAATTCACATGTTTGGGTGAACTATCCCTGTAAACTGATTCACCATTGTAACCATTTGTCTTTGTACATCCCTCCTGTCGTCTCCTACGCTTGTGTTGTTCCTACACTGAAGTAAATCCAGTTGTATAAGTTAAAGACTTGGGGACAAAACAACTGAAAGCGTTTAGGTCAGACCTCATAAACCTGCTCAGATTGTGGCGCTGACCTGTTTGTGCAACCGTCCAATATAATCACACGCAGTCACAAAGTTCACAACTCAGAGTTTCAAAGAAGAAAAAGAAACGTTTATTTAATTTTGCATTATGACATACTTTGGGCAAAAAAATCACGCTAGTGCCTTCAAGCAGTAGTAAATATTTATTCTTTTATCAGAACAGCTTGCTAGAGAAACTTGTTTCACAGAAAGGCACCTCTCTGTGTTGGCCTCCAGGTGGCGCTCGGGTCCCTACTTCTTCCTGGTCACGAAGAACTCGTGGCACATCTGGGTGAGGCTGCAAACCAGCGCCACATACTCTGGGAAGTCGACTTTGTTGTCCTTGTTTGCATCCAGGTCCTTGAAGATGCGATCAATTGCGGCCTTGTCATTGGATTTCTGCGGGTGAGAATAAACGTCAGGAAACATGTTCCTTCTGCAAGACATTAGTTGTAGTGAAGTTCTCAGTATCGCCCCCTAATGGTCATAAAGATGGATTATCGCAGGACTCTCAGAAATCACTCACCCCCAGCATTTCTTTGAGTTCATTCTCAAGCAGCTCTTTCAGCTCGCCCCTGCTCAGGTTGAGGTCGTCCCCCTCTTTGCCAGAGTATCTATGAAAGGCGCTGATGAGTAGAACCATGGCTTGCTGGACTTCAGACATGATGACACCTGGATCAAGAGGACAGAAACACGTTATGTCTCTGTGTTGATTGCACTGTCAGTTCAGATTATTAATTGTCCTCAGATCGGACCAAACAGGAGAACCGTGATCTCAGTCAAAACTCCTGCTGCTCCATTTAGAGGACAACCTGTTCTCTGTCACCCATGCAAATTAAAATGGATCATGAGATATTGTGATCAGATTTGGTTTGCAAAGAGAGGGCTCTATTTATTTCCATGGCTGGAAGGAGTGTTGGCAGAGGGGAGAGGAATGCAGGAAATGAACAGATCGTTTCAGTTAAGATACTTTTTCTAAAGTCTGCTTCAATATTATGCCAGTTCTCCTTTTTCCTCCTGCTACAACATTAGTCGCTATATATCTATGTGCATAAATGATATGAAATTAATGCTAATTTCCTTTGTTGACATCATTGCTTCTGTCTCTGCCAGTGTTTTTCCCCTGACTTTTCCATGGGGCTAAATAATCCCTGAGTTTCCACCAGGGGCCGTACCACACTTATTTGCCGATGTCACCGGTCTCTATCACAGCATCTCTGGCGAGTGACACAGGACATTGTTATGGCAACAGTTGATTCTCTCCGGGGTAACTACATTGAAGTGGGTAAAGAAGCAGGTCAAGACTTGATTAAAGTCCCTGTGGGGATGTAGAAAATCTGTTTCTGAAAAGTGTTTTGTTTTTTTTCCACTGACTCCACGAACCCAAGAGAATCGGTTCTGGCTGCAGGTCTGACTCACACTGTGCTGCTTTGTCTCCAGGGAAGGGCTTGTGCCATTGGAGGGTCTGTAAACAGATGGGAAGTGTGGAGGAAGACAAACTGCGCTACTGCTCAGAGGTTTGATTTGTTTGCAACTGAAGCATTTGCAACCGAAATGCAACAAGGTTCTGAATGTGCAATGCAACAGTTAAAGGACATTTGAAGCCGAGTTACTGCCACTGAAGCCAAAACGAGCCTTGTCTGCTGCATCATTCCAAAGCAATGACAAGGAGGCACAGCTCAAAAGTATTCAAGGAGCTGGTAGTTAATGGATTTTAGACATTTCACACAAATAACCAACAAAACAACAATCAAAAGAACTTTGTTTAGATTTTCTACTCACCGAGGTTGAGGTTTACAGAGATTGGAGAGTGAGGATCAGTCTGAGAGAGGAGCTGGAGTGACGAGGAAATGGAGGCAGAGGAGGCTTTATACATCCACACTCCCATCGTCCCTCCCTCCATCGTTCTCCACAAGATCCTTCTCATCCTCAACCACACCTCGGCCCCTGGTGTCCTGTGACACGTCTTCTCTGTTAGAAACAATTGTTGCTTGGAAATCATCAACAGATGATTGTTTATGTCAATTGTTAGGGGAAACTGATATGAATCATTTTTATTTATGTTAAAAACAGAACTGCATGTCGTGTGCATTCAGGAAGGAAATGCCTTAATAAAAAGTATGTTGTAGTTTATCACAGTAAGTTTATCGTGTTTTGATCTCAAGATCATTTGAATCTCAAATCAGTAAGGTTAGCACAGCTGACTGTGGAAGAAAGAGCAGGAGTGTGATGCAACATTAACGCTGACTCTCTTCAAAGCACATATTTATCAATGCTTATTACAGCTAAAATAAAACTTTATACAACAGTCTGAAAACGTTTTTTTATATTCTTTAGTGGAATGCATTTGAGGAGTTTTATTTGATTTTTATTTAAATAGATCTTATATAGATTTTCTAAAACTTCTTCTTTATGTTTTACTTCATGTATGTTTTCATAGCATTGTTCTTTCAGTTGCCGTGTGGTAACGTACAGATGACAATAAACTTGAAACTTGAGTTACAGATTTAATATTTACTTTCATTAGTGGGAATATTACATCTTGCAGCTGTTCATTCTTTATTCATTCTTTTTATTCTTGACCTTTGAAAACACATATTTCTGAAGATGCCAGGGAGGTCATGAGACAAAAACCACAAAAAATGAAAGTTGTTTTCCTCCTAAGAACCTATTGTTGTTATATTTACTTATCAACACAGGGCTTGAATCATGACCTCACCTACATATATTCGTTTTTCAGTTTGCAGTGTTGTTATACACATCTGTATCTGTGTGCAACAAAGCCGATATAAAAGGTTCTTCCTTATTTTAAGACTGCTTTACAAAATAAGCAGTTATGCACGTTTGTTTTAAATCAAATGCATTGTTTTTCACAGTTTGGTTGTTGTATGAACTAATTCCTGGTGTTTTGTGTGTATAACGACTTTTTCTGCTATTTCTTTATTGGATTGTTTGTGATGAACTGGATTCTGGAATGAAAACCGTTAGGGCCTGGTGACTCAGTGAGCCTGGATTGTTGCGGTCGTCACTGGGTCCAGTCCACCTCCCAATTTTGTGGTCGTGGCCGTGACTCACAGTCATGTCCGTGACGCGAGTGAATCATGCTGCAGAGACCTGAAAAAGAGAGGACAAAAATCAACACTGGCAACTCTGTGTGTGTGTTTACTCCTGTGTGTGTGTGTGTGTGTGCTCTCCTCTTTTGCTGAGGGTGCTGTTACTCTGGTCTCTCACTATCATCTTTAAATTAAAGTACAGATCACAGATGACCACCATTCATGTTTTCTACGAACAGACTCTGTAGCGCCAACACAATCTGAGATTTGTTTTTCCATTGCACTACTTTTATTCACTGTGTGGACATCTTCCTCAATAACATAGAGAAAGCGTCTCCATGGAGACCACAAGCCTCATTATTTCCTGCTGTGATTCACATGAGACTGTTTAGAGTATACAGCTGCAGCGGATTTAACAACGGATCAAATATCTAAGGCCAATAATTAGGGACTCAATTACACAATCTAGTGGTGAAGCAGACACACAGCACTCTGCCCTCCCAGAAAAGAATTCCCCTGAACATCATGACTAAAAAAAAACTATTGTTAGAGTTGCTAATTTAGATATATATATTTAATATTTGTTAATACATTTAGATATACTTCTTACATCTACTTGCAATTCATGAAACTGCCCTGTCTGAGTTTATACAATTATAATAACGATAACAACAACAATATAACAACAACAATAATAATTCCATTATCTTTAGCCCTTTATCCTACAGGAGCTGGGGCCATGTTGATAATATACCATAATTATAATAATAATCCTGAGTTTTTTTCATATCCTTTCATTCCTTACTGTATCTGTCCTTACTGTATCTGTTATCCCACATCCAAGCAACGGCAAAAGAGAAACAGATAAACGGACATGACACACAAAAGATGTTAAGCTACACCATCACAACAGTCAGATGACAGATCCAATGGAAACAGCCACAGGCCTCACATTCAGGGTGGATGTTTTCAGAACATTGGTGATGAATGTCCACTGAGAGGAGCTGTTCCATCCGTCTGCACAAGTCCAGCGAAGGTGTGGTGTGGGTTGGTGAATGTGTGCTTATCTTGGAATTTAAATCAGTACACGTCTCCGCTAGTAACGAGTTGATAACCGGATGCAGCATTAATCATGTGGTGACAGAGGTCTTCATCACTGTGTTAGTAGGTGTCCTCACTAAGGGAGCAAGTCTTGTGTTGTTATAGGCTATATGATATACACGCAGCATATATATATATATATATATATATATATATATGTGTATATCTATACTCTGTGAATCATACTTCTGTGAATAGAGAAGCTACACAAGAGGGATATTGAGAAAACACTCTGTGCTCATGGGTCACATGGGCGTGGTGCTTGTGTAAAGTGGGGGCTGAATACAAACTGCACACATATACAGACACACACACACACACACACACACACACACACACACAGGTTTGCAAAGCTATCTGTTGTAGGACTGTTGTAGCCTAACCCTAACCTTAACCTAACCACAGTTCACATCTTAAACCCTGACCTCAAACAGGACCTTTGAAACTAGCTTTTGCCTCATTGGGACCAGGCACAGGTTATGCTGGTCCTCACAAGAATAGGGTTTATACTGGGAAAAGGCCTTAAAGAGGTAGTGAAAGCAAGTACAGTGTGTTGTAGCCCAGCAACGTGTCTGTTTACCCTGTTACCATGGACATTGGTCGGCCACAAACTCAGACTCAGCCCAAGGATGTGTGCAGAAGGCTCATGAGCCTCATGAGACCTTGTATGCCCTGAGCTTTGCCTCCCAGGCAGGCCTTCCCCATGCAGTGGGAACTCTGCCTACTTGATTGGCAGGTGATCAACCAGAATCCAGCCCCTTTACATCTGGCATGGAGGCATTTGATTGGTGGAGCTCAGTAGGAGGCAGCCTGAGGAGGAGTGCTGCCTGCAAGACTTTATTTTAGAGCAAACTGAGTCCGGGTGCAGCTCAGGGAGAGTCAGGAGGCGTGGGGGTGTGGGGGGGGGGCTTTTCTCCTGTTCCTCTCTCTGGTGTTATCCAACTTTCAACATGAAACACAATGAAAAGAATTTGCTGGAAAAAAATAACAGAGTGGTGAACCTGACGCCCTGTGACTCAAACGCTCCACTTGCATTCGTCCTGCTCGAATGGTACAAGCTAGAACGCAGCAAACTTTCACTCAGTCAGAACCAAGACACCTAATCTCTGTGTTTATGTGTCTATCAAGTTACGACATCACCTTCACAGAGAGGTGTGTGCACATCGAGAGCATTCTGCAGATTCCTCAGAGCAGTGATAAGCGGGGGCTTTATCGAACAGAGAGGGAGAGGCCTGTCTGCCCGTTCATACAGGGGGAGTCATAAAATACAGGTGGGAGTTTCATTATCACACCCAGTGTTGTCTATACACTATAAGTACATGATGATCTTTGTGATAAGATTCGGCCGGAAGGGAAATCAACACAACACAAAGGGTTGGGAAAGAGCCATAATGCAGCTGAGTGTCCATTTTTATATATTTATTTAAACTGAGAAGAGACACGTGGCTTTATATTCAGAGAAATATGATTCAAAGACAAACACATCAACACACAACAGACACAAGAGGTTTGAAATCCTTCAGCACATTTAATGGACAAAACTATCTTTACACAACTTGAAATGCTCTTTGTGGCTTCCTCTCCTCCCGCCCCTTTTTACTTCTTCGTCTTCTTGCTCATGTGCGACTGGTAGCACTGCTCACAGGCGATGGAAAGTCCGACAACCAGAGACACAAACTCCTCAAAGTCCATCTGGCCGTCGCCGTTGGTGTCCAGGTCCTTCATGATCTTGTCCACAGCAGCCGGGTCCTTCTGACACTGGAGGGGGCATCAAGGAGAAAACAGCAATGAAGGGATATGACGAGAAAGGAATGCGTTAGAATCTAGAACACACAATCGGTTGCCTCTCTCACCTTGAGGAAGTTGGACAGCTGGTTTTCCATCAACTCTCTGAGCTCTCGCCGGTTCAGTGTGGTGATGTTATTTTCCTTTGAGGCGTAACGGTGGAACACTTTGATGAGTGACTCCATCGCGGTTTCCAGTTCTGAAGGCATGTTTTCTGAAGGGTCTTTAAGCTGAAAAGAACAAGTTGAAATAAAGTGGAAAGTGATGATCAGGATCACTGATAGCATACAGTTAACCTTCAGTGACCTCAGGGAACTTTGGAAAGTGATTGACGGCTGATAAAAAATAAATAGTTTGAGATTAAACTTTCTCAAATGACTCTCAGAGAGGAGTGTGTTCTCTGATCAAGTGATTTAAGTAGAAACTTGTCTACGTGTGGCTTTGCTTCATTCTTAGTTTCTTGCTCCGTACTGTGGAGGAAAAAAAGGAGCGTTCCATTGCTTTTGATGCATGAAGGAGAAGCACAATACTTTGCCCTCACCCTGCTCACTGCATGAGTAATGCTCATCAGAGATAAGACCTGTTATTAAGTTGTTAGAAAAAGGCCCAGATAACCACAGCAGTGCTGACACACGATTAAAAGAAACAAAAACAGAAATCACTGTGTCTCGTGTCTGTAGAGTTTCAACGGTTCAAAAGAAGCGAGAGAAGGGGAGTGGAAAACTTTGGAAAAAGCAAATCACCAACTCCCCAAAAATGTGAAGTTTGATGCAGAAAAGGATTCAGTCCAACCACGCCCTTAGGGCAGATGGACTAGAACTCCAAGGAGTGTGTTCACTAGAGTCACATAAAGTCAAACTTGAGAAAATAAGACTTGTATCCAGCAAGCTACTAATGTATGTATGAATCTTATACATATGGTATAGCAATTATTAAATAAAGTTAGTGTGTTAGCCTCGTGCAAGAATCTTATAAAGAAAATTCCAGGTGTAAACCGACTTGGCAATAAATCCTTTCTGATTCTGATTCTGATTTTGATTCTGATTCTGATTCTGATTCTGATTCTGATCTTACAATATTCATAGGTAGCATTAGTTCTAAAGTCCATAAAAACAAGTAAGTCCAAGTTGAAATCTGGAAAAATAAGTAAACTAAGCATAAATTCCACAGACAGGAAATATTTCCCTTTAGAAAACTTGTGACTGGTGGATACGGAAAACTAGTGAAACACATTCCTTCCTCAAACTAACTGTCCCTGCAGGCGTGTCAGTGTTTGTGGAAATCCTCTGAAAGCGTCGGAGCTCAGAGAGGAGCAGCAGCAGCGTTGGATCTTACCGTGCAGAGCTGGGACGTGGTCTCTCAAGAGGAGGAGGGAAGGTAATGAAGTTTGGAAAAAGTCAAGCAATGAATTTATAGTGAGGCGACACCCAGAATGCGGTGTGTGAGTGTGTGTGAGTCTGAGTGTGAGTGTGTGTGTGAGTCTGTGAGTGAGTCAGACTCAGATATGAACAGTCCGCTCTGACTGTAACGGTGATGGGCGGTAACAACACAAACAGCAAAGTACTCACTGAACAGTGTAGATTTACTCACTTTTACTAACAGCAACCCCCACTACTTCTTATATAAAAATACTACTTTGAGAAATGTTTATGCATATGTGTATGATTTGGGGTGTCTAAGTATATACACTTATATGTGTATATGTAAAGAGTATATATAAGATATAATAGATTCTAATTGAGTAAACTTTGGATTTTGGCTAATGAATAATCAAAGAGGTGGATCTATCACAAGAGAAGAGTGGGGGAGTGATTGGGAGACAATGTGGGAAAGTGAATCAAAAGCATTTTAACACAATACGAGGGGACGTCACTAATCAGCAGCTATTGTCCCTCAGTGAGTGAATAACAACACATGTGATCAAAGGATTGACACCAACACAGAACACAATACATTTCTTATGAATGTGCAATGACAGACTTTAATATTGTACAATTATCAATATGATTTTTATTTGTTATTTTTTGTTCTCTGAATCGACGGAGGCTGCTTTGGTACTTTAGTTATATTACCAATATGTATTGACACTGTCCATTATAATAGAGCTGGAAATAAACAAATTACAATTACTTCATTTTGACATTATTTGGAAATTGAATTAGTTTTTGGGACATTTAATTGATGCATGTTCTTCTTTGTTTTACTCATTCTGTTCAACCTTCTGGTGGAGCGTCATCTTGTGGTGAAAACATGGCATTACAACCTGACTGTGAGTCAAACTTGAGAAAAGACAAGTGCATATTTGAATATAAAAGCTTCAAGTGTTCTTCATCTGCTTTGTTTTATAATGTCAAGAGCACGTGTGGGGACAGTGGGACAGATTTATATTAGATTTGATGTGTGTACACTGAAATACTAATATTTGTGTGTTGGAGCTAAAATATAATTATGTGTATATACTTATACACAGACCTGTCCCGTCATTTTGTTGTAAGAGCATTTAATTGTGATACTGTGTCTTATATGCAATTATCAATACGTTTCTACTGTAATTGATTGAATTGGATTGAGCCCTATGTGCGCCACCAAGTGGAATTGACCGGTATTACACATTATGGTCTGCATGTATAATAAACACAACTGGCTGCATACACAGATTATAATTATTACCAGAACACAGCAAAAATGTACTTGTTAACTTGTTGTTGCTACATAGTTTTTCTCATGTATTGTTCTTAAACATTTAGGTACTTGTACATAATTTGAGTATTTTCATCTGAAGCTACTTCATACTTCTACTAGAAAATTTACTTTGTTCCATTAACTGGATCTCTGAGTCTGACTTTTTGATGCATATGATCAGTTTATATAATATGATGCTTTGTCAAAGATCAAACAACCCAAAAGCACATTAAGTCGTTGGAAGAGCTTCTACCTGTTACTATTACTCCCTGAAACAATACATCAATAAAATCACAATCTGCTGTCCGGAGTCTTCTGCTTCTTCTGAACCCAGAACAGATTTCTTGCCAAAACCAGGTTTCCATCTTTGAAATCGGATTAGCTTCAGGTAAGATCAATCAAACCGTACATCCAGGGCTCAGGCTCACCAGATAGAGGCAGAAATTTAAGTTACTATTGCTCCACATCACCTGGAACATGTTACTGAAGCTGCAGCCTCTCTTCTGCCTCCATGCAGCCTATGAATCACTATAAACGGCTGCTGATGTCGGGTCTGCGTTACACTCTGCCTGGAGATCCACGTCTCCTCTCAGATGGAGGACTCAGATCGCTTCTCCCATCCGACGACATCAATCTCTCACCCTGCTGTGTGTGTCTGTCTGTGTGTGGGTGTGTGTGTGTGCCACATCATTTGAAGGCATCCGGTGCGGGATGGTAAGGGTGGGGGGCGGGATGTCTGGGTGAGGAACACAGCTACAGGCATCTGTTAATATTCAGCGTGGACACACACTGACATTCACATCACATTTATCCATCTGCGCCTTCTTCTCTGTATTTTTATTCCCAGAAGCTGATGTTTATCATTTATTTTTACCCCCCGTGCGTAAAAATGGGTAAAGATGGATAAACCGACCGATCCTTATTATATAGCGGATCACAGCTGCACATTTCTGGAGTTATTAATATGTTCCTTATGGCCTGTGGCCTAGAAACGACTCGGTTTGAATCCAGGTGATGACAACGGGGGAGTTGTTTTCTTAAGATGGCAGAGATGGATTTAAAAACAGTCGCGTCGACGATGGAAGCTCTGGTTCGCATCAGTGTGAGTACAACGTGTTTTCTCTGTTGTCTCTGTAAATATACTACACATCAGAAATAGACCTTTATGGTTATAATAGCTTCTTCCTGTATTTTTCCACGGAGAGCGGCATTTACGGTGTGTGGATGCAACGTCTCCGGGTTTCACGTTCCGGGAAAAAAGGGCCTATATTCCGGCTTTTTTTTTAAAATCTGCACCAAGAACAAGACATAGTAAACAAAAACGGAATGGGCTTTGATATAAATAACGATACAAATACTAGCTATTCCATATTCTTGGTGTAGAAAATGAATGGTTGTGTTTCCTGGTGTAATGGAGGTCCTGCACGGAGCGCCTCTTTCAGCGGGCTACACCAGAGGCGAGCGAAAATCATCTGCTCTCTTTGATTAGACATACGAGGATGTTTTGTAGTATTATCATTAACAAAGCAGTACAAAAGCAGACTTGAAATCACAGGTTTTTAGTTTTTATTTCCTCTTTTCTTCTGGATGCTCGTTTCCATGGAGACGGGATGCAGGAGACTTTGGCTGCTGGTGCTGATGCAGGGAGGGAGGAGACGTGTGTGTTGTGGATTCGTGTGTAAAAGCATCGGTCGTTATTAGGTGTAGTGATATGACTAATTGGCAGAGGTGGTGTGTGGTGGGGTCGACTACAGGTTTCCACTCGCGCACATGCACCATAGCAGCTTCTCTTCCTGCCGCTGCTTTCACGGGGAGGGAGGGAGGCAGGGGAGGAGGGGGTGGCTAACAACCCCTCCCCTCGTGTTTTTTTTTCTCATCCAAGAGGCAGCGCTCTCTTGATGCTGGGGGAAACGTGCACGTAGTCCGCTCTGCTGCCATGGCGCCCAGATTCCAGGTGAAGGTAAGGATGCGCTGTCCGCTGCGGCGCGTTTTTTCACGCCGGCCTCGGCTCTTAGCAGTGCGCAACCACCCGGGTTCCAGACGCATGACGCGGGCCTGCAGTGCGCGGTGGTGTTTACAGTTCGCTGGAGGTGCAGTTGTCGCCTGAATTTGCGACAGGAGGAGGAAGAAGACAGGCCGGAGTTGACATTGGAGAATGACACAGAGGGAGCAGCCTCATGCAGCCCCACTGGGAAACTGGGTTACTGCATATAACGTGCCTATGTAAACTGGGAAGACATTGCTTGTTTGCTCAATTACCTTGTGTGTATCAGTCTCATCGTTCTGCTGCATTAGGTGTGAGTTCGATTTTACTGTGCATGATCCCTGTGCACATTATCCTGATTCTGCAAAGCCCCACGCCGAGCCAGTGGTGGTTTGTGTTGCTGATGCTGCAACACTTCACTTCACATCACAGCAGTGACAGAATCTCCAAATCCCCTCTGCAGCACAGTCTGTCACTTTGTCTCATCCCCGGTTTCTGAAGTCAACTCATTGTGTCAGAGGTGCTGCAACAGTTTAGGTTTCAGTCTAAACAAATAAACCAATATATCAAACTGTCAAAAAATCTATAAGAAATGTAACTTACTCCTCATGCTGCACTGGGAAATACTGTCTCAACACAAAATCTGAATGCACACTCTAAGAAATCTGAGTGGTTTCACCATCTTGTTTCTCTGTGACATAGAGAAGTTGTAGTTGTGAGGTCACAGGCTTCTGCAACAGCCACCGTGTCCTCTCCTGTCAAACCCGTGTCCTTGAGCGGGACAAGGACACGCTATAGCTGCTCTCGAGTCGCAGCCTGTGACTCGTCCCATCAGCTCTGACCCCTGTGGTTACATAAAGGGAAGGCGCTGGTTCAGCATTGAGGTAAAGAAAACTATAACTCACCATCATCAAACTGTGCTAATTGATTAATGTCCTGTTTCATGATGATACATCAAACTATCTTTACATTCAACCGATGAATGAATAGAGCTGAGGATGAGATCTTTGTTTGTGTGTGTTTCAGTTGGAGAGGAGGACTTATCGATTCCGTGCTTGCACTCACATGGCACCTGCTTGTGCTCAGTTTTGCTCTGCTTGTGCTCAAACTGTACGCTTGCACTCAGACGTTTTGTATTTGCACTGAAAATCTAAACACATGAAGAGTGTAACTGAGGTTTTGAGTGAGAACTTTACACAATCCGAACATGAAGTCAATAAATCCTGCTCTCAAACTGAAAGACCACGCTTTTAAAGAAAGATGGGATAAAAAAACACATACTGATGTTGCAGTGTGGTGATGGAAGGGATGGACTATGTGCAGCGGTTGAATAATTAACGTCTTTATCTATATTTAAGAAGTGTGATGGCTGCTGTCAACTTGTCCGACACACGTTTTCCCTTTGCCCCGTCCCTCTCTTTCAATCCATTTCTTTTTCCTATGACCCTGAATCTATAGTTCAGCTGTAAGTAGGCTGGATAGGGATCTCTATACATTTCTTGTTCTGTTGAGCTCAAAACCTTTGAGTTCTTGGCTTTCAGTGTCTGGTCGGATTGAATATTCTTTAATTAGAGGGATTCAGATTAAAATCACCAATTTCCCAGGGCATAAGGCAAGATTTAAAAAAAACTAGCATATTAAAAGGACAGATATCTGTATGTGCACTCTGGTGTAGCCTAATTTAATTTTAGGGGACTCTTATGGAGGTATGCAATCAACTGACATTTGCATAGGAGGTGAAATGTGGTTTAGTCTAACGTTGTCTCCTCTTGTCCTCCCACAGTCGAACATGAAGAGCCTGGAACAAGAGTTGCATTGTTCCGTGTGTAAGGACATCGTCAAGCAGCCCGTGGTCCTGCCATGCCAGCACAGCGTCTGCCTCATGTGTGCCTCCGAGGTCCTGGTGGCAAGTGGCTACCCGCTCCCCGAGCTTCCCCCAGAGCCCAACTCCCCGGCCTCCACCCCCAACACCCGCTCGCCCCGCCAGGCACGCCGGCCTGCGCCTAAAGCCGAGCAGCGACCCATTGACCGCGTGCTGCGATCAGGTGAGGTCACAGGCGGAGATAAACATGTTTCAGTGAGACTGCATTTTTTTTTAATTTGGATTACATGTTAGTTTGTCAAATTTATGATGAATGAAATCGTAATTTTCTGTCCCTGCCAACAACTATTTCCCTATTCTTGGTTTAAGGTCCCCACCCGCCGTCGCCATCCATGCCTCGGTCCCCGGGATACGGGACGCCTGGAGGGCGGCGCCGCAAGGAGGGCCCAGCCCTGGTGATGATGTTCCCCTGTGTCCCCTGCGGCCGGGACGTGGAGCTGGGAGAGAAGGGTCTCACCGACTGTCTGCGCAACCTCACTCTGGAGCGTATAGTTGAGAGGTGGGTAGCGCACACACACACGCACACACACACACACACCCACACAGTGGTGTTGACAGTGCTGATGATGTTCTGGGCCAAATGAAAAGACGACTTGGTCCAAACACCAGAAGGTGTGAGTTCAGTCCTGAGCTGAGTTGTTCATTAATCCTGCAGAGCATGCACTGCAGCCCAGTGTAGCTAAACCCGCTGACTGTGCATTTCCCCTGTCTTGTAGCTTTGTGGTCACTTTATCACCTATTCAATACTGTTAGTCTCATTCTTTCACACTGTACATTTTTCCCTCTCTTGTTTTACATTTTCACACCATTACGTTTGGCTTTTTCCTAAATGAAACATTTCAATTTTATGCTCTTTTGCATTTTTTTTTCAAAAACATGTTTAGCAGTCCTCTCCTGATGAAATAAGTAATGTAATCACCGGTGCATGTCTAAAGATTAAAAGAACCTTTGTGTTATTTCTTCCTCCACCAGATACAGACACACAGTGAGCCTGGGCAGTGTGGCCGTGATGTGCCAGTTCTGTAAACCTCCTCAGGCTCTGGAGGCCACGAAGGGCTGCGCTGACTGCAGGTCCAATTTCTGCAACGAGTGTTTCAAGCTGTATCACCCGTGGGGGACGCCACGGGCACAGCACGAGCACATCCAGCCGACACTCAACTTCAGACCAAAGGTGAGACAGGGAGGGACGCACTGTTCATCCACATGAATAAAGGGATGAGAGACATTTTATTTTACAATACAAAAATAAATCTTTACAAAGGTTAGAGCTACAAACTTTATTCATTCTTAAATTGACCTATACTTAGATTTCTATAGATGTAGGCGACTGTGTACTCCATAGAAAAAGTCATTATCGTTTATTAGGCAATATAACATCAGCACAACATGCATCATTCGTGCACGTTGAACTCGTCTCTCCTCCTCAGGTTCTGACTTGTCCGGAGCACGACCAGGAGAAGCTGCACTTCTACTGTCGGACGTGTCAGCGGCTGCTCTGCCCTCTCTGCAAACTGCGCCGCGTCCACACCGGACACAAAGTGCTCCCTGTGGTCCAGGCTTACCAAGCCCTGAAGGTACAACTCTCAACCCCACTCGGTTTCACTCAATATCCTGAAACATGAATAAAGCGCATCAATAAAAGTAAGATTGAAGTTTGTGGTCATATGAATGATCCATAGGGAAATCTTTGCAGCTTTCAGTGTACCGGAGACAAACAGCAGAGATCACAGATTGTAGATCAGTAAATGGTTCAATGCAGAGTTTGTGTAATGATGTGTGTGACCATTAAGCTGTCTGCTGTGTACTTGCTGTTTTACAGGAGAAGATTACAAAAGAGATGAACTACATTCTGTCCAACCAGGACACAGTTCTGGCTCAGATTACCCAGCTGGAGAGCGGCATCACCCAGACCGAGGTGATTAAGACTCATAGGGCTGACGAGATGTTGATGAATGTGGACGTGACCCCAGTCATCAGAAAAATACACACACATTACAGAGGTTCCTGTCTGTTGATTTACACCAGTCACCCTTTTGTCTCAAGCATACAGTACTTTCAGTAACTTGGAGGCCTGATGATTTTCATAAAGATCCATGAAAATATTCCCTTTGGAAATGGGTGAAAATGTTAAAAACAACATCCTAACTTGATTATGTCTGGTTGACCCATCAGTCCACATTAGTGCCAAATCTTCACAACGCTGATGTTCAATCTTTCCATCAAGTTTCATGGAAATCCATTCAAGTCATCGTGACAAACATAAAACTGAACAGCCATCAAACAAACTAATGGGGAGCGGAGATGATTCATTTCATCTGAATCATCTCCGCAGAGATGATTCATTTCATCTGTTCCTGTGCACTTCAAACACTGAATGTTTTGGCGAATCTTCTCCAGGGAAAATGAATCAACATGGCTGTAGTGCATCAGTTATTATCCGCTGGCTGTGACAGTCCTCAGATGCTTGAGCTCCGTCCGTCTGTGTCATTCATCACCAGGTAAACAGCGTGTCCGCCCGAGAGCAGCTGGCCCAGAGCATCAGGGACCTGACCGCCGCTCTGGCCGAGCGCCACGCCTCCCTCACCGGGGCTCTGGAGACGGCCCGGCAGAAACGAGGCGAGGCGCTGTCTGCTCAAGTGGCGGAGAGACGGGGGTTGATGGAACACGCGGGGCTGATGGCGTTCACCCAGGAGCTCCTGAAGGAGTCCGACCAGCCCTGCTTCGTGCAGGCTGCTCGCCAGACTCATAACAGGTCCTCCATTTCTTTATCTTTGGCGTCGCTGTCTGTCTTGATTGAACAATCCTTGGATCATTTATGTCTTGTTTTGAGAAATTTTTCCTGATAACAGAAAGTGCAGAGATACAGGAAATGTAGGAAAGAGGAGGGAAACAGGGGACTAGCTTCTTAAGATGTTACCTCAACTATTTACTATATTTTTGTCTCGTTAAATATTTTCCACCGTCTTGTATTAAATTAATAAATAAGTAGAATAAATTTGGCAAAATCATAAACAAATGAATAACTCTTCACAATTGCCTATTTTAGTTCCATGTATTATTTAATAATACCAATATAATAAACTTAACTCCTAAACCAAAGACCTAAACCAAAATTCTAACTAGTACACCAAGTATTCATCCGCAGCTGAAAATAGCACAATTTACTATTGTTTGTTTTGTCTGAACCCGACAGTTCACCAGGTTTAAGGGAATCACTTTGCACTTTTACACAAATACAACACTATTTCAATAACCTGTCTTCAGGAGAAATGAAGGTGCAGGAAGTTGGAAAGAACTGAGAAAAATATGTATGTGATGGGTTCTTTCATGAAATTTGATAATATTGAAATAAATACAGAATGATGTCAGCCTTATCTTTTAAAAATAACCCTCCTCCACTGCCTCCTTATCAATCTGTCTCCCTCCCACACAGCCTGATGGAAGCATCATGTGAACATCCTCCTTTAATCTTCTAACACTGCTCCCCCTGTTTCCCTCTGCACCAGGTTGAGCAAAGCTATTGAGAATCTCCAGCATTTCAGCCTGGCTGCCGATCCGTCGTTCAGACACTTCCAGCTGGACGTCTCCAAAGAACTCAAACTCCTGACGGAGCTGAACTTCATCCAGGGTGAGGAGGGGAGTGGGCCAGGATGGAGACGAGATAGAGAAAGAAGCGATTGAAGAGGCAGAGAAAGAGGGAGAGACGAGTTTTTAATGACGTCCTATCTCTACGATGTTTGTGTTGGAAATAGCATCAGCTACGAACACGCCTGGCGTCTGCACTTTGCAGTTTGAGAGCTTGTTAAACTGAGACCTGTGGAAACGCTGCTGGCCTTGTTTTAGTTTGAAAACTCAGGGAAGTGTTTTAATCTGAAAGGGCGGAAACTGAGAAGTTGGGAAACGATGACGTAGACGCTCACAACCACTTGCTGATTGGGTCTTTTAGATTAGATTCATCACATGACCTAAATACAGCATTTTACAATGTTACTGTTAAATGTAACAAGCTGTTATTTGAGCACACCGGTACACACATGCCCAGTGTATGTGAGTAGTTACAGGTTGGGGCGCATTATTATTGATGTAGACTCATGTGGAGCCAAAACAGTCACTCGGATAGAGATAATTTTAGTTTGAAAATGCAGTTTTTCAAATTAAAATGTAGTAGAATGGGTGTGGCCTCACTCTGTGTAATAAAGCTGCAATGCCGTGAAATATAGTGAGAGAATGTGATAAGAATGAAGCTGGTTGTAAAACTCTGACACCTTTATATGAGCATTCTTACTAACAGAGACTCAATGTACTCATCACAGCGCCCTTCGCTCCAGTGATTGACACCCAGCGCACCCTGGCCTACGACCAGCTCTTTCTCTGCTGGCGACTGCCCCAGGACTCCGCGCCGGCCTGGCACTTCTCCGTGGAGTACCGGCGGCGGGGCGTGGTGCCGGGGGGGGCGTCCCGAGGCGGGATCAGAGGAGGGCTGTCCGCCGCCCGCTGGGGCTGGCAGCGACTGGACGAGGTGAGCGGGACCAGTGCCGTGATCGACAGGCTGGAGATGGACAGCGTGTACGTGCTGCGCGTCAGAGGCTGCAACAAGGCGGGATACGGGGAGTACAGCGAGGAGGTGTACCTGCACACCCCCCCGGCACCAGGTGAGGCGTGCACCCTGAACCGTGCTGTCAGCCTCTTTAACATGTTGACAGAAGGAGTTTGACTTGGCCACAGGGGAGGCCGCACCCAGAGGGAAAGACGGGTACAACAAGAGGTCAAACTCTGCCCTAGATTGTCAGTTCCCCTGGTAACAAGATGTGAAGAGCACTTTTAGACATGAAATATTGATGGGAAAAGAAAAAAGCAAAATAGTAAAGAGAAGAAGGATTCTATCATTATGAAATCAAATAATTGCAATTTAAAAAGTCTTGAATATTGGGTGTGTATAGAGTCGCCTCTTTGTCATTTACATGCTAGACAGGTTTGTAAAAGCAGGAACACATGATGCCAACAAACAGCTGAATCCTCTCATTCCTCAAGGGAAGTGTAGTTTCAAAAGAACTACAAACAAAAGTTTCGTAAGTTGAAGTCCATATGTGAAATGTCATGGATGATTACGGCTAGGATAATTTTTCTTTTCAGTTTCAGTAATAACTTTGGTTTTTATTTATATTTATTTGCACCTGTTTATTGCCTCAAAGACTTTCATTTTACTAGTGTTGTGTTTAATTTTGTGAATCTTTTTGAAAGATGGAGCTAAAAAGTTGGGATGAACTATGATTTCCCTCCTCACCTGCATCAAGTATCAAGTCTTCCAAAACAGATATGGAGGAATCTTCTGTTATTTCCGGTTGATGACGTAAAACCACTTAAATCAAAGTGTATGAGAGCTCCGTGAAAAAAAGAGAGAGAGAGAGAGACAGATATCCACAGAGCTGAGCTGCAGTCGCTGTCATCCAGGAGCCATTCATCTCCTCACACCTGCAATTATTTACCAGTCACAATAAGAAGCATTGTGAAGCTCTTAATAATTCATTCTCTTTCTTTTCTACCCATCCCACTCTTCTTTTTCAGTTCTTCCCCCACCTGTCCTCACATCTCCTCACTTCCTCCCTCTCTGTTCCCTCATCTCTCTCTCATGCATCATGTCCATCTCACAGCTTTGTTCTCGTCATCCTCTTCTGCGCTACATCCACGCTGCCAACCTACACGCCTCCTATGGAACGTAAGAAGTGCATTCATGTCCCTCGACCCCATTGATTCTCTGCTCCTCTCCTCTCTGTTTGTGGTCATCCCATCATGCATCCTCCGCCCACTCACCCCTCTCTCTCCCGATAACGAGATCTGTGCGAGCGCTGATGATGAGGTTTGCACGTTGTTAAGACCTGGATCTTAACAACGTGGATGGGATTGAGATCCAGGGCTTTTTTTTTAAATGGTGAAGTTGTTGAATTCCTCCTGTCTCTGTGATCCAAGGCCATTTTGTTTCCTTCCTGCTGTTGCGAATGTTCCCTCCTTAAACTCCACCTCTCAGTTGGAGGAGAGTGCTGTTTCTTTGCGTTACCTTCTCTGTTTTACTCCCTGAGTCATCAGTGTATAGGTCAGTGTGCTTGTCTACTGCAGTGCTGGTGGGAGGACGTGCATGCCTGCTCCCAGTTTCCTCTCTCCTCTCCCATTGGCTGTAAATAGAGATGGACGACGTGTTGTACAGAAATCAAGCTAATATATCCCGGATACAGGTTTTGTCATCTTTGGATTTTTGCTTTCTCGGGAAAGTAAAAGTCTTTATATCCTCCATTTTTATATAGTAGCTAGTCCGCTGTAAGAAGTGTCATCTGAGCATTTCAGATGTCTTCAGACAAAACACACACTTCTGTTTTTTACACGTGAATTTATACAGTTATATTTGACCCATTACACCACTTTTCTGCGGGTTACTCCACCCGGGTCCGGACTCTACATCCTGGAGTGATCTAGGTGACATGGCTTGACTTTTGGGAATCGGTCATGTCGTCTCTCTCTCTATTTACAGTCGATGGTCTTTCCTCTCAATCATTTATTATTCTCCTCGTTTCTCCTCGCTGCTTTCTGACTGTGAATCCGCAGCACCTTCCCTCCACTGCCTCCTGAACCTCCTTTCTGAATGCACCCGTGTCTTCTCTTTGAGCCTCACGTCTTCTTCCCTTCTTTTCCTGTTTCTGTGGCGTCCCCCATCACAGTGCTCAACTTCTATCTGGATTCCCGTTGGGGTCTCCATGCCGACCGGCTGGTGGTCAGTAAAGAGCAGCGCGGGGCTCGTAGCGTCCCCGGCCTCTCTCTGCTGCAGGCCGCTGACCAAGCCCTCACTTCCTGTCACCTGACTTCGGACCTCCTGGTCGGGGATGTGGCGATCACACAGGGGCGTCACTACTGGGCGTGCTCAGTGGAGCCAGGGATCTTACTTGGTGAAGGTAAGTCAATTCTAGTTGAATAATTTACATGTTCACGAATGCTTTAGTGATCAATTTCCAAGTGATTGATTGATTGATTTTCTCTCATGAACAGGTGGGAGTTGGTTTGGAATCCAAACTGCAAGAGTGGTTTCACCTCCCTCAAGATATGGCCAGTCCACGGTGAGTAGCCGTAATATGAAATGGTGAATAATGAACACAAGGAAAGGAAAGTGCAGAATGTTACAGTGAATCCCAGTGGAGGTGTAGTCTCTTTTCTGTATCATGTGGAAAGTGGAGTGAAGACTAGCTTGGAGGATTTGGAGACATACAAATTATAATTTGGTGTAAAGTAAAATCACATTTGTGTTTAAATGGGAAAGTAAAGGCACAAATAGGATTATAAATGGGTTTGAAACTGATCTTTAGTTTATTTAATTGTCACACTAACTGGTAATCCAGCTATAGACTGCAAAGAACACTGGTCCCATCAACCCAGGTCCCTAGAGAGCGAGTCCATGAAAACAAGTAAAATAAAATGATCAAAAACATCTAAATATAAAGATCACAATACTTAATAAATCACAATAAATGTTTGAAATGTCCATCTTCTGCTGGACATGTGGTCGAGCAGTCATGTGAAAGCCATCCTGACAGATCTGATTGTATAAAGAAGGAGACCAACCCTTATCTGTTCCTCTGCAGCTACGACCCGGACAGTGGACATGACAGTGGAGCAGAGGACGCCTTGGACTCCGCCCCCCCCTTCTGCTTCCTCACCATGGGGATGGGTAAGATCTACCTGCCCCAGCACAGCTACCACCACCACAACAACCACGGCAACAGTAACCGAGACCCCATCACCAACGGGAACAGCCCCTCTTCGCCCACGGGCCTCACCTACCCACTACCCCCCCCGGCTGGGTGTGTGCCTTGACTTTGAGAAGGGTCGGGTCACCTTCTACGACGCCCACTCCCTGCGCCCCCTGTGGGAGGGTCACGTGGACTGCTCCGGCCCGGTGTGTCCAGCGTTCTGTTTCATTGGTGGAGGAGCCCTGCAGCTGCAGGAGCTGGTGGCCAATCGCAACGCAGATCAGACGCCGGTCAGAAGGGTGACCATCCAACCCCGCGTCCCCACCTTAAACAACAATTGATGCCTGATCTGAGGTCATATATGGTTATTTGGAATGTAATTGGTAATTGTGAAGTATTTACTCAGCTAGAGCGGAAGGTTAGACATCTCAGCGATTTTCTTTGGTATTTAATTTTCTTTTTACGAGAAAAATGTTTCTATAGCAACAAATATGCAATGTAATTAAGTTTCTTACATTTTTGTTATGAGCGGTTTTGCAAGATGTATTGCTTAAGTGGTGTTGGAATATCCAGCACTTGATATGTACTTATATCTTTGATGCTTGCACTTAGCGGCTATGTTGAGTATGTTTATAAAGCTAATGTAGATACAGCACCTCACTATCAGTTATATTTACTATAGAAGCTTTTACTGTGTCACTTCATGTCCTTAATGCTTAAAGCTTCACATATGTTCGATTTATATATATATATATGATTCAATTGTGAGTATAAAAAAGGTCCTGAATATTTTATTGCAGCCGTGACTTAACTTTCACAGTCGTGAAACCAAAGTGGTATTGTCTTCATGAGATGTAAATGTGGTAAATTAGAGGTAGAGAGGAACAATAAGGCAATACTGTAATTAGAAGCAATTATACCTCTGCTGCATATAATCACTAGTTTCCACAGTCCTGTTTGTGCATCGCTATTTTGTTTTTCAAATTAATTAGTGCCTGCGTGTGTGAGTGTGTGTGTGAGTGTGTGTGTTTGCGTGTGTGTGGTTTGGCTGATTCATTGTCTGACAGCAAAACTTTGTCTCCTTTGATTCTTTTTAAACTTGCTTGATTCTAAGTTAATGGGCAGCGCTTCTTTTGGTCAGCAGAATAAATCCATGTAAACTTCACCTGCTGGCAGAATGTTTGCAAAAGAAAAAACAGATCAAGGAATTAAACACTGAATAAATACAAACTGTTTAAATTACAAAACACACCTTCTGTTTCTTTTTGTTGTTTGTGGAAATTCAATCGGCTTCATCCATCTGTTTCACCTGTTCAAAAGAAAAGGGATCATTGCTGTTGTTTCACCACTAGGGGGCAGCAACACATCGCCACAACATCTCCAGCCTCATCCTAAATCACTGCAGCTACTGTGATGCTCAGGATATTTGTATTCAGACAGATTCATAATTGAACCAATTATTCATTAAACACATTAATTTGTTAGAGGAAATTGACAAACATAGATTTTTTAATTAGCTTTTGAGCTGAAAAACATTTAATATTTCCCAGATTTCTTTAATAAAACTGTTACAGATTCAATTTGATGGATTTCCTCCTTTGATGCTTTTTTTCGTGCTGTTCTTTTTTTCCAAAAGCATATTTTGGTTTTGTTTACATACGTATTATTTCATGTACTTGAACATACAATGATATGATACTGATAAGTACAGTCATTGAATGCACACATACTGTATATATATACTACATTAAAAAAACACTACAGACACATCTGTTTTGTAACTAAGATATACATATATTATATATATTTATTAAATTAATACATATATGTGTGTGAGCATGTAGTCTGTACACCCATGCATATATAGTATTATATATGGATATATAGTCATATATACATACTCTTTTCCTTTTGTCCTACCTTCCCGATGGTTTAATGAAGTGCCAAGAGCCCCATTTATCAGTTAACTACAACTTAATAATAATAATCATGATAATAAAACACATGACACAACCTACACATAATCATAATCATGTCTGGTTATGAGATTCATGCTCAATGAAACACCTTGGGTGAGGGAATGATGAATAGTAACGACCATCTGCTTGTGATCGAGATGCTCGCACCTCACACGTGTAGTTACTTAGCATTCCTTATGTAAATGTAATGTAAATCGCCCGAGTTTACCTTTTATGAGCTTCGATATGAGAAAATCCACATATGTGTTTAATTGGACCCACATTCAGGGGGAGACTGCAGAGGGATTTGGGTTTGCCTCGACCACAGAGGGAAAATAAAAAAAAATGCTGAGAATCAAGAGAAGAGAAATGGAGCTCACAGCCTTGACACAAACCAACGTTCTTTTTTTTAACGTCCTAATACACACAGATAAAAATACTGCGTCCAAAGAGAGGTTTAGCTCTGATCCTTCATGATATAGATGCAGTGGAATGTACAGTAAAGCATGGACACCGCTCTGCACAGCGCTCCGCCCCACCCCCTTGTGCTCGCTGCACCTCTCTTCTTTAGTCCAAATCTGTAACAGATTGGGTTTAGTCTGACTGGAGGTATGCAGCCACAACACCACATGTATGGGGTCTGCATAATCCCTCCGCCGAGCATTAAGCGCACAGCATGGGCATTCTTTTAAAGACCTGGCAGGAATTACCAAATACATAATCTCCGTGGTCATCATTTAGTAAAGTTCAGAGGGAGAGGATCGGGGAAGGGAGTCGTCCCAATGAAGCATCTCAGAGATATATGCATTCAGTCTGGGAGAAGCAGCGTGTGGTGCCATCTGCAGAACACATAGGACCGAGTCGTTCAGGACTCAACTGTCTTACACAACGTGAAGCTGAACCACATGTTTGAAAAAAAAGCTGATTTGTCTGTTAAACGGCCTTCATAGCCTGGAGGGGAATATACTTTTATTATGGGGAACCTGCTTGATCGTATTTTCCTGAACTGAAACTATCATCATGGATCTGTGAGGTGGAGGCCGGCAGTGGGAATTATAAAGGCAGGGGGGAATTAACATTGTGTTTGTACTGTAAATTCCATGTCCGACAGATGCACTTCATCATATGCATCATATCTGTGGAGCTTTTATTTGATTGAAGACTCTGACACTTTATTAATCTTCATGAGAACAATCCTCGAAGATCACGCTCACCAGAAATGACAAGTCTAATTTCCCTGTAATCCACTGCTCCTCCATGTGTAACAGGTTATTTGCTGAAGGGATCGAATCACATCCACATCCTTCTTTTCTCTTCAACTCAGTTTGCTCTGCTTTTAAATGTAATAATGTCACGTTGATATCATTCCTCTGGACACCGCTGAAACATTTATATCTCTCTCTCTCTCTCTCGTCCATCCATCCAACCCACGAGCAACATCAATAATATACAACTTCCTGCTTTTATCGCACTGATAATCTGAATCGAGGTAGAAGGCGAAAAAGAAAAAAAAATCAATCAGCTAAATGTTGACTAAGAGGATTTGAGGGGCATAGCAGGGCCATCTTCCCTCACGATAATACATGAGGGGTGACAGTAATGCTAGACTGATCCCATATGGCCGCATACGTACAGTAACCCGGTGCACTGCATTGTGGGAGAAGGCACAGGGATAATTGAGTTTCACATTTACACTCCAGTGGCAGGTCCAAGACTGCTCTTTGTTTCTCTCTGGTCAATGATGCAATGGGTGCTGGGCATTGATCGGCCAGTTAATCAAACTGGATTTAGAGTTCATAATCAGACAAGTGTCCTGTGACATCAAAAGATCATTTGAAATAACCGCGTTCTGGCCAAGATAAGAAGATTTCCCCCACTCTACTGTTTTTTCATTAAATAGAGAACACATACAGCCTGCTGCTAGGTAGCTTAGCTTAGCATAAAGACTTGAACTAATAGGTACCATCTAGCTTACCCGCACCTCTGAAGCTTATTCATTTACAAGCTATATCTCATTGGTCTAATCTGTGCAAAAACAATGCAGAAATGTACAATTTTTACATATAATATTAAACAATTCTTCATTAAACTGTCAAACAACATCTAGATCTGTGTTACACATTTTGTTTACTTGTTTACACACATAATCCAGTGTTCACACCCAGAGAAATCCAACTTCCATGATCCCCCAAAAACTTACCAATGACATCGAACTAGGTTTTTTCTGATTGTTTCGATTGAGTGACACCAAGTGGCCGGAGTAACATATTGTGCGTTTCAAAGTTGCGATTATCTCCCGGCTGTTTCACATTTACTGAACAGTAAAGGGAGTGGTGTCGTTTTTTTGAAAACCAAATTTTGGCAAGAGAGCAAAAAACCACAACTTTTCAAAATGTCACAATACCACTTTAAAGCAGCCATAATTAATCAATTTGAAAACATTAAGGTAATTACTATTGTAAATCATCACCTGAATCTGTTGCCACCCACCGCTTTTATGATCTAATAGTGAGTAATCGTTTTTTAGTGCATGATGCAGCAGGTGGCTGTAAAGGTATGAACACAACCTGCTTTGCACTTAATGGCTAGTTATTAAAGTGGAGCCTTTAGCAGCCAGGTCTTTGTGTGAGGAGTTGGCAGAGAATGAGAGCAGATCCAACACAGGCTGGATGTTGCACTTACATTTGACGAGTAGCAGAAACTCGACTCCAAATGACTGGACGTTGTACTGACTGTGTAAATATGCAAGTGCAAGTTAACATGTTCGCATATTAACTTAAAAGGTGACGATATTTTGTGTTGAAATCTGGTTTCCACTGCTCCTGAGAGGCTTGAAACTGTTCAGGTTTAACGACGGTGAAGAAACCAAGACCATGGACATCCCATAGTTTGTGGAATGATTTCATCCTGAACCCAAAGGAACGATTCGCTGGTTCAAAACTATAAAATCCTTCTTTCGGAAAATGTATTACATAGCTTTCGGTCCTGAGGTGTAACTTTAAAGCTGGCGTAACTTCAGATATACTGTATGTTTTTACACTTTGCCTGTAACTTAACAACTAGGATATTATTGTTTCCATAAAACCGAGGAGTGGAATAGCGTTTTCAGCGAAACTAATGATAGAAAGTTCTTTGTACGGAGCAGCGTGAGCAGGTGTGGGGCGGCTGCATGTGTGGTCGGACACCAGGAGTTTTGATCGAGGCTTTAAGTCGTATGTGACACATCCAGTCAGTCAGTCAGTCAGTCAGGAAGGCGGCACAGTTTTGAGTGGTTTTCCAGCCCTGGTCAGACATGCTGAGTCAATAACCCCTGCACAGTTAAAATTCCAGGGTCTCCGAAAGTGAAAGGAAAGTCAAATCAGAATGTCAACAGGGGATCCGTAAACCACACGTTTCCTGGACGCCTCTGTCGGGGCCCAGCTGTGCATACATCATGATATGTGTGTACAGTTAGAGAAAGAAATAAAAGACAGAACGCGTGAAGGAAAGGAATAAATTAAGACGAGTATGGACCTGCAGCAACAGATACCAGCAGATGTACACATGGAGTGTGTGGGGGGGGAGTTGGTATTTGATCTATGACGAGAGAAAAACAGTCCAAGCAGCCCTGTGAAGTCTGACGCGGCTGTGGTCCTCTCTGTTACCGTGTCAGTGCTTCCCGACGGCCCACCCTGGCCTCCTCGTCCTGTCTCTCCTCACCTTCCAGATGCTCGCCCAGTGAAGGGGTGAAAGGTTGGCAGGTGCCTGGGGGAGCAGCGAGGAGCCCCGGGGGTCAGATTTCTGAAAGGTCAAGCAGTGGCAGTCTCGTGGTGGGAGGAGCGAGGGGCACAATATGGCTTGTTGTCCTGCAGGGTCGACTTCGGAGACGGACAGGACCACAGAGCAGCGGTCTCACCTAATCAACTTCATTTAAATGGCAATGACAGCCTGTCTGAGGAGGCCACAATCAGCTTTCAGGGTATTACCCACCGCCCACAACAAATCCATAATCCTTGAGTCCTTGACCTTTTTGCATTTTCAAACGTAAAGCCGCCGGTGGTCGAAAAAAACATCTACACTGAATCTGAATTCAACCCAAGAACTGATCTGCAATCACAGAATAGAAAGGTTGCTCCACTTTCAACTGACAATATGTGACATCAGCACAATCATTTAACTCTCTAGCTTGTTAGTGGAATGAAATTAATTAGTAGATTGAAATCATATTGATGTGTTTCTAGTTGACTGAACCTGCAACATGACCCTGAAGTGCAAAACACAAAAGGCATGAACTTCTAATGGAAACAAAAGATTCCTACTTTGTGTTTTTTTTATCTATTGTTGTGTTATATTTTCGCCGTAGTGTTTTATGGTTTTTTGTTCTTTTGTATTTTATTTTCTTGTCAGTCGTTGTTTTCTTATTTCGCATCGTGGTTTATAATTTTTTATTATTTGCCGTTGTGTTTTGTGATTTGTCGTGTTTTCTTCTGTAGTGTTGCATTTTCTAATTTGCCGTTGTGGTTTGTAAATTGCCGATGTCTCCTCTTCTTTGCCGTCTGATTGTGTTTTGTACTTCAGGGCCACCGTACCTCATCCCCCGAATGCCAAATCTAATCTGGTGGAACGACAAAGCATGTTGTGTACATAACGAGTGACCGAAGGCAACATCTCGTATGGACCCAGTGATGCATCCACTAGTCGACCTAATGAGTTTTTACATGTGACTCAATGTTCAGTTTGGCGTGTTTGGCTTCCTAATGCATGTCCCTGCTCCTCCACAGCTCCCTCATTGCATCGCTGGCATGAATCAATGAATGTTTGCAATGTGAACACTGAACTCAATGTGTCACTGTCTGAAGCTACACTGTTTACAGCTCCAGTGATCAGATTTAATGCACCCGTACTGTAGCTACCTCTCCCTATACGACCTGTGTGCCAGAGATCTATCAAAGCGAAATGATGCAGTGAGCAGATAAGACTACGAGACAGAATTTCCCATCTTCCCCTCCCATTACCATCCATTATGTACACACAGGATGAGGTCAGTGTGTTCTAGTCTAGACGCTCATCACTACATCATCCGCCCCTCGTAGAGAACACGGCGCTGACCCACATTAATACGTTTATAATCGATACCTCCGCAGGACCCCTGTGCGAGGACTCGCTTATCAGATGTTGGAAGGAAATTGTGCAGTCCAATTTAAAAATGGCCCACCGGGGGAAACTTTCATAACCGTGTGCCAATTAGTTCCACTGTCAATAATGCTAATGCCAGAGGACATTGTGTTCTGGGGTGAGAGGAGCAGAGGGACAGATGGAGGAGGGAGACATCATCAAGCTCGTGCCATTGTTAATGGCTGTTACACTGACAAGAGGCATTTGATCAGACACACACACACACACTCATATACATTATGGCTCCGTGGTTATGAGGGGAAGGGGGGGGATTGTGTTACGGGGGCAGCATTACACAACCCATGAAGATAATAAGTAATGACGTCTTCTAAAGGTCAACAAACAAAGCACTAGTGGGACAAATGGAGGCCGTGTGATGAGATTCATTAGGACAGCATTGAGAGCATGGAGAGCGAGGAAGACGGGGGTGAGGAGGGGCCAGAGGGGGGCGAGGGGGGGGGCGCATTCCTCTGCTGTTGCACCGCGGCCGTCACAGCAGCACACGAAACAGGTGTGTGTCTGTACTCCGGGGCCGCGGGGAGCAAGACAAGTGCTACTCTCACACGGTTCAGACCGGTCACACTTGACCACACTCCGACCTCCGGACCCCATCGAGTGGCCCGAGGCTTCATTAAGTCGCCCTGAAGCAGCACCAGGGCTCCCCCGCAACTGTTATCGTGGCAATTTAACACAGACGCTCGCCCGTCCCGAGATGATCTTGACCCGAGGATATTTATGAGCCGTGCCCACGTCAATGTCAGAAGCTTCAGACTTTAGGGACCCCCCGTGGAGAAGCATCAACAGACTCCTCCGCCCTGATGGGTCTACTTTGATACGCGCTCACCTCACCTGTCTGGGGAACGTCTTACTAAACTTACAAAGTCATCCCGCAAGCACAACACAACTCAGAGTCGTCCATGTGAGCACAGAGAGCATTTTAAAAAGGGCCGGTGACTTTTAAACTTGGAGGTGCAATTGATTCATGAAAATGTGTTTCGTTATTCTGAGACACCGACAAAACCCTGATTCATGAATTTGGTGAAAATGCAACTTGCTGGGCACAGAAGTGAAATCAACACTTGATACCTGACTTTGACTTGACTTCCATCTAATTCAACAATTTATACTTCAGGTCCTTCCTCCTGCATGATCCGCCCAGATGCCACCCCTCACCTGTTTGTTGGCTGCGTCATTGTGTACCTGAATAACGTTTGCACTTTGTTTATTGTCTTTGTAGAGTGCCAGGTCTAATGAGTAACTTTTTATTACCTCGGTCAAGAAGGCTGGTTTCACCTCTGTCTGTTTGTTTGCAGGATTAAACTGAAACTACTGAATGGGATGGGAGAGGCTAAGAGGGAACCTGTTCTGGAAAACAGGCTGCATCCGTAATGACCTTGGCTAATGGACCTTGGTGGAGGGTTGCGCACTACTGAGTTCCATTCTAGTTATTTGTGCCTTGTTGTTTTATCGCTCGACCGGAGACTTCCACAGGATTCTACAGATTTTCAGAAAACCCAGGAAAATCTTACGGTCTACATTTCCAAATTTCTTCTGAATTCCCTGAAATTAGTTTTGAATAACTCTGAGGTGAGCTCAGGTTGCCAAGCTTGAAGATTTGAGCGCTTGTTTCATCACTTGAAACCACTCCCCACTGTTCTCCCAGTAAACTTCCACACTGGTGCTTTTCCAGGCCCGACTCTCAAAAACAAAGCCTCAGCGTGAAAGATCTCGTGCTGCAGGCTCATTCCTCTCAGACGAGTATCAGATCTTTCTCCTCCACCAGCGATATCCTGGAAGCTGTGGGACACGGTGACGCACTTTTAGTCACCCTTTCCTTTTCCAAAACACACACTCACACACACATCTAACGACAACATTACACACAGCTCTGTTCTGCGGCTCAGGAAACAGAGGGTTCCTGTTTTCGAGTCCCGAGCTCTATTGTTATCTTAAACAGTGTTTTTACAGTCTCTCTCTTTCTCTCCCTCCCTCCTTATGTCTGGCTCTGTCCCTCCTCTCACCCTCTTATGATATTACACAATAATTATCTCGTATAGCTCTTTAGTAGCACACATTCTTATCTGCACTTCTTCACTCGGCTAATATTGACAAAGCCAGAGAGATAAGAGTCAACACAACCGTCCATTACCACTTTTCCCTTGTTTTACCTCTGCCTCTTATCTGTGCTCTCTGGCCGGAGTCAAACACAGTCACTCCCATCGCTGCACTCGAGGATGAAGCATCTTCTCTTTGCCATCGCTCTCTGTCTCTGTCAATCCCTCTCTCTCACACACACACACACACACACACACACACACACACACACACACACACACACACACACACACACACACACACACACACACACACACACACACACACACACACACACACACACACACACACACACACACACACACACACACACACACACACACACACACACACACACGGCCTTCCTGAGCCTCTCCACCACTATGCAGACTCTGGGAACTGAGGTGCTGCACACAGTGAAGGTGCTGAGGTCGGGGGGATTGAAGAAAAGTCTGGATAAGCAACAGCTGGATTTAACACACCATTAAAGTCATTGGTTGTTCAAGCTGCACCTGCAAATCCCTCGAATCCCCCCCCCCGTGTAAACCTCTCTCTGCTCCCCTTCCTCCTCTCCTCTTTTCTCTGTTGCCATCTCTTCTTTCGTCCACATACTCAATCACCCGTTCGTTTTTTATTCCTGGTCCTCTCAGCTTTCTCTCTCTCT
Organism: Pseudopleuronectes americanus; assembly: GCA_038501795.1. NCBI lineage: Eukaryota > Metazoa > Chordata > Actinopteri > Pleuronectiformes > Pleuronectidae > Pseudopleuronectes > Pseudopleuronectes americanus. The sequence continues at coordinate 5,507,675 of CM076731.1, forward strand.
CTCTCTCTCTCTCTCTCTCATCTCTCTCTCTCTCTCTCTCTCTCTCTCTCTCTCTCTCTCTCTCTCTCTCTCTCTCGCCCTCAACCATGAACCACAGATTAAGTGGTGTCAACATTTTAAATTACGATTAGAGATCATAGTGACCGAATAATATCATGGTTGTCAGGTTTATGGCAGAATTATTACAATTTAAAATGCTCAAAACGTAGGTTAAATCATATATGAATTTGAAATAAAACATTATGTGAAAGGTGTATATAATGTACAAAATCTTTTATAGATTTGTATTTTCTTGTCTACCTCATTCTGACCTGCTTTCCCTGCTGTGTGGATCAATAAAGTTTTATCTTATCTTATCTTAATATAGCAACATTATTATTGAGGAAGGAAAGGGAAAAAAGCAAAAGGCAATCTCCTTTACTGGCAGTGGGAGATAAGTCCATCCCTTTTTTTATGGTTCTTTATGAAAAATAACTGTTCCCACCTCTTCCCTTATTCCCGCCTTCCCTGTCGCCTTTCTTGTCACAACCTGCCCTCCTCCTTCATTCTCTTTTACTCTCTCTCTCTCTCTCTCTCTGAGTCTGGTGGGCTCCCTCTCATTCTCTCCATTCCAGTGACTCCACCCGCTCGCAGGCTGTTGTGTTGTGTCTGCCAGGCCTTCTCGGGCTGGAGCGCAGGTTTCCTGAGTACTGGAACGGAACAGGTGCTGGCAGGGAGACGCACTGAGAAAAGCCAGTTCCCCTGTTCCCACTGAGTGTTTCTCACACACACAGACACACACACACACACACACACACACACACACACACACACACACACACTACTGCTCATACCGATACAACACAGGCAGGGCACGGCACACATGCTGAGCTTGTGATGCAGTGTGTCAGGTGTGAGCTCACCTGGATTCAGTTTTGTTTTATGGAGACAGTGGAGCAGCCTGACCTTGACAGTCTGATATGTATCACGTCACATATTATTAAGTGCAGAGCTGCATAGAAATGTATTAAAACCAGTACAGGTGTTTTTTGTTGTGACGTTTTATGAGAAGGTGTAAATATTGAAATGAATCACTGCGACTCTTGACTCGGACGGAACGTTATAACGTAATGTTCTGAGGAGCACCTGGATTTCTCCTACACCGACAAGTCAAAATGTAATGTAAAAACAGCCTGTTATGATTCATATGTTTTTTTTTATTTATTTGAATAATAATAGAGCTCCATGATAGAGGTTAGCACTGTCGCTTCACATAGTCTCATCTCAACAACCCGAAGGTACTTGGTTTGAATCCCAGTTTGGCCGGGGCCTTTCTGTGTGGAGTTGGCATGTTCTCTGTGTCTCTGCATGGATTCTATCCAGGTATTCATGCTTCCTCCTAAAATCCAAACACAAGCAGATTGGGGTTAGGTTAACTGGAGCAAATGTTTTATGAATTTGGGCAATACAAATAAAATTAGATTTATTGAAAAGGTCTATTGTGATTTGTTTAAATTAAATTTACCATTATGTTCCTTCCTACATTAAGATTTCCCAGATTCATAGTATTAACCGCAAATATGTCCTGGTTTCTGTTCAACAAATACTGGGATCTACAGCTGGTCTTTCTTTTATGACAGTAGATTGAACATGTATTTCTCTGAAGGTTAAAATGCAATGTAGAAGATTGACATAGTTAACTTAATAAAAGTTATTATCATAGCTGCAATAACCTGTCCGCTGCGTAAACCGCTGTCCTTTTCTGAAATCACAAAGCCATTCAAAAGATAAAATAACCTCAAATGACGCTGCAAAGATAAGATCAATTTTGATTTCAGGGTTTAAATATTTACATTTTCCGCAAACAGACATAAACCATTCCAACATAAAGAGAAAACACATGCTGCAACGCTCCTGCAGGCACAGAGATCATCACTCGAACTATTAACACTTGCGCAGACGAACATAAACACCACAGCTCTAAGAATAACTCTCCATTTTCCCCCAAAGAATGATGTTTATCTCTCCGTGGCTCCTAAAGATGTCCCTCCTCCCAGTTAAGTGAATGGTGTTTACGTCCCAGCCCTCATGATTCCACCCTGGAGAGGTCTGTGCCCTCTGCACCTGGACAGTTCACTGCCCCGAGTGCAAAGACATGCACCACAGCACCTAAAGAGACATAAAGATCCAGCAACTGTCGGCTCCCAGGGGCCCCTAATGAAACTGGTGCTGGATTCCTCGCTTCGGAACAACATTAGTGTTTATAGATAGCTTTCAGCCGGCGTTAATGGCGAGGTAATTTTCAAAATGGTTTCTCTAAATTAAGAGGATGACACAGAGAAACAGTTAGAGGTCTAATGTGTTTTAAAGTCAAAGTGGGGGCCTCTTAAAGACCCGGTGGAAACAAATCGTTTTCTCTCGCTCAGCTGACAGGCTGCTGGTTTTGTTAATACCTCGGACAACAGTGTAGTGCTGTGTGTTCATGAAAAAACATAGTCAGCAACAACATTGAGATTTATCGAGTAGTGAAACCGAAGAAGTGGCTGCAATTCATCTTCCTCACTGTCTTCTCGCTCCTCTCTAGATAGATGGAAAGACAGATAGATACTTTATTGATCCCGAGGGAAATCTAGTGGCTAATCACCACAGAACAACAGGAAATATAAACTTTAATATGATTTTAATGGCGACCTGTCCAGGCTGCATCCCACTTCTCATCCGGTTCGACTGGGATTGGCTCCAGCGGCCCCCGCCCCACCCCACCCCCCTCAAAACAGATAAGCGGTACATGTTTTGGAAGTATGGATGGAATAAGGATTTAATAAACACTTATGACAGGGGTGTATTATAAATAATTAAATAATTAATACATTCATGAATCATAAGGGTTTTCATATGAAAGTAATCAAAAGATGTTTTTCATTCTGAGGTCTATTAAGAAAGTGAATTTGATTATCAAGTAAAACAAGGATATAATGTAAATAATTTAGTAAGGTACGTACAAATAATAATAACAATGACAATTAAAAGTTATAAATACATTCAGAAATGATGGTTTGCATATAAAAATATAAAAAAGGTATAAAAATGAATGTTATGGTCTGTTTATTATGAAATTTTAAATATTTATCATTGTGAATAAAGAATTTTGAAGTAACTTGCAACAAATATAATGTACACTCACCAGAAATTCAGTTTTTCTGCTGTGACATAACTGCGACTACATTTCCCATGAGCCATCGCGGTTTACTGCGTCATTGACGTGCGCAGAGCTGAGGTGTCCTTACACAGAAGGTAAACACGCCGGGTTTGGGGGGATTATATCTTCTTAATCAGAGGATTTGACCAAGTAATCTATAAAACATCGATTGATTTGATTGAATATGTTTATCTAGTGAGACTGTGACGTTGCCCTGCTGTGTATCCGCTCCCAGTGTTGTAGCAGCAGAGTTAACACGGAGCTGCTACAGCGCTAAGCTAATGCTAAGCTAATCCAACACCTCTCCTCTCTCCTCCAGGTCGGTTCCCGGCGGGCTCTCATCATGACGAAGCTCCTGCAGTGGCTGCTCGGCGTGTCGCTGGTGCTCGCGGCCTGGGCGGTGGTCTCCTTCGACCTGCTGGACCTGAGTCTGCCGCACACCTACCGGGAGGTGGCCTGGCCGATGCCCCTCTACCTGCTGGTGTCGTTCGGCTGCTACTCGCTGGCCACCGTGGGCTACAGGTTGACCACGTTCAATGACTGCGAGGAGGCGGCGGAGGAGCTGCAGGCGCAGATCAGAGAAGCCCGGGCGGACCTGAGGAGCAAGGGCCTGAAGATGTGAGGCTGGAGGAGGACCTGAGGAGGACCCGAGGAGCAAGGGCCTGAAGATGTGAGGCTCGAGGAGGACCGTGGAGGAACTTTTTGATGGATCCACGACTGTTGCACACAACCTGGTGTCTGCACTAGAGAGGCCGGAGTCTCCAAAGTGAAAGCTGTCAGATGGACTTCCTGTTTACCATTCATTCATGCAGCCATGTTTGTTTTCATTCATTTGTTCACTGGCACGTCTTTAAGACAATTTAGAAAACGAGTCGCCCAGCTGACTGTTTTTGTTTTTACTCATAGATGACAACTAACTCTGTTTAAAAACTGAATGTTTTTATCCATTCAAAGATGTGTCTGAAGTTAAACAATGATTCTTTACAACATCCAGTTCTGAAGACCAAATAAGTCGCTTTTCTTGGAGTAAACACACACATGAATAACTGTAATATGTTCAAAAATACTGGTGTGTTTGATTATCATCTGTGACCAGATAATCATCACCGGAAAAATCCAGCTTTCAGACATACACTGAACTCAAGACATGTTCCTGAAATGTTCTGGCGCTGTATAAGATCGCAAATTCATTGGCTCCGGACATTTTCCAGAACTTGTGTTTTAGTGAATTCATGTAACAAAACAGCAGGAAAAAGTCCAGAACATTCACACAGCTAATGCAGAGGAAAATGTCATATCAGAAACTCAATGGGATTGGAGAGCTTTTGGTGATAAGGGCCGACACTGGTGTTGATGTGCGGTAAACTTTTGTTTATACGTCATGTCTTACATCCTCCATATTCTTTTCCCCTCGCATGAATGTTCCAGGAATTGCCTCTGTTGATTTGATCACGTCTGACCTGGACAATCTCCTGCTGCGTTTATTCATTTGTGAAAGTTCAAAGTTCAAGTCTGAAAACAGGATTTTTAACATTCTTTCAATCTGCGTCAGCCCCGCACAGTGTCGGCCTTGTCGTGCCTGTCTGCAGAGATTGTTGCTTGTCAGAATACATGGAGTAGATTGTTATCTGTAGCGTACATTCCATTGTCCGGTTTCAGACTGGTTCCCTGTGGCTATTGCTGCGATGTAATTAAAATGGAGTCTATTTTCTTCAAATTTTCTTCCTATGAGTGTTTGTGTGAGTATGTGCACACATGATGCATATAACACACATGGCCTGAGGGCTTCACATCAACTGGCCACTGTCTCCTCCTGTGAGAGACCGATCTCATTATGCAGCTAACAATGTGGAGTACACTTTAAACAACTCTTCCTTTGTTTTCCGATCAGAACATGCAAGTCAAATATGAAGAAATGCAATGTTGGCAAGTGCAGGATCTTTTGTGTGAGCCTTAAAACGCAGCCTCGGCTCATTTCCACCGAGTCCCTGCTGTGCATAAACAAAGCATAGCCCGGCTCAAGGCGTCATTATAGGGTTTCAAAAGCTCCCATAACTTCAGAACAAATGCAAAAAGAGTTGGCAGTTCTCTGTGCATAGCTCTGCCTGTTGTGCCTTTTGGCCGCAGCCCCATCGTGCCTCGCAACGTCACATGAATGTCTGCAAGCTGTTGCTGGAGCAGACTGGATGAAAGGCAACCTGTTATTTACCAGAAAATCTTCGACTCCGGCAATTACACCAAAGGCTCCCCTCCCCTCTGCAGGCGGTTATGTTCGTACCCGTAGCCACATGTGAAATAGTTGATCACTTTCTCTTTGTCATCATCCCCATGAAATCTAACTTTGAAGACGTCCATCTGTTACCGTCTCTTTCTGCAGGCTATCAGACAGAAGTATAAGTCGGGGCAGGCCAGACGTTTTATAGCCCATTTACATTACATGTGAACAGGCTTTTCCCTTTTAATCCCTTATTCCAAACATGAAGCACATAAGCATTATCCCAGACATAGCTGCGAGCATTTACAGAAAATGTAATGTGGTGAAGTGTAATCTCACGCATAGACAGAAAAGTGTACTAAAGCCACGCCAACGCAAATCCCTGTAAATACTAAAGCTTTTTTTGTCTTTGCATTTCGTTACCCTGGCCAAGGAGGTCATGTTTTCACTCCTGTACATTTGTTTATCTGTTTTTATTTAGTAGGATTGAGCAAAACTGCAGGACAGGTTCCCACGGAACTCGATGGAAGGATGTGGTTTGACTCAGAGAAGAACCTATAAAATCTTGGTGCGGCTGTGGATCAGATGGTGGAGCCAGGCTTTTTATTCCCTTGCTTTAACATAAGGTGTTTTTCAACATTTCCTTGATTTCTCAGAGAAGAATCCGCCTGATTCTTTACATCAAGATTCAAAATCTGTGAAAATGTTGAAAAATGCAACGTTAAAGAAAAAGTGATAAAACTCCTGTATCCTTCCCTTTGCCCGGATCTGCACCAAAATACATTGGGTTCTTCCCTGATCCATACCACATCAATCCACCACAGTTAATCACCCTGTAGCCTTGCTAAATATGATACAAACAAACACTGATAAAAGTAAATTACCTTGTCAATAGTAACAATGATTCACAAGAGAGGAAGCACCTGATAGAGTCGCTGCAGTAACTTGAAACACTGAGAAAAATCCATAATAACGACTGGAGAGTAACTTTGTATCTCTGCCTGCTCTCGTGGCTCGGAGGTGAGAGTTCTGCTCGTCCGATGAGAGTGCTGCAGAGAGCTGGCTTTGCATTTCAATGGACGTCTTGAAGATTCAGTGTCGTCGACTTTGAGAGCTGTTATTAGGGAGCATCCTTTCAGCAGTGCAGCGCTAACAGGGCCCTGATTTGGTGCTTGGTCCTTTCAGCTGCCGGCTGGTTATCCTCTGTGGTCGGTTTGAAGTTACTTCAACAGTCCAGGTCCATTTGTCTCTGGGTTCTTTTCTGTCTTGGGAAATGAATCAGTGAGAACTTACAGGCAGTTGGATTCTTCATTTTCTTTCAAAATAAACTAAAAGGACGTTTCGTTCTCTGCTAAATTGCTTCGCCGCGCTTTCACGTGCCTGGTAAGCCCATTTCTACCAGGACAATAATAAGATAGATCAAAAGTTTAGCATGGGAGAAAATGAAAACACTCATAGTGAGTCAAAATTACAAGATAAGTCAGCATTCAGATTCACTAAATCACAATAATGAGACATTCACTTAGTCGAAATCCACCAGGAATGTAGGTTTATGCGCTCATGTCTGTTGTTTGCCAACTCAGCGTCTTGCCAGAAGACATCATGTTCCTCTATGTTTTTCGTCGACCTGTCGTTTTGTTGGTGTATGTGTGTGTGTGTGTGTGTGTGTGTGTGTGTGTGTGTTTGCTGGCACCATTTCTGCTCTGTCAGACTGCATTAGGGAGCTGTATTATTTTAATTATGGCCCAAATGTTGCTTTAATATGATTTTTGGCTCACAGTCAGTGTTTTTTTTTATTCTACAATAAAACACAACCGTACTGTACTTTATTTCACTGTACCTAATATGTTTCAGCCTTTTACTGGTGATTGTGAGCTTTTATACATAACTTCATTATATCATTGAATGTAGAATGTCAATATGCCTTAGATTTGACCTGAAACTAGAAGTGACATAGGATAGTATATCTGGACATTTCCGTACAGTCACTAAATAAAGATCAACCCCCTAAACATGTTTATTTTGACTCACTAAACCCAGGCAATCATTATCCAGTTACACAGAAATGCGTTGAGAAATGCACAGAAATGTCAAAAAAGTGCAGAATCCCACGATGTTAAGGAAAGTGAAAAAAAAAGAGTCTGGAACCACACCCTGATCCGGATCTGCACCAACATTTCATGGGTTCTTCTCAGACCCAAACCACAACCTAGCTTCTGCGTAATCCTGCTAAATAACAGGCAAATTAACTAAAAGGAAACTTAACCTCGTTGGCGAAGGTTTTAACACCAAAGCAGAGTTGAGTTTCAGTTGTTTCTTTACGTTAAAATAAGAATTATCCGAAATTATTTATTGATTCTTGTTTCACAAAGAGTTATGTTCTGCACAGATGTCAGTGTGATCTGAAATCTCTTGGCGATGGAACAGGTCTTCCTGGTGATTTCGAAACACTCTTCAGTTTTCTTTTTTGTGAGTGGTTCTCAGGGGATGACAGCCACTTCCCGGCTTCTCAAAATTGCTCCTCTCTTGACACTGAGGGAAGCTGAGAAAGACGATGAACGTGCACAGAATGTTCTTCACCTTCTTGTCCCAAAGTGTCGCGGTGAGAAGCGTCAGTTAAATTGGGGAAAGAGCCGGAGAAACGGGAGGAAATGGAATGGGTGTTGAGCGGACATCGGGGTTGTGCCCGCAGCGTGGCCCCACTCAGACCTCGAGACACTATAAAAAAAAACATTTCTAGAGACACTAAAGTGACACTGCTGGGAGCAAATCCATCCAGACAGGCTGAGAACCAAGGCTGCAAAATGATAGGTTATCATTTCTGTGCACAGAAAATACTTCTCTTTTCTCCCACCCACACGTTTCACAGCAAAACCTCAAACCCGTCAAGAGCCGGGGCAGAAGGAGAGACCGGGAGCTGGTAATCGAGGCCCGGAGCAGAAGGAGATGGAGGTCAGATGCATCTGATACAGAGAGAGAGAGGGTGAACCACGCTGTCAGGTTGAATGAGCGACGTGAGCTGGAAACAGACAGATGCAGAAAGAGGGAATGAAAAGAAAAACAGTTGGAAGTGAGAGTGAATGAAAAGGTTGGAGTGACTAAGTGTCACCAACAGGAAACCAAAAGCATGAGCTGGAACAAGTCAGATGAGCCAGGCAGCAGCCAAGAGTGTATGACAGGACTTCTTCAGGAAGAGACGACCACACCCTGACCGCCCGGCGATGGCAGCCGACCAAAATGTGTGGCGATTGAACCCAGAGGCTGCTGAGGTGTTTCCTCCCCACCAGCCCCCCACTGGCCCTGACTTACAGCTTTTAAAGGCAGAAGAGGGAATAGAGGAGCTTCGGAACAGGCTGGAACACGTTTTAATCCCAGCATGCAGTGCAATCATCACTGCATAAAACAACGACGTGAGGAGTCACTCAGGGGTCAGCCTATTGTTCTTTCCTAGCTCATAAACAGCTGCTCTGATACTTACAGGACACCGGGTTCCCGTTCCGAGGCGGCGACGAGGCTTATAAACGCCACAAATAGCAACACTAGCATTAGGTAACCTCCCAGAGGCCCCGTGAGGCGGCTCCACTCCCGGCTCCTCTGAGGAGGAACATACGGTCGCAGGCAGACAGGGACCGGTCGTCATGCGTCCCGCTGATAGCGATGGCTCGACCCCGGTGTGGAGAAGCGGAGACGGACCAGCTGCCCCACGCCAGACCCGCTCTGAATCACGGATCTGTCTCCCAGCGTCTCGTGGCCTCCTCCCAGTTTGTAGTGTCACACACTGTTAGCTCAGTCCTCGCTGTGTTTAACACCATCACTGATCAATTGATAAAAGCCCAGGTGTTTTTTTAGGAGCTTGTTGGTAAATGTTTGATTTAATTTAGCTCCAGTCGTGTTGACTTTAAATCACATGTTTGTTTTTCAGGAAAATAAAATACTCAGATGTCTGTAAGAGATAAAATCTTTTCCCAGTCCCGAATGACTCTTCTCACCGTCGGGATGAAAGATATTTCAACTCAAATGTAGAAAAGGTTTCTCATCAGTTACGTCTGCCAACAAGGTTTTGGTTTCACCCTAGTCTGTTTTTTTGTGTGTTTGTTTGTAAGGAAGATTACATAGAAACTACTGGACGGATTTCCACGAAACTTGGTGGAAGAATGCGATATGGGTCAGAGAAGAAGTCATTCGTTTTTTTGGTGTGGATCCAGGAATTTTATACTTGCAAGATTGGGACGTATTTCAACCTTTACAATTTTCCCAGGGAACAGTTTCTGGATCCAGATGAAAATAAGTGTGTGTGATTTGGTGAAGTTTGAATGAATTCAAGGGGATTGTTGGGTCTTGGTGGGGGGGTTAGCTCGACTGAGAGACATGCTAGACCACATAACTCCTCCAGCAGTCCCCCTAGGAAACGGCATTTAAAGTCAGAAGATCCAGATTTTTATTTGGATCTGAACCAAATGTCACACATTCATAAACTTCAGCACATTGTTTTGATCAAGATCCATAAATTATTCTCTCATTAATCAAGGGAAATGTCAAAGAACGATTCCTGGATCTTCCCTCTGATCTGGATCCAAAGATCCCTTCCTCATTTCCAGCCTCCTGGGGCAGAAGTTTCAGCTTCTTTTTTAATTATCTTGCAAAAAACAAAAATGAAGTGTCAAAAAAGTCGTTTGTGCAAACTGCATCTCCGAAGATCAACTGCTGTGACTCAAAAGTAAAGAGTTACACATGAGAGGCACAAGCTGAGGCTACATCCACTGAACTGAGAACTTTGATCAACAGCCAGGCAGAAATTTGATTCACGATCACTTTCCATCTAGGAAATGAGGCCTTAAAATCTGATGCAAACATTTTATGTGTTTTTGTCTTGCTAAGATTGTGTTCACAGGGTGTTCTTGATTTCCATGTTTGCTCCGTGTTTATCCCCTGACTGCCCTCTACATTTATTACCGCGTTAAAGGTTTCACACTTGCCCCTCGCGTTTACTCAAGCTGGTCCGTCAAACGAGCGAGTAAATAAAAAGAATTGTCTCTTCTTGACGAGCGGCTACTCAGCGGAGCCTCTTCTTGGGGTCAGGCGGTTAAGGGGCCTGTCCGCCGGTCTTAATTTACGGCCGTCTCTCTTTGAAAACACTGGGGAGTTGTGAGGCTTCGGCTCCAGTTTTTGGTGCTACAGCTGTTTTTACTGTCACGGCCGTAAAGCTCCCCTGGGAAGGGAGAGACAGGAGAAGGAGAGATGAGAACAATGGCTTGTCATGCAACTTGCACATGAGCAAAGTATCCGTGGAGGTGTGTGTTTGCTTGTACTTAGATATTTGTGAGGACCACTTTGAGCATAGACCTACAGAGTGAGGACATTTTGACCACTCCTCACTATTTCAAACGCTTGTTTGAGGGGGGAACATTGCTTTTAGGGTTAGGGTTAGAATTTAGGTTAGGCATTCAGTTGTGATAGTTAAGGTAAGATAGAAGCACAAGAATGTGTAAGCATGGGTGTTGTAGGTCACGGTAGAAGATTTACAGAAGCGTGAGATAAAAGAAGAAGCGTCACACCTGGGTTTTCATGCCAAAAGGCGAACCCGATGGTGACTTGGTAATAAAAAGAGCTCTGCTTGTTTTTCTTTCATCTCTGCCGCTGGAGCCTTTCCCCGTCTTGGCCATGATTTGGTTCACCTCTGTCACATTAGTGTGCCTGAGCCATTATCTGTGTTATTGGCTCCTCTGATGAGATCTTCCTGTTGTAAATGGAAGGAGAAATGGTTTGGGTAGTTTCCAAAAATCCTTATAGCACCAAAATCCCATTATAGCCTGACTCCAGAGAGAACAATTGATCTTTAATTTGTAGGAAGATGATTGTGTTAGGAAGCTGGATTATTAGGTTGTATTTAGGGTCGATAATTACACATTTATCCTAAAACATGTGTAGTGAAGACCAACAACCTACAGCTGTTGCTTTGAGCTAAATGCTAAAGCCAGCATGGTTTAATGTTTACCATTGTCATGTTATGTTAAGAAACGTACAGGCTGACCAACTCAGTAACAAGTCCCAAAGCTAGAAGCTACTTGGACATCCGCCTTTCCTGGGTGAGGACTTTCTTTGTTTTGAGATCATTAAAAAACAATAATAGGATTATTACAGTAACAACATTGAAGATACATTATAATGCAAAATTTAACTTTTGCATTGGCCTGGCATTATAGTAACTCACATCTCAACAGCATCATGACATCGAAATATGAAGGTATAAACACTTTGTAGGAAGAAATGGCCGTAACACACTTTTTAACTGTTGCTGCCAGTTGAAAGCTGCATTGAAACTTTATTTTGTTGATGCTGGAGAGGCAGTCTGAGTCTGATTCAAACCCTCTGACACAACAGATCAATAGGCCTTCAGACAAATTACTTCAGGACAGGCCGCAGAATGCAGGAAACCACCTTGAAAACTTTCACTGCTTTCAAGAATACAACAAAACAAGGAATAATAAAAAATGTCCTCTTAGTCAGACAGGAAACTTCAACTCATGCTCCAGTAATCAATCCTCATGTCTCAGTAAAATAATCACAAGAAAGCTGATCTGGGTTTCCAAAAATATCTTTTTTTATTTCACATGAAATGTTCACATTTAGAATATTTATCAAACAGGTCTTTTATATACTCTTCTATATATATATTTATATATGTACATATCATACACGTCTTTTTACTTACAGATGTACAAAATCAGGTAACAAGGATTCGGATAAAAAAAGACTTGACTTCAATGGTCGTCATTACACTGTTGTGCTTCGTTGATCAAGCCAGCCTGTCAGGTGAAGATGTGCCCGGGCTTCTCGCTTTGAGGCCTTGTCTTGTCTTCTGCCAACTGGTGACTCTAACATATTTGAAATCATACAAAAAAATTGTGATGTTATTACAAAAGTCTAAATAGCTGATTGCTTCACCCTGTGTGTTGTTTTTTGTGTTGAAATCGCCTATTTTTTTGCCTGGTGTTGGTAACATGGAGTGCAGCACCGTGATAGACAGGTACAAAAAAAAATGAAACCATCTCTCCGTGTCAGACGGTTGAACAGATACAGGAGCAGGATGCAACACACAGAGAAGTCCGGCCTCTCTGTGATACACACAACATCTCAGTGTTTGCTTTTGGCAGAAAAACATTTTGTCTCGTCACACTTACGATCGATCGCTCCTCAGCTCGCACACAATCTCTTCCTCTCACCTCAACACGCACGTTTTCTTTTCCTTTCACACAAAGTACAAACTCCACCAGGAGAAAGAGAGAGAGAGAGACGATGACTCACTCGCCGGTAAACATTTCCTTTCATAATCTCACGGTATTTACAGTAAAACGTCCCAGCTGCAAATGCTATAAATTATCTTCACAGAATGTACAGGTAACACAGCTCAATGTTGTGTGTTTCCATGTGTTACAGAGCGTCAGTGTGTGGTGTGTGTCAGTACTGTGCAGAGTTAGTGCTACAGTATAGAAGCACATGGTCGAGTGTACAGGAAAAAAAAAGGATGGTTGTGATGAGAGCAGCCCCCGTGTGTCGATGCTACATTTAGAGAAAGTAATCACCCGGGACGTCAATGCAACTCCATCCCGCTACGATAACAATACAACAAAGAGTACACAACAATAAAGGGTGGAATAGTGTACAAGTTGGAGAGATGACTGATCTTTGGCTCAAAAAGGTAAGAGATTCCTTTTCCCTTAAATGTCCATCTGAAGATTGATCTAACGGGTTGTTGTCTTTGTGCTTGATTGTTTTTCGGCCTCTCCTCCACTTCTTCATATTTTCTTCTGGGATTATCATCCAAAGAGGTGCACGTGACCAAAAGTACAAATCAAGGAGAGCTTGGTTTTTCCAAGAAAAAACAAACTGTCACCTCTTGAAAAATATGACAAAGCACATGTACTTTGACTCAAATGCTTTAGAGTTTCTCGGCACAAGTTGCGCAAATCTGCGATGTCCGTGCTTTGCCAGCACAAAAAGAAACTACCCCTGTGGCCAGCACTGGGCATGAAAAACTGTCTTTTTGAGTCAGTGGTTTCATCCCCACGGACTTTCTTCATTGTAGTCCCTGACAGAAAAAAAAGGTCCACCCACAGCAGTCGTCTCATGTCCCCTCAGTGCAACAACAGCAGTAATGAAAATGGGACGAGCAGTGAGAGGATTGAGAGGGATGAAGCTGCCGCTGCCGAGTTCGTCCGTTTGCTCTCCAGGACATCTGGCAGGATTACCACCGGGTCATCTGCTTCAAGATGGGAGATAGAGAAGACACATTACTACCACATATTTTACACCCCAACGTTAATCCTGAATGTACCTGCATTGTTCTGAGGTCAGGTGTAATTAGAAAGGAGGCATGGCTGGTCAACATACCTGGGGGCAATCTGTTGGAGGGGTTGTGAACCCCACCCCCGGCTCCAGCTCCGGCCCCACCTGGGCCTCCTTTAGCCACTCTGGCCTCCTGGGAGCCTGGAAGACAAGAAGAATGCCATCAGTTATCATGCTTGCACAAGCCGGACACGACTCTTAGAGGTGACTGTGCAGTTCGCCTCACGGACAGGGGGCTGGTTACACTCACCATCAGCAGCTATGACGTCCACGCGGAGCCTGAGGCACTCTTGTCCGTGGTGATGCAAAGGCTTGGCTGCAAGAAACAAACAACACAAGTGTTAACATCCTAACTTATGCACTTATCCTACCCTGGCCCCTTAATCCACCTTCATGCACACACAGACACACAAACACACACACACACAGTTGGCAGCAGACACGGGCACAAAGCTTCGGGACGCCATCTGTGACCAGGCGAAGTGTGTCTTGTCCTGCCGTTTAGCTAATTACAGCCACGGTCAGGGTGACAACACTGCTCACTCTCTGTGGTCACATTCTAGCAAGATGAGTGTAGCATAGAGCTGGCAAACGGTTTAGGTCCGTGAAAAGCTTCAAAGAGACGGCCGAGGAAATCTAGAATTCAAAAACCACCCAGCTCCGCCGTGCTTCAGACTTGTTCAGAGTGGAGGTTTTCAGAAGCATGGATGTAAGGGCTGGTAATCACGACAGGTCACCGATCGGTCAGCCTCAAGCCCCTTTTCCACTGTCAAACTACCCACTAACATCTGGATTTTGAGAATGGATGCAATCGGCATTCACTCCTGGGACAAATTCCCAAATTATGAATTGTTGCCCACTTTTTATCTTATGTCTTGGATGGATTACCCTTACATTTTGTATTTGGCTGAATTGTAATGTTTTGGTCTTTTCATCAAGTCATCATCAGGTCAAACCTTTTAATTGTTCACACTATGATTCATGACCAACCTCCAAAACTAATGAAATTGCCTTCAGCTCTAAATATAGTTTCTGGTAGGTCCAAATGAGCAAGTGCTATAGTTCTAAACTAAAATGTTGAATATGGGAAACTTTGGAAACATTAGCATTTATCTCAGAACTGCAACTGGGGCTGCAGACTCTCGTGCAAACATTGGAAAACCGTGAAGGCAGTGGAGATCTGAGTGAAAGCTATACTTACAGATATAATAGTAGCTTTCTCCTTGGCGGAACTCTTTTCCCAGAGTAAACGGAGTAAAACGCTGGAACTTTTCAGAGAACTTCTCCGGGGCGTGAGGGGCAAACGGGTGGCCGCACTCCCAGCGCATCTGGTCGTACGACTGGGGTTTGCAGGACTCGTAGTCCTCGAGCTCGACCATGTAGAGCACGTAGCGCTCGGCGTCCTGCGACGGCACCTCGCCCTCGGGGTAATGGGGGCAGACGATGTCCAGGTAGTCATTGAGCTTCACCTCCACAGCGTAGTCGTCCCACAGGAACCTGGAGGGAGGAGGCAGAGCGGGGTTACGCAGGTGGCAGGAGACTGATAACCATGGTTATGGCGTTGGAGCGGTAATAAATATAAGCCTCAAAACCTGTGATTATATATTGATCGGCTGCATGCCGGTGCACAACGGGGAAATCAGAGGAAAGACTTAGAGGTCTGGGAATGTGAGATAGAGAACAAGATATATATAGAGAGGTACATGTGTGTCGGAGAGGAATAAAGAGGGGAAACGCAATAAGGCGAAGAGTGAGCTGAAGAGAACATGTGCATAAATATGGATGAACGTGGGACCAGTGTAGCTGCTGCTGCTGCTGCTGCTGTGAGTTAGTGGTGAGTGCACATTGATCCCATGTCCCTCAGGAGTTGATTGATGTTTACAGAGAAACATTAGCAGTCAGTTAGCCCGGCAAGACAGGAGATGAGTATCGACAACTGCAAGGCTACACACACACACACACAAACACACACCCACCCGAAGAGAGGGAGGCAGATTCCTTAATGACAACTGCGTCTCCAGAGAAGCACTAACACACCTGAGTTAACTCGACATAGGGTTAAAAAATAAAAAAGGTCATATATACGTTTTAACCCATTCATTAGGCTCAGAGTGACACGCAGACAAACACAACACGAGTGTGCAACCGCCTCCTCCCAAACTCCCTCTCATTACAAATACAGAGAGACAGTCAGGCTGTCTGCCTCCCTCCCCTCCGTCCCTCCCTGCCTCCCTTAGCTCCTCCACCCTCTTTACGATAGTCTTTAAGTAAACTGCACTTCCTCCCACCGGGTTACTCTTTGCACTCGGCTCTGAAGACGAGAGCAAAGAGTCACTCACAGAAAACCGTCGATGCGGCCGAGTTAACCCTCACTCGAGGCAGGTTAAATTGACTGTATCCCAACGGCCCATAACTCCTTCTACCCCTTTGGATTTTTCCTTCAGCGATATTATGTGTTTATCTCCAGGGAATCGTCACCTAAAGATATTTCAAGCTATGTCCTCTTCCTCAGGACTGAGTGACCGCTCACAGCTAATGCTCTCCTCTCAGCCGAAGCCATCTATCACGGGCTTGGAGCTCTAGCCGGCCTCTAGCAACAAACACACAAAATTCCCAGTAATTCCCATCTATCAACAACCAAAAGACACACACACCTCCTCCTCTGGTACCGGGCTGCCATGCGAGGACTATCACTTTACTATCTCCTACTGTTTTGGATCACCAGGGGTTCCCTGAGAATGGATGACGTTTGACAGACTTAAGTATTTTCACAACACACCGGGAGAATGTGTGTCTAATATAAGGTTTTGTTGCTTTTGCAATCAATACATCTACGGTGCAGCAAAGCTTTGAGCAGTTCAACAAGAAAAAAGGGAGAGGTCGGCCAGACCAGTGCGAGTTAAGTTACTGGCTGCTCTTTAATCAGAGCTACAGATCTCACAGAGTTAGTTTCTGTGTTGTGTTAAACGGACATTTCTTTCTCGTTTCTGAGAGGAAGCGGGTTTTTCCTCATAAAACCCAACAAGGAAGCATTTGGGGGAGTTTGAGTTTGTTTGACAAGGTCCATGTGTGTGACTAACGATCAAAGTGAACAGGCGCAGGCCCCCCGTCTCTCGTTAGCCGCTGTTGTTGTTTGTTGCCAGGGGTCTCTCTGGTACCCCCCCGGTGAAAGGACAGACGCTGTGGCTCCAAACCACCGGGCCCCTGACTCCTGCTCCCCCCTTCCCCTTTACCCCTGTCCGCCTGGCTGCATTCCCTCAATACTGATGACCCGATTAGCCGGGAACACCGTTTCAACCGCAACGGAAAACAAGCGCCTTTTTTATTGCACCGATGAAACTTCCATCTAAACTGTGCTGATAGCAGCGGAGCACCAGTCAACTTTATGGGGGTCGAGAGCAATAATTATAATTTCACAGAGGTCTAGACGGCTTAGTGCCTTATCTGCTGTTTGCCTGCCACGCTCTGTTTACCAGAATGGTGCTGAAGTGTTTTTTTCCCCCCCCTGCCACTTTTGATTCTAGTCGAATCGACAACACTATTGAACAAACACTGTTGTCTGCCTTTTGCCTGACAGAGTTATCATCCCCCTGCAAAACCCCCGACACCCGGGTGCCCTCCCTCACCCTGAGCCCTGATTACAAACTGGTCGTGGTATGGTCCCAATGTGTTCATCAAAAGGGGGTCGAAGGGGGGCCCAATTAAAACACAAAAAAGGGTATTAAAGTTGCCCTGGAGGGGGGTAATTATGTTCTCCTGCTACCCACTTCCCAGCCCCTTTAGGCCGGGAGTTTGGGAGGGGTGCAGAGGGCATGAATAGGTGTGGGAGGGGTGGGTGGGTTTGTTGGGGAGGGCGGGGAGGGGGGGGGGTCAAAGGCCTTGAGTTGGGGAATGGCTTTTGAAGTTTCTCCCAGTGAGTGTTTCTGTTGGAGAGCTACAGTTGCTTCATCAATGCCACCGTTTCACAAAGCGTTTCTCTATTCACGGCGCTGATGGAACACCTCACTTAGCAGAGAGAGGAACGGCGGCTGAATACACACCCGAGGAGGCCGGCTAGCGCCTTTTTTTTTATTAATGGCAAATAGATTTAATTACCCCAGCTGCCTTTTGTTCCCCTCTAACGCCTCGCCATTGAAACGCTCCACATCATCGGCTTAATTAACTGATTGCAGCGACGCGGTTCAAAGAGACGCTCCGGCCCTCGGTGTGAGGAGGTTTTAGCTAACAAAGTCAAATCATGCCACCACCACTTCAGCGGACAGAATCCTCTCTGTCTGCCTCAGTGTGGGTCCTTTGTCATTTCCCCACACTGCAAACTGTTTCTCTCTCTGAGTCAATAGGCTGTGTTGATTTACGCCCGTCGTTTATCCCAGAATGCTCTATTTCGGTGACAGTGACGCAGCTTGAGGTAACAGCGTTGAGGAGTTGTAGTGTTCTCTTGTCGAGGATGATTTGTGGAACTATGGCAGGTATGCGGAGTGGATTGTGTGTCTGTGTCTCGGAGATATTTGAATTGTTTATGTTGGAGTGTGCGGTGCGTGTGTGTGTTTGTGTTGTGTCTGTACAGCTCTGAGGAATCTGGGAGTGTGCTTCGGTTGTGATAAGGTAGATAATGAATGTCAATAATGAGCAGTGTGTGTGAGACTACACAATCTGGTGAAAACTGGCCTACAGTCTGTTCCCGGTCCCTCTTCCTCCTCTCCTGAGAAGGAATTCCTGATTTATTGAAGCCTCTTCAGGAGCAAGAGTCTAATCTCCCTTCTTTAATCTCTCCGGCCAGCGTTTTGCTTTCTTCTCCACCTCTGCCCCCTCCTTTCATCCATCCATCATCCTCTCATCTCTGCACTCTATCGCCCTGTGGAATGCTGGACCTCAGAAGCGAAAGGGGCCGCGATGTGGATCAAAAGGTCGGACTACCGCCAAGTCAGCACCGGAGAATATTTGTGCGACGGCAGTGAGCAAGGAGCGGCCTTGTGCATTTTTAATATAGACGGGAATGATTCTCTCTAAAGATCGATACAAATCTATTTAGAAGTCCATAAAGGCCGTCGCAGGACAAACTGCACACGTCTGAACACTGCATCTAAAAACAGGAGCTCGGGTCGAACTCACCTTGAGGCCACACAGTCACCATGAGCACATGATCATGTTCCTCCTGTTTCACACATGCTACTAATGTGACCGGCCGACGTCACAGGCGGGTGAACGGGAATGTGGAGACCACCTAATCGGCTGGTTCAAGCCCGGATTATTGGGTTGACCAGAAGCTGAGCTTGGGTCCATTCATCAGCACCAGACCCTGCTTAATACAGGGGCTTAGAGGGGACAGCGAGGCCCAGAGCAGGGGCCGGGGCCCTGGGTTCAGATTGTGGTGTGAGACAGGCAGGGTGGTGCTGTTTTTTCTCTTTTGTTCTGGGGTATTACTCCTTTACACTGGAGGTTTGGGAGTTGAAAGAGACACACTGACTCTGACTTTGTGTGTGTGTGTGTGTGTGTGTTGGTGTGTGTGTAAGTGTGTCCATTGTGGCAGAGGGGGAAAGTGAGATGTGTTGACAGAATAATTAACGACACTGGACGTAAAGGAGCTGTTTCTCTCTACATGTGTCTGTGGAAGCTACGTGACTCCACGAGGGCGGTGGCACATCAGAGCTCGTCCGAGGCGCATCGCCAGCCGAGTTAAGCAGCGCTGTTTAACGTTACTGCTCGAACTCGCTTTGTTTCATCCGTCCGTCCATTCATCCATCAATGTCGCCCGCCCCCCTCCCACTCCCTGTTCGTCTTTCATCGCTCAATAAGCAAACCAGATCCTCAAGTCAACGCTGTCCCTCCCTCCCCCCTCATCCCAAACCTGCTGAACCAATCGGAACCCTTCCCGGGGTGGTATTCCAAATATGCAACTTTCTGACCCACTGTTTGCAGATCCGAGCACAAAGCGCTGTGGGTATGCCGGGGGTCGCCATAGAAACAAATATGGTCCAACTCTTTTTAGCTCCTCCCTTTTTACACAATATTCTAGCCTTTCATTCATCGCACCGTGTGACTTTTCGTCATCCGTCTCAATCAGCTTTCCCCCCGCCCCGCCATTCAACCTTTGTCTCTCTCGATCATTGGTCATTCCGCTAGCAATCCTCGCTGAACTCGCCGGGCTACTGTTGGCAAAATGACAAAGCTCTTAGTCCAGCAGAGAAATAATTGGCTGAGTCCCCTGCACTAAGAAGGTTTAGATGAATACATATGCTCTTTCCAACTGTCCCACACCGTCCCCTGAACCATTTGTATCTTATAAGGGCCGGAGCAGAAAGGTCACCAATGACATCACATTCCTCAGAAGGCAAATTTCTTGTGCACAAAAATCTATTTCTCTGGATTTTGCTGCTGTGCTCCGTGATCTTCTCCCCCCGACAAACATAGTCAGAGTTTGTCACCTAATGAATCCCATGGGGAATTCACTCAATGCCGATGCAGGCCTCGGTTAAATTAAATTGATTTCCAAATGTAGGAAGAAGTAGCAGCAGCAGGTCTTACTCACAGATATCTGGTCCTCAAAATGGTTTAAATAAAACCGGCCTCTAGGGGGAAGCAGTATTTGCTGTGCACTCTTTCAGCAAACAGACGAGAGCCAAAACAAATGTTACACAATGACCCTTATTCAAACAACACAACAATCACAATGCTTCGTATTCAGAGATATTATCTGACTTTGCTGGCTGATTCTTCCTCATCTAAACACATGACATTGAATGTCACCAGGACTCGACAAACAAGTCTGGAGGACACACAAACACTCTCTACGACTCCCCTCACACACACACACACACACACATACACACACACACACAAACACACTATGAGAACGGTTGTGCAGGCTCTCCTCATAATTGTAGTGTGATCTTAAATCTGTGTGCTCTTCCTTTCTGTTTTTATGTGTGATTGAAGCAGGGAAGAGAGGAGGGGAAGAGAAGGAAGGAGTAGGGGAAGTCTGCAGCTCGGATAAGGAAGAGGCACGAGGATGGGCAGGGGTCAGAGAAATGCTGGCGGGGGGGTTGACACTGATCGGAGGGGAATCTGAAATAGAGACAGAGAGAGATTTGACGGAGTGGCATGTGTGAACCCAAATCCTCCTCCGGGCTCGACGGGTCAGCACATCCCTCATAACAAAATCCACTTCTCACTAATAATGACTCCTAATCCACTCACTTCCAAGTTCTTTACTTCTAAAAAAACGAGTCTGGGAAATTCAATCGACCTCTGCGGGAGTCCAGGCGTTTACGGTCTCGCGTGTGTTGGTGTGTGAGAACTGTATTGTTTATTGTGCAGACAGGATACGCTGTTTTCCCGGGAAAAGCCGTAGCCAGGAAGAGCCGCGCTTCACAGGGAAACACACAGCAGACAGCGTGCAGACTCTGCTAACACCACCAGCACGCCTTCGGGAAGTTAAGACCTTTGGCCTGGATCCACTGTCTAGTGCAGTCGATAAGCACTGCGGCGCTACAACACCTCCTGATATTGAACCAGGTGAAGATATCCCTCTGGTCAATACTGTCACTGAGGCAAAAGTCTCCTTACAGAAACAAGAAAGATCATAAACACACTGCGGTGATCATTGAGCCTAAGAGGCGATTACTATCCGTTTGGAAATCTGGTATTTCAACCCCCCAGATTGAATTCACCAGACAGATTACAAAACAGATTAAGGGTGGTGGGAGCAGAGGGGGGCACAGATGATGTGAGAGAAAGATGGAAACAGATTTAAAGAGTTGACTGAAGAGAAGGACTACCAGGCGGAGGAGGGGGAAGGGGCTGCGGTGGGTTTAGAGCGAAGGGCTGGATTAATAGGTGAAGTGGGGAACCTGGATGCTTTTCCCAGGAAAGTAGCTTTCGGTTCAGATTACTCGGAGATCACAGTGAGACGACCCGGTCTTATCTCTCATCTCTCCGGCATCCACACGCTCAAAGACGTGGAATGCAAACACACATCTGAACCCACTCCTACACGTTTGTTTTTCCTTGATTTAATTTCTATCCTGTGTGTGTTTTTTTTCACACTGGCTCAACCTCTTTTCACCGCTTCAGCGATGGCACTCCAGGGCGGAGAAGAATACGCTGGCCGACAGGCGGACGAGTGAAAGGACCAGGAAGAGGGGAAAAGGTTTGCTGCGAAGACTGGAGTGTCTTTTCATGGGAGATGTAGGAGAAGAAAGCTTTAGGCGAGGGAGAGAAAGCGTGAAGGAAAGGGTAGAGTGCCTTGTGACGGATTGCCATGGGTGCCAGGGACGATAACAAAATTCCACACCTCTTAGCCTGCTTCCCTCCATTCCCAAGAGCCAGAGTTGGAGGTGAGGAAATAATAGACTGAAAAGGGGCGGCTTGTAAAGTTGAGATAAAAGCTGGTGAAGGAGGGAAGGGGGAAAGACAGTTTCCCAGAGGCAGAGCCACAGCCGTGTGAAGAGAGGCCGGCCTGAGTGGCAGCCAGTATTCAGGCACCGCCGGCGTGACAGAATGACTGACAGACTGATAGAGGCTGTGCCACTTCATCACATGGTGAACTCCGACCCCCAATCAGTCACACCAGTTACCATTCTCTTTCTGTGGCTCGCTGTAAAGACCCTTCCCCAATTTGTATAGGAAGTATCCTAAAAACACCCATACTGGTTGGATAAAGACCGAGAAAATGCTCCATGTGGGTGAAACGCCTCTTCCATAACTCCCCCGATCTAAACCAGAACAGCACAAATCGTCCCCTTGAATTCAATCAAGCTGCAGTAAATTGCAAACACGCACCAGTCTCATAAATATGTCTGATTTATTCCATCAAGATCCATGAATCATTATTCCATTGGGAAATCAGTAAAACCGTCAAAAAGATGGCTTATCTAGCAATGTTAGAAAAAGGGATTAAAAAAATTCCTGGATCCGCCCTGAACTTTAGTTGGTTCCTCCCTGACGCATGCGGCATTCTTTCACCAAGATTTGCACTAATAAGTCCAGATGTTCTTTAGTAATATTGCTCACAAACAAACAAACACATGGGGGAAATATAACATCTTCGAAAAAAGGTAATCAAATAAAATCACAGATCCAGAAATCTGCAAGGGAATGCTGGATTTTTATCTGAATCAAGGAAACAACAACAAAGTTAAGACTTGGGAATTAGACTGGATTAGTTAAAAAAAATGTGTAACGATAACATTCCTGGTTAGGACGACGGAGAGATAAAGAAGTGAAAATAATCAGACGTTCTATCAGATGTGCGTGTGTGTGTGTGAGCATGAGCCATGAAACAGTTAACAGATTCGCCGAGCTGCAGACCACGGAACCAAGTTGAGAAAAGGGAACCTGGCCAAGAGGAGGGGGAGGGAGGTGCTGGAGAGAGGGAGAGACAGGTACAAAGAGGAGGAGGAGGAGGTGGAGGAGCAGGAAGAGGAGGGGGCGGTGGTGGTCGACTCATGCTCTGTCAGCGAGGAGACGAGGGAGAGGAGTGAAAGAGCAGATTATTTCCTCACGTTAGAGTTGTGGAGTCCATGGGGCTCCTGGGACGATGTTAACATCAATCACAACTGTGTGGCCTGTGTGTGTGTGGGTGTGTGTCTGTGTGTGTGTGTGTGGATGTGGGTTAATGTGTATCAGAGCGTGTGAGTCACTTGAATGCATTGTTGCACATGTGAGCGAGCTCCGGCACAGTCACTCCCTTCACAACAAGACACGTACGCACACTGGCACGCCGGGACCCCAGCTGACTGGGCAACGCCGGTGAGCTTCTTTTTTTCTGGGAATCAATCGGTGCACGCAGTTAATCAGACACTAAAGGTTACAAACACAACAGACACGCAAAAGGTCAGCAAGCACTGCAACACACACACACACACACACACTGTTGGGAATATAGTCCACTCGCGCTAAAACAAAGCAGTCGTTAAAGTGCAGGCAGATACGACCTTGGGAGTCAGCAGGCCCCAAGGCGAGCGAGCACACATACACACACAGACAGACACACACACACACTGAAGTGAGTGGTGAGTGCAGCTTGCCGGGAAAGATGAAAAAGTACAGAATTAGAAGGAGAAAAAACATCTCAGAATCTCTGTGCTTTTTCTGGGAATACAGGATTAAGAGTGGCCAAAGGGAGAGATTTAGCACAGTCATCCGGACAAAAAATAGCAAGTGCAAAGGGACGGATTACAAGTGTATATATATATATACACAGAGGAATGATTACTGTTGATTCCGCAGCAGGGACACATGCAAAACTCCTTTTCCATCTGGGGACTTTGACTTCATTCTGATTTGCAGTGAAAGGCTTTGTCGCTGTAATTATGGTCCTTCTGAGAACAGTCAACTGTGTAGTTTGAGCCGCTCTGGAGCTCGGGAGAGGAGAGAGAGAACACTTTGAGTATCTATGTGTTTCTAAACCAAGACCAGACATGTGTTTGCGCACTCTGATTGATTTGGACGGTGTCAGCGTGTGCGTGATTGAGCGTCCCGGCTGGTGATTGTGTGTCAGGAGTCTCTGTTTGTGCTTGCCCGTCTGTTAGTGGGTGCGTGTAGAAGTTCATCTGTGGTGTGTAAACCTAACCCTTCCCCTACCCCTGAGCCTGTTCGCCCCAGCCATCATCAACCATAATTCTAATTGACCCCCACTTATGCCGAATGGCCCCTAACCCCGACAATTTCAGCTCCAATTTCTCCTCCCTGAGCAATCCATCTCTCTCCCACAGCGTGACCTACTGGGCAGCTCTCAAGTTACCTCCTCTGTCTCTGTCAAACGCCATTATTACTCGTCTTACCACCTGACATATGAACACTCCACGTCTCCCCGACAGCCACGTTATAACCCCCGATGCGATATCTCTTGATTTAGTGGATGCGGCAGAGGTTTCAGGCCTCTCGGTCAGATGTGGAGGATATTGCAACAGATATTTCAACATGTTGTGCAGTGATTCAGGCCTTTAAAATCCACCATCATTGCCAGTAAGAAAATGTCAGCCCTCCCCTGTTGGAATAAATCTCATGAATGAAGCCACAACTGCAGCAAAAGAGCACAAATTCACAGACTTGTAGCAAATGATGAGAAATGATTCCATGCCGTATGTGAAGTCAGGAGGAGGAAATAGAAATCATAGATCATAACCCCATTCAAATGAACAAGTGAGCTCCACAGAAAAGAAAATATCACCCAAATTAAAGTCCCTGCATTTCTCTTCCTTTTCCTCCAGAGAGTGAGCTGCTCCTCCAGAGCTCACTGCCACTTCAGTAGGATACACAAAATCACAAAAACCTGATGTAACTCATCCTGTAGTACAGCCACACACACACACACATAGCCACACACACACAATCAGAGACACAGAGACACACACACATACACACAGAGACAGACATACACACAGAGACACAGAGACACAGATTGCGAAATTGATAACATCTGAACAGGTTAGACAAAGTATTGCCGGTAGAAAGAAGCATAATAACAGGTTCGAGCCCTGAGAGGCAGGGATGGGGAGGTGGGGGAGGGAGAGAGAGAGAGAGGGAGAGAGACTCCCATGCAACTATTCTGAATTATCATCACAACAACAGGCAGTTGCCTCCATCACAAATGTATCACCACCACATCCTTGAATATGCATGAAGCTGCAGCCGCGCACACGCATCTGAATAGTGATCCCCACCGATTATCTTTATATCAGACGTGTTAGTTTTTGCACCGATGCGTAACGAAGAGGTTGCAGAGGTGGGTTCGAGTGCACGGGATTAACATCGGGAAAAAACGCAGATTCAACAGATGCTTACTTTGGGTTGGTGCTGTTCCAGTAGACGCTGTGCCGTTCCGCTGACGCGCACCAGGCGCACACGCTCACTGCGAAGCCCACAATCCAAACCAAATCCATGGTGGAGGAGAGGAAGCGTGCACGAGAGGAAAACACAACTCAGGTGGTGGTGGTTTTTTTTTAAAAGCAATGAAAACTTGAAAACTTGAACCGAGCAGAGGTTGATCCGCGCGCCTGGAGCAGTGCGCGCACTTTACGCAGCAGTGAACGCACCCAAAAATAATACCAAAAAAAGCAAGTCAGCTCTTTGGAGAAGTGGAAACTGCAGAGAGGTCGCGACAACTCGTCAAATCCGTAGTGAATGAAGCCGGAGGTGCGTGGAGCCTGGTTTTGTGAAACGCCCACAGCCGCGAGCCCCGCCCCCAGTGCCGGAGAAGACCAATCAGAGGGCTGTCCGAGAGAAGCGAGCTCCTGTTCACAACATTACGGCCTCATGTATTCATGAGCCTCGAACATAGATTTAACACGTGTTGACCGTGATTTACAGAATTTAGAAATATATCATTAAATTTTGAAATATTAAATTAAATTTAATAAACATTAAGCAGATCCCTAATAATAAGTTATGATGTATAATATATACTAGAAGCAGCTTTAAGTAAAGTGTTGATCAATTGCCATCTTTTCCTCACATTATCAATTTGTTATCTTGTTTGCTTACATGTAAATCAAACTCCAACAGGAAGTTAAAAAAACAAACTGTTTAACCATATACTGCAATGCAATAAAACATATAAAAAACAATTAGAAACTATTTCTATCTTGTACGTTTCGAAACAAAGTTATAAAATGCTGTTAAAAAACCCCAAAGGGAATGAAACAAAACTAGAAATCCGGCATTAAAACCCTTCCCTGTAATATGCTTTAGGCAATTATCACAAAAAAAAACAGACTGAGTTTATAAAACAGCTCTCTGATACTTAACAAATGATACCTGAACATTACAAGCCGAAAAAAAACTAACTTCACAGTATTTGTAAAGCGATAACATTATGCTGTTTCTCCAGGTTCTGTCATCCGCCCATGAGCAAGTTCAGTTTTTCTCCACACTCCTTATCTATCACTCAAGTGCACCAGCCTCGCTGGAGGACTGGTTGGGCAACATCCTGTGTGTTTGCACAGTGATTTCTTGAACTGAAGGTGGTGTTTTTATCCAACAGGTTTACAATGACTCCTTTGTGCGAGCAGTATGCAAATCTTTGCGTTTAATCAAAGGGTTTACACTGTTTAACAATGTAAAGAAAAGATGATCACACATGTAAAGACTGTGCATTTAAACTAGGAGCATATTAGCTTCTGAAACACAAACCCTGATTCTCATTTTCTCTTCCACTGACATGAGTAATCTGGACCCCGAGCTGCCCGTTCAGCCTGGTGAGCCATTCTGCCGGAGGGGGTTTTCAGGCCTGCTTCTGCTTGACATGGCACTTCATTTGCTATGCCTGCTTAGCGGTGCAACAGCTCCGAAGGTATCACAGTAAAGGAGAAAATAAAAAAAACAAGCAGGAAAAAGGAAAAGCTTTTTGCATATTGAATGTCTGTGGGCATGTGGATGCAGGGACGTGATCAGGTGAACGCTGCAGGGACAATAACGTTGGTCCATGTGGATGAAGAGACATTGATGGATTGCAGATGGCGCAAGTTTCTCCTGATGTAACCACAATGTAAGACTTCATCTGGAAAGTAAAAGTGCAGTGAAATGCATTTAGCGGTGAACTCAATCAATCACGAGTTACCTTTCAACAGGACACATCTCGATTGGATTAAACCAGGAGAACATGGATGAAACTTTAGAAGGTCAAGGCTTTCACAGTCGGTCTGACAGATTCACCAGATAATTAAAGTGTCAGGTGAGGCAACACACGTTATCTGACAATTTAATTGTCACGGCGCCTTCACTCCCACTCACCCGCTGCTCCGAGCAGATAAAGCAACGAAATAATGTCTGTTTGCAATTCTTGTTAACCCCGGGTCTGCCGCTGCGGTGCTCCGTTGTCCTTATCTTTGAATAATCACCTGGAGTGAGACGCCCACTCGGCCATTTCACCGAGCTCTTAATGTACAAACTCTATATTTTGTGTTATCTGCTGCAGGAGAACCAGACTCAAGAGGACTTACATGCATTTCAGTATTGACCGTATTACGCAATCTGCATTTAAGAATTCTCTCCGAACTGACAAACCATTACAGATCCGACAGTGCAAATACAGGAAGGCAAATATACATGGTAATTGTCTGCTATTCGCTGTCAAGCAGGTCACTCCAAATGATGTGCTCTGTATTCATGAAGAGTGCTCGTCCCCGTGGATCCAGTTTTTTTTATTTTTTCTCGTTCAGTTTTCCGATTGTTTTCTCTGGTTCTGTGGGAAGATAAGAAGGTGAGAGGGACGGACGACATAATTGTCATTTGCATCGCAATTGAAAATTTGTTGAGGAAAAGCTTTCCACTGCACGGCAGACGTTTATGTCAAAACTCCATCAGGAAATGCGCAGACCTTTAATTTCATACCAACCTGAAATAATGCATGAGTAAACAGAAAGATGGAGTGAATCCGCCCTGATGTGTGTATTTTTTTATACATGGATGGATCTCTGTTGGCTTGGACGAGTGCATGGGACACAAATATAGACACACACATGCACATAAACACAACCCTATTCACCTCAAACCCTGACGGAATTTGCACCGAGTCTTTTCCGCGGCACAAAAATACGATATAGGAAAATGATAGGGAAAACCATCTAATGTCTGCATGGGAACTCAAGCGTCCATAATTTGTTTTCTTCGACCATCTCAACCAGAGTAATTAGATGATGTCATGGAGTTGCACTTTCCGTGATCCTGAAAGGAGAAAATCAAAACACAGGGATTTTGTTTCCCAGTCAAATCTACGAAAAAAAAATATCCGCCTCTGTTCGGGAACAACCTGCCCACAACTTGAAAAAACAATAACTGTGTTTAACACGTTCTCAGACCGAGTCTAATCTGTTCTTTCCAGTTCTCCTCCACCTGAGCAGGTTTTCACAGAGGCAGCGAGTTGCCTACTTATCTTCAGCTGAAGCCTTTTGCCACTTTCTTCCTCCTTCCTCTCGAATGTGGCCATTACAGGAGAAGTGCTTGGGCCCTTTGCTGTGAATACAAATGAGGGGTTTAATGACAGACTGTCATAATGTTCCCATCCCCAAACAGAATCCCCCCAACCCACCGGTGCTCGGTGCAGTGCGTCACTCACTGCGCTGGCCTCCCCAGTTTGTGTCCTCTATTGTGAGTCAATGCACCTCCTCTGCAGGAGTCGTTCCTGAACCTATGAGCTCTTTCTTCGCAAACAATGGAAGTGAAGTGTTTCCTGTAATTAGCATTGCACAGGTCTACCTCCGCTTATGAATTAGAGCGACTCTGTAAAGACGGCATAACCCTCCTTCCCTCAGTTGTCTGCCAGTGAAGAACAAGTTTGTTCATGGTCTTGTTTTTGCCTTCATGCGCTGGTGCAACTGTTGACGTGTTTTTTCTTCCTTGCCTTTCCCAAGGCGACAGAAAGCACAGTTAATGATTAGGTGGAGCAATTTTAAAGCAAAACAAAGCTAATTAGTGAGTAGCTCTGGCGTTGCTGTGAATAGATGAAGTGGTAAGTGCCAGTTCCTAATTAGCTGTGGTTAATTATCAGAGGTAAACAAAGAGGTGGTTGATTATGCGTGGCCACATTCACCGATCAGTGTGTCACCCGAGAGATCGGAGTTCAGAGTCGGAATTCTGTGACATGTCACACTGGGAGTCAGGCAGCAGCAGTGTTCAGACATTTGGGAAAGCACACACACACACACACACACAAACACACACACACACACAGAGAGACGCACCCACACACACAGACACAAATACGTTTGCCTTCTCAACCACCATACACGCCAAACTGGGAGACAAAGAGCAGCTGAGAAGGAGGCGGATGAGGAAGAGGAGGCTCGAGGAGAAATGCAAACACGATGTTAGATAACAGGAGGGTAAGAACCGGTAAGAACCAAGAATGAAAGCAAAAGTGAGGAGGCGTGCGAGATGAGAGTGAGGGGCTTTAAAAAAGAAGATGTTCTTATGAGGGACAATATGCAAAGGAGCAGGATGCAGGAGGAAAGAGGAAAGAAGAGGTATAACACAACAACATATAACAGAACATAGTACAACACAAGACAACGTGACAAAAAACAACATAGCATAGCACAACATAGCATAGCATAGCATAGCATAGCACAGCACAACATAACAAAATACAATATAAAATAGCACAACAAAGCATAGTACAAAATAACATAGCATAATAGCATAGCACAGCATTTTATAGCATTTTCATAGCATAGCATAGCATAGCATAGCATAAAATAATACACATCTATCCTAATCCATAACCCGACGTTTGAATTCAGTAGTGATAATGTTTTAGTTTACAGCACATCGATATCGGCGTCTGTTCTTATGGTCAAAAGTCAAATGTTTTTCCAAGTTTCCATATTCATCAGCGTTTCTTTCATTCTGCCATTTATTTTTATTTTTGGTAAGTTAGCAACTTTTGCCTTTGTCACACACAGCCCATCCTGAAAACTTCAGGAAAATGTCCGGTCTTCAATGCCTGTCTGTAAGTAGCAACAGTCCCAATAAACCCGTTTTCACAGATTTACTATGCATGGAAACCTCTGGGCCAGTAATTAGAAAAACATGGCACGTTTACTGACCTGTAAACGTGGCTCCCTCCCTTGAGCAAAGTGAAACATTTTCTGAGGTGTGATCATGCATCATTTCCCCCTCACACTGTTAGAATGTAGTTAGTGCTGTCAGAGAAAGTATATTGCAGGTGACTGGCAAACAGCAGGAACATGCAGTGTTTCCTCTCTGGGGAAATGCAGGAAAAGGTCGGAGGGAGTGAGTCCACCTCCCACATCCCTGAAATGCAAAATCTGCATATGAGACGGAAAGTCCACAGGAAGTGTAATATCGAAGGAGGAGATGTGAAGGAGGAGAAGAGGTGTAAAACAAAATAAAGGTGAAAAAGACTCGGGTGAAACAAAAATATACTTGAGGCGAGAGTGAGTGCAGAGGAGAAACGGAAGGATGCCAAATGAAAAAGAGGGAGAGTGAGAACGATAGGAATAGACAGGAAACAAACAAGAAGGACGGAGGGAGCGCAGAGAGGCACAAGATGTAATAAGATGTTAAGATGAGGAGAAACTTGCAAACACAAAGATCAGGGAGCAAAGCCGGAGCAGACGAAGGGCCGAAGTAATAAAGAAGAAGGACAGATGTGAGGGAAAGTATGATCAGAACGGCAGAAATAGATTATTACTGTATTTACTGGAGTGACAATGTTGGAGCAGGAGTGACAGTCTGAGGGAAAAACAGCTGAGAGCTCAGAAAGGAAAAGGTTTGAAAAATTCGTTAAAGGTATAATTTCAAGTGAGGAGACGGTGAGAAAAACAGAAACACACAAAAATAATCATTTGGAGAAAGACCGAGGAGCTTTGAGTTGAGGTGGGAAAGCTTTGAGAGATGAGAGGCCTTTTTTTCATCTACAAAACAAAAGCTACAAAACAAAAAAAAACATGCAGAGAAAAATTTGGAGCTAAGTGGTGTGAGAACGCTAGAGAGAGGGAGGGGGTGGGGCTAACACCGAAGTGGGCAGGTGGAAGAGAGTGAGAAAGACGGGAAATTGAATAGTGGAATGAAAAAGTACAGACAGAATGAGAGCGAGGGACTGACACTCAAATTTAAATAGAGAGAGGAGGAGGAGGAGGAGGCAAAAAAAAAGAAGAGCTGCACACTGGTGGATTCCTTAAAAAAGCCCCTTCAATATGTATGAGGGGGGGGGCAGCTCCATAGAGCCGCCACAAACAAGCCACAGAAGGAGCGGGGAGCGACGCAGGTTGTTGCTGAAAAGAAAGAGCTCCTCTCTCCTGTCAGCAGACTTTACAGCGTGACCGGGGTGGGGGGGGCGAAGGGACCACCCAGACGCTCTGTTTACCGTCCCCTGTCTTTCCCCGACACGACAACACAAGCAAAACCCTGGGAGAGGCGTCGAGGGCCCGGCGTGAATAACCTGCACCGCTAGATTACCACGTGGGCACAGGGGCACGATTATACCCTTACGACAAGGTACAAGGCCGCAACTGAAAGGGAAACCAGAATCATATCGCTCGGTAAACAACACGTTCCACCCGCACAATGGGGTTTCAGACAGGGAGAGCAATGACAATCTCCAGCTGAGCACCTTCCTCCAGAGGAAATGGGTGAGAGGAATAGTGATGATGCTGGGTTTTTTATTTGGGAGAAGCCGTGGGCGGGATGCACCTGATCCCACAGGGTAGTCAACACGACCAGATTAGAGAGAGAGAGATCTCGTGCTGTCAAGGAGGCCGAAGAGGTTCATCCCCCCCCCCACAATGAAATACGTTGAAATGAATGTGACACGCTCCGCCTCACCCCCACGTAGAGCGGCGATCTGTCCACAGTGCGCGGACCTTCCTAGAACTCAGGCCCGAGGGAGGCAGTTGGCATATACCCAGAATAGTGCCATACCAGACTGTCCCGGTGAAGGCTACAGCAAGTGACACCACTAACAAGAGGTTGTACTCCACATGCATGTGCAGTGGACAGATACAGAGACCTCGCTGCCTCCTGCCAACACATGGGAGGTGGCACTGGTTCAACCTTACAACTGCATTCTGCTAGTTTTACTGATACTAGTGCAGGGGCCGTTTTAAACATGCCTGTGTATGGTTCGGCCTGTCACACATGAAGGAAGAAGCAGGAAAACACAAACCTCTGGAGCATCCAGGACATAACGTATAGATTACGCTGCAGAGATCATGTGTATTCCTTTACAGCACATCGACAAAATCTCTCTTCAAATCTTTGTCTGTGTCTTCTGCATGTTTAGCATCGCATTTGTTTATCCTGAGATCTTTGTTTTTCTTTGCTTCTTCCACGTGATGGAAATTCTCTGCAGGAGCACTTGCTGGTTTCTGACATCAGCTTCTCACTCGGACATCGCGTTCTCACGTACAGATTGTCAGGAGATTATCTGGAGTTCAGTACGTGTCATCGGTGCAGTCATTGATGTGTCCAGATAGTATCGAATGAGACACTGCACTTCCTTGGGGCTCTAAACAATAACAAACTTGCAGACTTATGAAGCTGATACGATGAGAGCTTCACCAGATATGTGAGCCACAAACAGACAGAGATTTCGATGTGTTATATAATAGAACAGGGTTCAGGGGCTTTGCAGCCGAATTTTTTTTGCAAGAGATGGTGTGAAAAATATGCAGTGCAGAGGTCTGGATGTATCAAACACCGAGAGACGGCGTGGTAAATAGATGGCTCGGGGCTTTTTTCAGGCTAAAACAAGATAGTGTGTGAAAAAAAAACTAAAAATCTGCCTGCTCCAAAGTCTGGAGGAGCGCGGAGATAGCGGTAAATCCATCTGACACGAGCAACGTCTCTGTGTGCATTCTGAAGACGTGTTTACATAAGCCTGTTTATGAATGAGCCAGGAGAGGATGCATGTGTGGTCCACGGTCTGCGAAAAGGAGGAGCAGCCTCTTTCTCTCTCTCTGTGTTTGCAAGTGTGCCAGGCTCAAAATCAGATTAATGGCAATTACTCCTCCCTCCATTCAACCGGGCACATGCTACCACTCTCCCTTATCACTCCAGGCAATAAGAGGAAGAGACTTTTTTTTTACAGCCGCTGACCTGGCTGCCGTTTTTCCATATGAACAGGCTTCCCTCTGCCACGGCACACTCCCGTCAAACCTCTCTTTCTTTAAGAAAATACGGAATAAGGGGGCAGAGGAAATGAATTTTATGGCCCCGTCTTCTTTCCCTCTGCTTATTAACAAAGGCACGACCCCCCCCCCTCAATGACTCCTAGTCTCCCTTTACCTAAAGAGAGGAAGGGGAAATGAATTTTACAGCCTTTGGTCCTATCTGTCTCCTCAAACAGCCCCCTGCCTCCCATCTGAAGTGGCACACTCTCCTTCTCATTACTTAACACAAAGATTGGAAATGAATTTTACCGCCCGTGCCCTTTCTTCTCCCCCCCGGCACAACCCTATAGTTCCTCATCTGCATTGCTCTTGTTGTTTCTCTCCTTTGCCGCCTTAAAGAAGGAGAAAATCAATTTTACAGCATCTTCCCCTCCTGTAAAGTGGCAGACTTCAGAGTTTACTTGTTTCTTCTCTTTCCAGTTCACAAAACAAGAGGGTCCAGGAATCAATTTCTGCCCTCTGCTTCCATTTTACAGCCCCCCCCGGCGTTCCCCCCGCTCAAAAGGATCGGCACACTTCATCCTCCTGCTCCTGCCGCGCCGTCGCCTCTGAAAGCCTTACGACTTGCATTAGCATACAGGTGGTGTCTTTTGTCCCCCCCCCCACGGGACACACTCCTGCTCCGGGGACGGGCCCATGTGTCCACGACGCCTGCCAGCAGGGTAGTTGTGAAAAGGCCGAGGGTATTAAAAGGTCACTTAAGATAACTGGCCCTTCTGTTGCCACACCTCCTCCCACACCTCCCATAGATAAGGTGAAGTCATTAGTCTGTGGCCCGAGCTGCCCCGCAGATCTGTGGCTCTATGAGGGGTTCACTGAGTTTATCTGACTCTCTGATCCTGGTACAACACAACGTTAAACATTGGAGTTTAAAATGTGAGCACTCACGTTCGACCTTTTCTTTTCTTATTTACAAAGAAACATTATTATGATTATTGGGCGTTATTTTCAATGCTTCACTCAAACAGGGCATTTTCTAGCAGGCAGGTCACAGAGAGCACTGGCTTCCAAATTCCTTCCCCCCAAGATGTGCACCCTCACCACAACTTCTCTTACATGACTACACACATATCTGCTGCCCAGATGCTACCCCCCCCCTCCCCCCCTGCTCCCTGCCTCCTCCCTCCTCCCTCCTCCACGCTCCACTTGTGGCTGCTGCTCCTGCACCCTTTTCATTAACAGCTTCTTAATGCTCCCAGATGGGATGACTGTAATTTATGGTGGCCTCAGTGTGTTTACGCTTGTGTGTGTTTGTGTGTGCATGTGCATGGGTAGGTGTGTT
Source organism: Pseudopleuronectes americanus (assembly GCA_038501795.1). Classification (NCBI taxonomy): domain Eukaryota; kingdom Metazoa; phylum Chordata; class Actinopteri; order Pleuronectiformes; family Pleuronectidae; genus Pseudopleuronectes; species Pseudopleuronectes americanus. Next base: position 5,542,330 of record CM076731.1, read on the forward strand.
TCTCCATAAAATCTATGCATAGCAAGCAGATTTGTTTATATGTGTATCTGATTAGAACCCCGCTGACAAAAAAAGAGACCGTTATCTTAATTAGACTGCACCTACGATTATTTGGATCCATTTCCGACACAGCGTTTGCACTCGCTCATGAGCAAACTGTGAGCGTATGCAAATATGTTTGTTCTGATTTCCCCTCTGCGTCCTTTGCTTGACTCAGGCGGGAGCACGTATCGCTGGAGGGCAGAGTGAGGACAGACATTAAGGCACATTTTTTCCCGTTTTTACTTTGCAATGTGGGTTTCGACTGCAAAACTGACCTCAGCTGGAGCTGTACAGTTTTTCCATTTCTGTTTATCCCTCCGCTCTACACCACTGTGCACTCGGTGCTGCAGAATTAAGATGTCATGAGCTCGTGTGGGAAGTCCCCACGTCCACGCAAACATTAACATGTGTGCGCAGTATGTGCCTGCGCGTGTGTGTTTACGTGTATTTGTTTGTATGGACACGTGCGTGTGCATCCGACTGATGTTTCCTTGCCCAAAACCTCAGCTCACGGATGCTGGCACGCTCACTCCCCCAGATTGTGCAGTATCGATTCCCAGCTTCTCTCCTGGAGGGTGAGGAAGGGTGGAGGTGGTGGAGGATGGTGGTGGTGCTGGTGGCGGCGGCGGTGGGTGGGTGGGGGTTACAGAGGTTACAGCAGATTTGTTGGCCGCCTGCTTTGCCAAGGGATGCCTGTTTCCTAGGAATGGGGAGACAAACACACAACATTCGTACAAACATGACACACGGACGGTTCTCTTTGTCTAAACACACTGCACAAGCCCACCCGCACTTGGTTACAGTGTAACTTCCACACACACACACACACACACACACACCCACTCAGAGTGATACAGACAGAGACATGACAAACTGTTGCGTTCAGAGGGAACTTTCCCTGCTGCATTTCCTCTCTCTCCTGTGCCAGTCCGAACAGAACTACACACACACGGTAAAAATACTTCTTGCGAGGGCCAGTCAGCACATGGGCCCCGCTCTGAAAACACAGGGTGCCCACATCGCCTGTTAGCAGCACCGGTTCTATTTGCGGAGACGTGTGCGTTGGGCAACAGGCAGGCTCCGGCAGTGGGAACGGGCGGCCTCACAATGCGGCAAAGCATTGTGGGAAGGCATCGCTGGGAGGTTTTCGGGGTCCAACGGTTGCACCTTTGAGCACTTACTCCTAATTACTCCGTTTGCGTTCGCAGTCGCTAATGGTTGGCAGACGACGACACACACATGTGCAGACAGGGAGGAGAGGCCGGGGTGATGGAGTGCTACATGGGGACACACTACACACCGATATCCTGCCCGCTCGAGCTGCCGGGCAAGAAAAAACAGATGGAAACGAGCAGCAGCACACACTCCAGCAGACGTGTAAATATACGGGTACACACAGATGTACAGATGTGCACACAGGTTCAGGGATAGGAACACAAAGGCACAAAGACTGCAGGGGAAAACAAACACAGGCGGGAGGATTTTTGGTAGCGTTCGCACTCTCTTTAACACGCATGGACGCGCTGTCACATCCAAACACTAATTCAAACACACACACATGCGTACAGGCCAAGTATGTCCTCATCGGCAGCATGCGTAGATAAGTATATGTGTGTGCGAGTGTGTCCTCTGCGAGTCGACCACAATGCACAGCTGGCAGTGGAGAGAGAGACACGAGTGTGTCGGTGTGGTCAGGTCAGGGGCCCCGTCTCTCTCTCTGCTCTCTCCACCGTCCGACGTCTCCCTGCTCTCTCGTCCTCCTCTCGTCCTCCCTTGTTTTCGAGCGTCGCCATCCTCTCTCTCTCTCTCGGTCACATCTTGGCAGGTTCGTCGGGCTGTCCAGACGCCGGCCCTTCCCAGGTTTCTCCCCAACGCAAATACACAAACACAAGCAGAAGGAAGTTTAAGAGAAGAAGAAAAAAAAATCGGGCGAGAATTCCAAGAACTGCAGAGACACATGTTTTTAGAAATGAGGAGACGTATGTTTTTTGACAATGCTAAACACATATTGCAGATATTTCCATTCGGGATCTTTTGCAAAGTGCACAGTTTCATTCAGCGATGTTCACACGCTCGCAACATCCGCCCTGCGCTGGACATGACTGTCGTGTGAGTCCTGACCACATTGGAAATGTTAAAACTAAACAGTCGCGGTGTAATACCAAACACAACAGACCACAAAAAGGCAGAAAACCATCGTATTTAAATACAATCATGGGTCAGGACTGGGCGGCTTGGTTTATCTTCGACAACAAAGACCTGTGGGAGGCCAAACACAAACTGATTCATCACTGGAGAGGCAGTGTTCAGTTTTCCCAGGAAAAATACTGGGAATTCTGGACATATTTTAAGAACGAGGCATCAGCTAAAAGCTTTTTTGGGGGCAATTGGATCTCTAGTTTTTGCCCCGAGGGGGAAAACAAGGATGTTATTTATTCTTTAAAACTTTATTGATGTGACACAAAAAAAAAGTCAATCACATTCAAAGTACTCAGCAGGGAGTCAGCCAAAGTGAAATCGATGGAAAAGAGTGTCCCTAAAAAAGTGGCTCAATTCATCGGTTAATTCATCAACTTTGATCTGAGTGTTGTGAGGTGACAGTCGCCGGCAGCAGGACACGAATAACCCACAGTTTAGAAATGATGCATCAGGATCTGTTCTGTAGGAGCTTCACTGTTTTGTGTTTAATTTCACGATGGTTTCAAATTTCCACCGGCGAAGCAGTTCGGTGCAAAAGTGACATTTGAAACTGGAAAAGTTAAACTTATCTGTACAATCACAAGATAAATCATCTGCTCTCGTGTAAAGAATACAAAGAGAGAGAGAGAGTGTGTGTGTGTGTAGAGCTATGTGTATGTATGATTAAACGTTCCTGTGATGACGGGTGTGTGAACGGCCTGGGGCGGCTTCGCAGGCAGAACAAACACACCTGAGCACATTCAGCTCCACGATAACAATCTCTCCATCAAACCCTGCTCCCCACGTTAAAAACGCACAGAGGAACGTGTGATGAGGAGATCCCTGGATCAAATACACTTATCATGAGCTCAGAGCTGCACAAAGCCACTAGAAGACACTAACTGTCATGGGGGCACTACCGGAGTGATTTATTTTGCACCCATGAGTGGATCGGGGGGCTTGCCAGGAAAGTGTTTATATCTGTACAGAAAGTTAAAATGACTTTGGAAACTGGAAGATTTGCTTGTGTATGGGAAAGGGGGGTGGGGGGGTGGGGTGGGGGGTGGGGGGACTTGTATTAGAGCTGTCGCTGAATTCACAGACAGTAAAAACGATGCGGTCAAATCTGCAAGAACAGAAAAAATGTCCCACATGGAAACAAAGTGTCCGTAACAATGAGGCCGGATGTCAACATCTGTTTTACGCGCTGCAGTGAATCCCCAGCCGACGTTGGCATCGCGGCCAAGGAGCAAATCTTCGTGGAAACTCAGAAACCAAAACGGAGGATTAGAATAACCGCGTATTGTTTTTTCTCCCTGCTCAACATTTTGAGCTGATGATGCCCGATGCAAGGAGCAAAACAATGCCATCAAAACCCATCTCCATGACTTGTCCTGACAGCCAAAGTTTTTTTTCCCCCCCCCGTCTCCCTCCAGATGTCAAGTGTGCCCTCCAGCTTGTTTACCGCTCATAAGAAATCCAATCGCAAATCAAATCAGACCAAACAAGTGAAGCCATATCGGGCTCGTCGTTGCGGTTCTAGCCCGGGTGCTCCACTTCTGCTTTATTTGCTTTAGCTAATGGAGAATGAAAATCACAGATGTGTCGAATGTCTTTTCAGAAATCTGGGAACAGCACGAGGACAGCTGCGGAGCTGCGACAGGGAGGTTCAGGGAATATTTAATGACACATGCCCGGTGGTGATACTGGTTTTCCTCTGATGGGTTGACTCGTCTCTGCAGCGACTTCAGCTCCTGAGGCTGCTTTTACAGAAACCATAGAGAAGAACACTGCGGTAATAACACACACACACGGAGCCAATAAAATCACTACTGCGTTTCAGCGAGTGAGCACTATCCCACAGGAAGGAAGGTTTTCCTCTGTGGCTGAATTAATGAAGTAGGACGTCTGAACAACGACCTGCAGCGAGGAGAAAATATTGAGCCGTTAGAGTCCAGATTCTTTACACGCATTCTTTCAGCATTCAGGGGTTAAAAGTGAAGCGTTTTATGAAACATGTGCTTTCACTGGGGAATTCTGAGGCCGTTACACACAGTGACACCTCAACAGCACATGACCTCACTCAGTCAACGGACAGCTTCAGGTCAGTGAGGTGCAACAGGCCACGCTTAGGCAAACACCAAGTAACCATGGCAGCCATTCATCCATCATTCATCATCCAACCAACCATCCATCATCCAACCGACCATCCATCCATCCATCCATGGGGAAATATAAAGCTATTGACTCCAGCTTATCAGCTAAATTAACTGGAGAAAATGAGGATATTAGCTGTAGCTAATAAGACAGGAAACAGATCAAATAAGTCATGAAAATAGCAATTGAATTGAAGTCACTACCAGATGAAAGATATTTGTATTTCATCACAATTCTTTTGTCAGACCCGAGATTATTTCAATGGATTTGACCAATTTTGACAGAGTTGTGAGATGAGTTAAATGAAAATCCACATATCTGGATGTATTCAAATTGATTTTATATAGACATGAATACATTTTAATGTGAAAACAAGCAAACAAAGAAGAATAAGAAGATGATTCTTGCGATTCTCTCTTCTCAGATCTACTGGTTAAAATCTAAAAACTCTAAATGAAACTGAATCTCTCTCTATCTGTGAGCGAGTCGTCAGTTTTCACACTCCAAGCGACACTTTAAGTCGTCAAGCAGAATCAGATGCAGGGTGATACTGCAGCAGGGGAAAATGATTGTTAATGTTAATGAGGGCAGTGTACACTTAATACCCACACTGCCTCGGCCTCAAGGGCCATCAGCAATACGCCGCTGTGACCCAGTTTAAATCAACAGCTGACCTACTTCTTCTGCTTGACCTGCTGGAACAGGACGGAGCGCGAGGGGCCGATGGCGTCGCCGCGGACGCCACAAGCTTTGTTCGCTGTTTTCATTCCCCCGTCCAAACTGGTGATTCGATGTTGATGCACAATAAGGCAGACAAGGTGAAAATAAATAATAAGGTTGTGTTCCAGTGCAGTGAGAGCACAGCACGGACTGGGTGAATGTTTTCACTGTAGTACGTGAAGCCAACACAAACAGAGGATACAGATAAGAAGGCCTTGTATTTCTCCTAATGAATTTCGGGTGATAATATTTATGGTTCGAATGTAGAGATCAAGATAATAGAGGTTTAAGGTTTTACTCGGGAAATGGAATCTTCAGGGTTTGGCATGATACGTTTTTCACTACAACTAGTTCAGGCTGACTTTGGTTTGGAAAAATGTATTTAATTATAATAATCATAGTCATTGTTTGAAGCTATATTTATGTGAAAATGTTCCAAATGAAGGTAAAAAGAATCATTCTCATTGTCTTGGTTTCGCTGATGGAGAATCAATACTTTAAACAATAGAGTTAAATTGGATGATTTACTCAACAATAATAAGAAATCAAAGAGTTGCCTCATTCATTCATTTAAACAGTGATGACATGCGTTGTTTCCCTGATTTTATATTTGCTTGCTCTAACCTTTCATTCTCTCAATCTTTTGTATTTGGCCATTAAATTAGTTTTTTCCACTTTCTCCTTCCTGCAGTGTGTCACAGTACATGTGAGGGATCATTGTGGAATAAAGACTAATCTAAAAATCAAACTATATTCACAATCATGTTTTTGTTTGACCTCTTTATCTGTGTGAGCACTGATAAACCTTGCCATTGTTTTACTGCCCTACTTTAAGTACACAGCTGCAATTCACCCTCAATACGCCACTGTTAAGTTTTCATTAAAGTCAACAATACCTTGCTCAAGGGCACTTCAGGAGCAGTTACTGGAATAACATTGAGCAATTTTGATCAGTATATGTTTTTGCTGATTAAACTTTCAGAGCAGGGCCACGACTGAAACCAGTTATCTTCCAGTCCGTGTAATCATAACCTCCGCTCCCTACACGGTAATCAAACAAAGCTGCTTTTAAAACATACATGGAAAGACTTGATATATTAGAAGTGATTTTGAAATGTTTTTTCAATTCCCTGCGATAAAGGACACTTTGTTTATACTCCTCTGCGATCCGTGCTGTCTCAGACAACATGTCAGATCCTGCAGAGATTTTCACAACATCTGGATCCAGTTATGCCGAACGCCTGTAGATCTCAAACTATCTGCACGTGTGATAGACAGCCGCTGCAAGCCACGCATGTCTGTGCATTGTCTGGGCGGCCGACGTGCAGCTGACAGTGTTCTGAACGAGGACACAACCTCCACAGAGATGGATATCTAGATCTCACTGTGCGGTGCGTAGAAGTGTTAAATGCAAAGTCATAAATCTGCCGTGACACCTCTGCTGCTGATGAGAATATTGCTTTCAGATGCTTTGGGACGGATCAGAAGAATTGCTCTCGCGCAGGAATGTGCAGATACGGGGACAGATTTGTGTAAGAAAAGAAAACAGGAACAGAAAATAAAGGAAAAGTGAGGAATTGAAGATTGTATCGAGAGCGCTGTTAGCAGTCACACAACCGTCAGTGGAAACTCTGAGGCTGGGATTATGGTTCTCTGAAGAAACATGCAGATGTCTCTAGGGTTCTTCGCGGAGAGGAGCGATACGGGTTTAACTGTATCAGGTTGCTGGAGAGAAACTGAAGAAAGAAAAACACCTAAGTGTTAAAGGAATTGACATTTAAGAAAAACAAGCCTCATCATTATCTTGACAGGAAAATTATGAAGTCGCTCTAATATCTTCACAGAAACTGAAGCGATTCCAGGAGCCTATTGTAATAAGTGGAAATGAAGTTTGTCCTTGTTTACTTACATGTGAACATTATTTTCAGTTTGGCGGTTGAGTGCAGGGATATTTTATTGAATGGAAAACTAATATAATCTTATATTTATACTCAATATCACATATGAGTTACTTAAAAAATAAAAGCATAAGTCCAACATTTATTTAAAAACATGCATTTTGCACTTTAGCTTAGTGGAAAGACTGAAAACATGGTAAAGCCTCTCCCGCCAAATCAAAATCTTAAAACCTCATCAATGATACATATATGTTGTATTTTTACATAAGTAAAGTTTCAACTTGTCGTAATCCTCACGATTTATACTGCAGTTTTTGCACAGATTGAACAAATGCATAAACGCTAAGTATAAGTCAGAGTCATGCTAGGTGTTTCCACTGGTTTCCATACTTTATGCTAAGCTAAGCTAACCGACTGTTGGCTGACGAGAGTGGTATCTTTTCATCAAACGTTCTGCAAGAAAAAAACTCTAACACACAATCCATAGATTAAAAGTTTTCAACCCGTTAGCGATTATGATCTATTTGGTCTCAGCACATGCAGCCTACATATAACTCTGCCATGCTTGTCCATGTGGGTGTGTGTGTGTGTGTGTATACATATAAGTACAGTGTGTGTGCCTGGTGTGTGTTGGTGAGATGTGATGACTGTCCCGTGCAGTCGGTTGTTGTGTGTGTGTTGCGTGCTGCTGCAGAGTTTATGTTATTCTGTCCCTCCTCTCTCCCTCGTTTACTGGCTATTCTGGGAAAATCCAAATTACAGTGTTTCAGCGTGTGGTTGGCTTGTGTGGTTCCAAATTTGTACTTAACCCTCCTGCTCCGTCCCTCCGCCTTCCACAACCTCCCCCCGTCTCCCTATATACCTCCCTCACACTCCAATGACACTAATCTCTCTGTGTCTTTGCTTTCATTAATGGAATGTTTGAAATGGTTTAATTCGCTGGAACATAATTTGATTTGAATCCACAACGGGACCTTAAATATCAGGATGACATGTTCAAACTCTTCTTTGTCTTTTTCCCTCTTTTCACTCTCACTCTGACTTTCTTTCCTCTCCTCCTCCTCCTCCTCCTCCCTACACATTTCTTGTTTTCTCTCCTTGTTGTTTTGTCCCGCTGCCTGTTGCTGTGCGGATGGACGTCCTGAAAACATCCATGTCTCCTCTAAAAACATGTCCTCCCTGCGGCTTTGCTCGCCGCTCGGTTTTCTTCGCTTCCTGTCACCCCCACTCGCCCGCCTGTAATTACCGTCTTAACCTATAGGATCTGCACCAACCCCCCCACCCCCCCTCCCTCCATTCACAAAATGGGTATTTTTATCCGATTCTGAGCGACAGAGTTTTTCTTCTTATACATCATGTCTATTTGTGTAAGGATTTATGCAAATGCTCATTTAGTGGGTCTCTTTGCTTACATAATTGCTCAGCTCTATTCCTGATACCTGTTAAATCTATTCTGTCCCCTCGGAGTGACCCGGCACACGCACACACACCAGGCCGTGAGATATCGGACGTGTAATGGGCACAGTCGCTGGATTAAAATGACAAAATTAAAATTAAAACTCCACGGACACTGCACCTCTGTAATTGCTCATTGCGTCAGCTTACTAATGTGCCCTCGGCGGCTTTTTGACAGCCCTTATAATCACAGCTGAATATTTCTTCCCTTTTGGAAAGTTCACTTTTTTTTAATTTGACCCGAAATGCCACAACGCACCGAGCGTGCTTCGATTTCCCTCTGATGCAGATCTGCAAAGCAATTTGTTAGTTTTCTCTCACAGATGTGGGGAACGTTTAAGTTTTATTTTTGAGAGTGCGGGAGTTGTCAAACTGAGTCACCACCGCTTCTGATTTATCTTTCATGCATCTCTTCATCTCGTGTGTCAGAACCAAACCTGCTCGCTCCCAGCAGACTCCTCCACTGCTCCTGTTTTTGCATTTGGCACAGAGGGTGTGTTTATGCAGCCAGACACGTGCATTAATGCGTGAAGCTGCGATTCGAGCCATTGCACTTTGATACGGAGCACTCTGGATGGGCTCAGTACAGATTACGTTATGATGACCACCTCCGCTGAAGTGCATCACGTCAAAAGGCTTTAACCACAAATAGAACGTCGAATGTGTCGGACGTGTTCTGGAGGTCGCGGGCTATTTGGGGAATATTGCTTTTCACTGCAGATTAATGAACTTCTTGATGAGGGAAAGATCTCATTAAATCTTTGGGACAAATCGGGTTTAATATCTCTCTAAGCGCAAATCTGTTATTTCTGCTCCCTTGCTTTTCAGCCGGCGAGCGAACAGCAACCGGATCATTAACCATCCGAGGTGACCAGCTGCCTCACTCGATCCTTGTCCTTCCATGGCCTGTGTGGCTTCAGCCCATGTCTTCCTGTGTCACTTGGCTACTGTTGACCACTTTTGACTGTTTTCTGCTTGTGCGTTCTTCCCCAGTGGAAAGAAAACACATGACCATGATGAGAGGCTGCTCCTAGGCCGAGCCCTGGTGGTATGACCCGGATGCTGGGTGACATTCTCAGCAGCATACCCTCCGGCTCCTGCATGACAGCAACGGCGGTTTGCCTTCTCTTCCAACTCATTCCCTCCCTTTCTGGGTACACACAAAGTAGTGTCCCGTCGCATGGTTACACACAATAAATAAACAAATCTGCATAATTACGTGAGCAGTGTTTTGCTGAACCGCAGAGAGACAGAGTTTTTTGAGTCAAGCGGGATGATTGCTCTCATCCCGTGTGGCACCGAGCGCTGCTCAGAGTTAAGAAAAAAAGTGCTATCATCATCAAATGCTGTTTTTTTTTCCTCTTGGGAGCTTTTCTGGTTTTCATGCAATGATGGGAAAACATTTGGGGTCACGAATGCTCGCTGGAGGTGTGCTGGTTTAGACTGTGTCTGATCAAGCAGCCTGGGAACAACCGGAGAGAAGAGAGCTCCTGTTTCGACTGATGGCTCATCTCAGATCAGCAGATGAGGAGCCGGAGAGGGAAGTGAGCGAAACCGTCTTTTATCCACCTTGAAACAGCCCAACTTCAATCCTGTTACTCTTTTGTTCTTTTCTTCTTCTAACTTTGATTCTTTTCTTTTTTCTCTCCACCCTCCTAAAAATCTCACCAGTCTCGCTCAGACTCCCTCTTCCATCCCAGGCCTTTCTCTTCCACACCTTTAAACCGATCTGCTTCTTGTTAAAGTTTGTCCACGCCATCTCCTTTGCCTTTCCACACTTCCATCACTGCCTTTCTCTCCCTCTCTCCCACCTTCTTCCCCTGCTTTGGTTTTTGTGAAAGGGGGCTTTATCAGAGGGGTCTGAATGGTGCAGGTCCACTGGAAGCAAGGGACAATGGGCCCATCATCAGAGGGAAGCAGAGCCTATGAAAGAGGAACAAAGGCCCTGAGCCCAAGAGGGGCCCCACTCTGCACCTCACACCGCCACAGCAACAGCCTCCACTGGCCCTGCTCACTGTGTGTGTGTGTGAGCGCTGGGGGAAAAAAAAACGTGTGTGTTCTTGCCTGTATAAGAAGGCAGGTGCTGCCCCTTGGGATTTCTACATTATGGATCTGCCCCACTAAAAAGCCGTGGCTTTCAGCTATCATTCTCAAACAGGCTGCATTCTCCTGCTGGCACCCTGCATCCATTATCATCCAAATCTATCTCAGTGCACGGCCGCCTGTGCATTCTCCCCAATGTGCATCGTGCACTTGTGTCTGTGAGCGTGTGGGAGTCAGTGTGTACCCGTTTTGTCATGTCGCTGTAACATGACAATGTGTGCAGCCATCATGAATATGCATTCTCTCTTACGTGCTGTCTCCTGAGGGGAGCTGGAGACGCTTTAAACGGAAACATGTTTGCACAGGGAAAGTTGTTTTTCTGAGCCAAGTGCGAGACAAGTCCTGTCTGTCGAGCAGGTTCTACAGCTCAAAGTGACTGGACAGGACAGAGTTGACAAAGAACTGTGTCTGCATGTGTCATTGCTGTTGACGCTGTGAAGTCTCTTATGTTGTGAAATCTTTCAGGAAACAAACATCGTCTTGTTTTTGTCCAACAGCTTCTCCAAAGGTCAGAATGAACTCTGATAGCTGACTTTGGAGCCAACAAGGACAAAGTGCTGCTGGAGAAATCATGTCAACAAATCCATCACCAGTAACTTCCAGTAAACTCCTCCTGTTTAGACTGAAACAAGGCTTGTGTGGGCCCATTTCTTTCTAATAAAATGATGAAGAGTTTGTATCAGGAACAGAAAATCAACCCAGGCTGAACTGCAGCTTTGTAACATTGTGGTTATATGATTTATCCTGAAATAAGATATGACATATTTGAATATGATGCACTATATATCTCATTTCTACCACTACAGCATTCGTACTAAAGTTATTTTTCGTGCCGCTTTTACTTATGAAAAGACATTTGTCCATTTCTGGACCGTCACTGCCCACACACGTCAAAGCAAAGGATACATGTTGGTTGGTTGTCAAGCAATACAGCCACTAGAGGGCAGTGCAGAGCCGAGAGTTTCTGATAACAACAAACATCGCAACAGTAAACGTTAAAGTAAACGTTTGGCATCATTTGGACTCCTGTAGTTTTCTTACCAACAACCACTGGCTTAGACGACCAAGTGTCTCCACAAATAGTTGTGCAATTGTTCCACGTGTCTTACGGTTATCTCGCTTGAACGCTAGGCTACACTGCCCTCCTGCAATTCTCTGTGCTACTGCGCAATTTTGTCTGTTTCGTCCGTATCCGAAAAACATTCAGAAGACGTGAGCCTTAAGATGCTTCTCGTGTATTTGAAATGGGAAAAAAAAATGTAACTTTTTAAGCTAGCTCTCATAACGCTGAAATGACTGTTCTACATTAAGTTTTGGAATATATATAATATTGTGAAAATTAGGTTTATCATTCATGCCTTTCTAACATCTGCAGCTCCAAAGGTTCATTATATACTTATATGGATTTCTCTGAGATCATAACCGATAAGATTTCACTGTGAATATATCCAATAACTACGGCTCCTGCTGCCACTGCAGTGAGTGATTATTCTTTCAGCTCTGTTAATACACTGCAATCAGATTTAATATTTGAGGCGAGTTAAGGTCATATTCATCAGTTGACCTTTATGGGTTCAGCTGATCGGAGCTCTCATTAATGTCTATTATGCAAGTTGAGACCTCTCGTGACCTTGTGTGAATTGTCGACTTCATCCAGAGGCTCAGAGTCTTCCTGGGGTCACTCGGAGACTCTCTCTCTCTCAGCATAACACAGTGAAATGTGCAAATTATGTGCAAATGCAGTTTTTGTGCTTGATTGCTTGTGCGTGCAACCTGCACCACACGTATTAGTTTTCCAGCTCCGGGTCTCAAAACGTCCAAATGAGCCCGGAAGTTGCGGCGTGACGGCGAAACGGCTCGGAAGCCCAACCCCGACCACAGGTCTGTCTATTCCTGAAAACAGACAGGATACGTGGAGCATACTATTCCACCCACAGAACAGGAAACGTGCAATCGACCTCTGACCCCAGACTATTTCGAATCATTATCTCCGAGCTTAAGAGCAGGGGCTAATCCTCGCTGTGTTTACCACACAACTGGTACAACAGCTGGATGGTCTGTTTGCAGCCTCCCCTGGACCTCGTGGCGGGCCGATGCATATGGATGCCCACCGGGATGATGTGTCCTCATTTGGATTTCCACCAATAGGCTTCAAGGAGGCATTAGTGCACATACAGTAAGCTACGGTCATCTTAAGAGATATGAGGGGCTCAGCCCAGTCTGCTGCTCTAAATCACCACATAGCGATTGGCAAATTTCACTGTTCCACCGAGAAATCGTATTAGTGCGGGATTAGTCGTTGTCCAGTGGGGCAGCGGGATCCAGTGGTGCTGGGGATCTGCTGTTAACGGACTGGGGATCTCTCTGTTCAGCAGAGGCAGTTGTCTGGAGCACTGGGTTAAAGGCACGTATAGGGAGCAGAAGAACTACCAAGTGAGATTTGAAAACGGGTTGTCACGAAATGGATTCGAGTGTGCTCATGAAACAGGCAGCGCTGGAAGCTCGGTGATGTGGTGACGTCTTGTGGGTCAACGGACACACCATGGTGGCTTCTCTTCAACTCGCTGCGTTCCCAGTGCGAGCAGTGAGAAGTAAAATGTGGTTGTAGCTGCGCAAAGTCCGCTCACCAGACTTTAAGTGATAGCTGGCCTTTGCTTTCTTGTTGAGAGTTGGATGAGAAGGTCGATACCATACTCGTATCTGAACGCTAAATACAAGGCTACCACTTGCAGTTGGTTTGCTTACGTTGGCAGAGAAGCCATAATGTAAAACTGTGAGGGAAGCAGCAGGCACTTTATAAATACTGGTACAACTGAGATCTGAAGCTACAGGACCAGAGCGCCTGTCCTCCTCTTGATGGGTCATGAATATTGTTTTGTAGTTAAAGCCAATCGTATTGCCTTTGAACGAGATGGAGATGGGAAGTCAAATTAATATGCTTGTGTCCATGTGGTCTCAGTCATGCAAAGCCTCCAGTTGAAGGAGAACTGGTTTAAAAGTTATTTTTTACCATCATGTTTAGGAGCAATAAACGTGTGTAAATAGAATCCAAAATGAGGATTGAACTCCAACTCCGATGGAAAAACACTGATCATGAAATTGGAGCTATCGGAAATTTTCCGCTGACAAGATTGCAAAATGCCACGACAGTGAGTCGTCTCAATGTGAAGTGATATCATGTGCGTGATCTTGTAAACACAACAAACACCACATGACAAACCCTGCTGACCCTATGACACATTCACCTGCAAAAGACAAACAATCTATGACAGACAAGGAGGGGCATTTGTTATGTAAGGCGTAAACACAGTTGTAGTGACAACTGTTAACTCTAATTAAGATTTAATAACACGAACGCAACAGAGCTAATAATTTGAGCTGAATATCAGCTGAAAGTCGGGGGTTGTTTCTTTTCTGTTTCTCTGAGGTGCGCTTTGAGCTGAGCAGGGATTGTGTAACAGCGCTGCCAAGACAGGTGAACCATGTAACTATGTTCTGACTTGTTTTCCTTCTGTTGAATAAGTTCTGCCCTGAGCATGTTTCCACATGCACACACACACACACACACACACACACACCTCACTGACACAGACCCACCAAACGCGTCATTATCTGTTCACTCATCCTGCAGCTGCCTCACTTACCATTGCAATCACCTCCCATAGATTTTCATGCATCGCCCAGTGAGTGTTTTACCTCCATTTGAAACCACTCAGTGCAATCAATGCTCTTTCATAACACACCACGATGGCCTAAGAGGGCTTAGCCTTATGCATGTCCGACTGTTTACTTCCCTCGTACGGGTCATTTGATTATGGATACCAGGCCGGCTAAGGTCTTCTAACTACTCTCTACATCTAAGTTTCCATTTGAAACCATCGTTAATAGGGTGTATCTGAGGACATGAGCATTAGCAGTGCAGGGATAAACTGAGGTTGTGCCCCAGAGTCATTACCGTGTGTCACTACTGGGGCCTCACGTCCACCCTGGGACCCTGGTGCCACAGCGGGACTGAGGTTTGTTCCGGGTCATTTAAAGAGGAAATGAACAGGGAAGCTCAATGTTTGGTGTGAGCTGCGTCTTTTATTCAAATCGTATTAAAACATTACGGAGGAGAAAATACTTGGAAATCATTATCATCCGTCATAAAAAACTAAATAAGAAGTTGGACCCATTAGAGAATGCCAGCTCTGTAATTAAAAGTGCAAAGTAGCATTTTAACATGAATTCATCTTTAAAATTGCTTTTCAAGATGACAGTTTTCCATTGTTAGGGGAAGAGTTGCCTCAATTTGAACCATTTCAATAAGACACATGCTGATATCACCTCCTCCATGAACTGAGATTCAAGATTCTTATCATCGTACTGGTTATACCAAGTTTAACAATGTGAAAAAAAATACTTAGGTAAGTACAAAAAATATTAATAATGATAAGATACATCCACAGAATAGAGCAAAATGAATATTTACAAAATAAATATACAGTGATAAAATACGGATATAATGAAAAAGCCATTATGAGAACAAATAATATGTAATTAAATGAAGGTGTCGCGATTAATGTTAATTAAAATCAATATTTTGAGAGCACAGTCACAATAAAGCATTATGGGTAACGAGTGGTTAGATATACAAAAAAGAAAATCCGTTGAGCGTGAAGGAGAGAAATATCTGGAGCAGCTGTATCAATGCTCACTGGAGGGGATTTGGGAATACGACCCATTTTAACGACTATTAATATGGATCTGACACTAAAACACGCTGGGACCTGCAGCCAAGCACAGGAACCGGGCCAAGAAAGCAGGTTTTTCTGATAAGCTGGTTGATCAGTGTGTGTGTGTGTGTGTGTGTCTCTGTGTGTGTGTGTGTGCATGGAGCGTTCAAAATGACAGTGTAACACACTCCAATGAACTTGCACTGTGATGTGTGGCTTTAATCCACAGCAGCTCATTGTTTTTGGGTCTCTGGTCTGTAACTTCACTGTTCTCATTCTCTCTTACAAATCACAAAGTGCAGGTTGTGGCTGTGGGCAGATGTTTGTATGGAATAAAGCTAAGATAAACCAGCTGTTTGCCAACAAGACACTGAACTACAGGAGCATGCTTCTCAGGAAAGGGCTTACCTTCAGATCTGGTAAATCTGGATTGGACATACTCATAACTCTCAGTCCCCCTAAACAAGCCGGATCCATAATTCCTCTGATCTGAATCCGGATCATGCCCCACGCAACATCTCATGGAAATTGATCGTGCACTTTCCTGCCAACAAACATATAAACACACGCAAACAAATACACAACCTCAGGCAGGGGTCAAAGTTCACCGAAGTTAAACTCAGCATGAAGCCAAATTTCCCACTGAAAGAGGATCTTTAAGAGGATCCGTCCAGAGAAAGTGTAAATCAGTAGGATATCAGTTACAGGGTTGGATCATACCATGTGAAAGTTAAATGTCAGCCTCGATTTGACAGTTTTCTTATTTAAAATGTACGCTCTCTGCTGCACAGTGGCTGTGTTTGGATGGATTTACAATAAAATCCACATGTGGTAGATATAAAGGCAGATCAGACGCAGGTGAGGCTTCTTAATAGTTGGACCTCTGCTGGTTTCCTACCAACAGTCAAGCTGCGTTCATGTCACGTTGGCAGCTGGGGAAGAATTACATTATTTTTTAAAGCACGCAACACGGCCTGTAAACACTGCAAACCCTGCAAACAGTTTACACTCAGTCCAGATGTTGGCAGTCCGACTTTATACTGTGAAGATAAAAACAGCCCGACCGATGAAAGGACTGTTAATTTTACGGCTGATTAATAAAGAAAAAAGAAGAATTCCAGTTTGAGCATTTCCAACACTTCACCAGTTCCTGCGATGAGATGTCCCAGTCTGTGTTAACGTCCCATCTATCACCGTGGGCTGTTAACACTTTGCGGGCCGCTGGTGTCGTGTGGCACTCACACAACTCTCATGTGCTGCCAGTGTGGCTTCAACCAGACGAGATTATTTATGCTCCGGAATGAGAAATAGCTTTGTGTTGAAGTCAACGCACAACTGTCAGTGAAACACAATGAAAACAAGGACTTTTCATAAACACTGAAGTCACGACTGTTGTCATGACGTGGGCTCTCGTGTTTCGGTTTCAGTTGGAATGTGTATTTTTAACGTCAAACAACACGTCCGTCCGACTTTGCATCAAAGTCTGTTGAAAAAAAACCCAGAAAAAAAACTGAAACTGAAAGACATTTGCAAAATTAGTTTGTCAATATGACATTTGGGGAAAACAACCCCCGAGGGGACGTGAGTCACGATACCTTGTGACATCCGAGGCAGTCAGCTGGAGTAAGTGGATCTGACACACGCTCGCACAAGGTACAAAATAGAGTTTGAAGTGAAACAAGATTGACTTAGAATCAGGGATGAATCAGTTTCACAGATGAAATGTGTCATGCAGCCAAAGACTTCTCAGGAAATAGATCCTGTGTGATACGTGATCTGATGGAGTTACAGTCATATCTGTGAACTTATAACACATCATGAGACATTAGACAGATCTATCTATCTATCTATCTATCTATCTATCTATCTATCTATCTATCTATCTATCTATCTATCTATCTATCTATCTATCTATCTATCTATCTATCTACTATCTATCTATCTATCTATCTATCTATCTATCTATCTATCTATCTATCTATCTATCTATCTTCTATCTATCTATCTATCTATCTATCTATCTATCTATCTATCTATCTATCTATCTATCTATCTATCTATCTATCTATCTATCTATCTATCTATCTATCTATCTATCTATCTATCTATCTATCTATCTATCTATCTATCTATCTATCTATCTATCTATCTATCTATCTATCTATCTATCTATCTATCTGCCTGCCTGTCTGTCTGTCTGTCTATCTATCTATCCCTCGATCCATCCCTCTATCCATCATTCATCTATACTTCCCTCCCGCTCTCTCTCCCTCCCTCCATCCATCCATTCATCCCTCCCTCAATGCCTTGCTCCCTCATTCCCATTCTCTTCATCCATCCATCCCTCCATCCATCCATCCATCCAAGCTCTCTCCCTCCCTCCCTCCCTCCCTCAATTCAACATCCATCTATCCTTTCCTCCCTCCCTCCACCCATCCATCCATCATCTATACACCTTATCCTTTACAGGCTACAGGGGATTTGAACCCATGTATCGAAATATTTCCTCAGCTATTGGATAAATTGTCATACAATCTGACAAAAATCCTCTGTGATGCTCAGAGGATGAATCCTATTGGCTTTGGTGAGAGACTTTCTCTCTGGTGTCACCATGACTGGCACCAGCTTAGCATTTGGCTTATAGCAACTGGACTGGCATGAAATTCGCTCCTGACATTCAAGCCCATCCCTTGATTTCCATCATTGCCCCATCATCATGCAGAAATTTAGATTTGTGCAATATTTAGATGAGTCACGATTGGTCGAGCAGTCTGGGATGCTAATGCACTCATCGTTTTTCATAGAGTGATTCTATCAGACTTCAGCTCAAAGCACTGTTTCTAATCACACCCTCACAGAGCTGCTAACATGTCTGCAGACTCTGAGTTGATTTGGTATTTTATGGACGTTTATGCTGGATTTTAATTTGGTTAAAACAAAGTGTATAATTGACATCAAACCCTTTGGCAACTCCCATCTAATCTACATACTGTCTGGTGTTATCTGTGAGTGAAGAAGCTCCAGAATGTGTCTTTTGATAGCATTAGGAGCCGCTATCAGCTCTTCTATTTTCAACTTTAAAAGAGCAATTTATAGACGCAGATCAGAGAGAGACAAAATCTAAATTCCGGCTTATAAAAGTTATTCTCTTCTATAGAAATGTGTTTACAGGGTACACAATATTTCTTTCTTTCCTGTACGTCTTTATAGGATTATTTATTTCCTTTGATAGTTATTTGTGTAAATCTGCAACATACTGAATCCTCACTAAGACACTTTCTTTTTGGAGACAAGCATTAGCTGTTCCTGGGCTTAAGTTCTGATCCAGTGCCCAACGTGTGGGCACATGTACACACACACACACACACACACACACACACACACACACACACACACACACACACTCACACACACACACACACACACACACCACACCACACACACACACACACACACACACACACACACACACACACACACACACACACACACACACTGCATAAGGTCCATGCCTGTTTATGTGAGCAGGTCCCCAGCTGTTGAGTGCTGTGCAGATGTGGCAACCAGAAATCAGGGATTACAGCTAAATCTGGAGGGAAAGAGGAAGTGAAGGAGGGTTGGGGGGGTTGATTGGGTGAAAAGTGCAGAGACCGGAGCGATTGACTCAAATGCAGACAGCGGGTTAAGAGGGGTTAGAGGAAATGCAACCTGATGATTAGACACTGACGACGAGAGTGCCGGGGCGAGACGTCAAAGAAAATGAAAAGCTAAAGAAAGAGGCAAGGAATGAAATGGTAGAGAAGAGAGGCATGTTTTTTATCAAGCCAAAGCTGGAGGGAAGAAGAAAAAAAAAGAAAAGAGAGACTTCTGTTTGAAAAACCCCAATCCCGTTGTGGGAGTTGCTGAGGCTGTCACACAGTCCATTTCTTTTTACCACCATTTGATTACAAATTCACTGATTCCTTCTCCTCCACACAGAGTCTGAGGAGAAGGCTGCGTAACTGCAGGCGAGAAGAAGCTGCAGCTAAAGCATCCTAAGACTCACATTCATTAAAGCGCTCACACTTGGGAAAGGGCCAGGATGTTGTTTTTTATTGTGCGAACAGCTTTCAGCAGAGCTCACATGTGTTTTTCTATAATTCATAAGAGCGGTTAGCCTCCTTAAATGGAGAGAACAGAATGGTTTACATTAGGAGATTAAGGCGGGTTGCAGGAGTGTGAATCCACTTATCTGTTTGTGAATGTAAACATCTGGTGAGCACCTCCATTTGGGGGATGACATATTTGTCCTTGTGCAGTGTGACTTGCAGTTCCACCATTTCTTCTTAGCCCGGGGTTACAGACAAATCGTGCCCTCTTTAATATTCACCATGTTTTCACACACACGCTGTTGCTGCCGGTACTCGAGGCGGCCGCAGATGGCAAATGTGGTCTGCTTGATATTCCGCGATAACTTTCCTCCACTTGTCAACACATTAGCTGACTGATCTGCAGAGGATTGGCAGGAGCCCAAATTAATGTGCGCAAAAGCAAAGCCCTCTAGGAAGCTTAACTCCTTTCTAATTAAAATGCACATTCACATTTTCCTGCCTCTTAACAACATGTCCAAGAAAGTCTGTCTCATCAATGCCCTAAATTAGTGGGCTGTCGTTTTAGAATCGGAAGTTTTCATTCAGGGTCGTTGCAATGTGGATATTCAGTCATTTAGAATCTGCATTGTTCTCTCTGTCAGATTTCTCATTTGATGAAGGGAATACATACAATGGTGAAATATATGGTACATTTACTCAAGTGCTGCGCTTAAAGGAATAATTTCACATTATTTGAAACAGATTAACACATTTCTTAGATCAGAATATTGATAAAAATCCATCTCTCATAGTGACACGGAAAACTGATGATTCAGAACTCTGCAGGTTGAGTGCTGACCAGGACACGAAACAAACAAACAGTCGGCTTACAAATGAAAATGATGAACACAGATACACACAGGGAGGGGTACACAAGTAGCAGCAAAGAGGATTGGTTAGGGGTATCAGGGGAAATAGGTTTGCAGATAAGAAAAAACCAAAATCCTCAGAAAAGAACACAAAGGTCCCGACCTCAGTGTCCTCAGTCATAAGGGCTGAACTGAACGATGAATCAGAGAGAGAGAGAGAGAGAGAGAGAGAGAGAGAGAGAGATAGAGAGAGAGAGAGAGAGAGAGAGAGAGAGAGAGATAAACATGTGAAGTGTGAGGAGCAAAACATCAACATGACTCGAATGATCTCCGGCTAAGATTAGGATAAAGTTAGATTTCTGTGCAAAACAGAAATAGTTGACCTTATAATAAGGTCGAGAAATAAATGTCCGGTGCCGTCGGTCAGCTCATCCTTTCAACTCTTACATAAGATACAATTTTCTATCAAGCTATTTTTATTTTGTTTCCTTGTGTCCCCCGCAGATGTTCTTATTAAATCCTGATTTATTTTACTTAATTTTTTTCCCCACTGGTTCCTCCTGCTGATGTTAATATTGAATGTTCCTGCCCGGCCTCACTGGCACCAATTTTAACCAAGATCCAAACCAGGGTTGTCATGATGTCACACTAAACTTCCCTGAATGAGTTTTGGGGGAGATATTAAATTTCGCTCCCACTGAACTTCAGCAGCTTAACCCATAATTCGGTTCTGCTTAGATGAGCAAATACAGCTAAATCCGTCCAGACTGCACAGACCACATATATTATATAAATCAACTCTGTGTTGCCGAATTCAATCTTTATCTTATGGGCAGATATACTTTGTAAATCTCTTGCATAATGTTTTTCACATGTCCTGTGACTGTCTGTTTCATTCTGCTTCACCAGCACAATCACAGAGGGGAAGAAAGCTTTGGCGACACCTATAGGAGGAGAGCAGAATATCTGGTTACACGTCTCTGAGTGAAATATTCTATCTAGAGATGTTTCCTACAATAAAGTGCAGTTGAGATATCCATGAAAAAAGTGTGGAAGCAGAGCTCCCACAACAGGTCAGATATAACACAAAGAGAAAGACTCAAAATGAGCACAGACAAACCAGGGCTTGTCTCTGCAGGCGTCTCTGGATTTCAAGCTTTCCAAGAAATACATATATCACAAATACAATCTGAATGAGGATTGTAAAGTGAGGAGCATTTAGTGTCAATCTTGACATCTGTTTTCCAAGCAATTGTCATAAATTGTACAACTTCTGCCACGAAGGGTTGCACAGGCTGGTCATCAATCAGAGGGTGGGTGGTTCCGCTCCTCCTGCCTCTGAGTATTCGCTGTTGAGCAATCCCTGATTTGAAGGCATGTGAAGGCAGAGAAGTCGCTTCTGGACAAAAACATCTCTCATTTCTTTGGGGATTATTCTTGCAAAAGTAAAACACAAAAGAATATAAACAAACATGTTTTGATTTTAATATCATTTTCAAGCCAGAGGCGTTTTTAACTAATTTTTTAAAACTCCCAACCTGGAATTGGAAGTTCCCAAGGAGCACTCGAAGGCAGCACTTGTCTCGGTGATTGTCTCATTGATGTCTTGAGCTGTAACAAGTTCTCAGAGGAGAAAGCATCTGTTTCATTGTTTGGGCCAGACGGTGCGGCTTGTCAGGGGAATTCTTCTCAGCGGCGCGGGCCTGCTCATGCTACAGATGGCTTATCTCACAGTGAATGATTCAGAAAATGATTATATGTCTCCAAACGTAGAAGAGGTCATCTCCTTTGCCTAATGGAACGTCTCCCTCGGTTAGAGCGCTGGACCAGCAACTCTCCGGTGCCATCGTTTGAATAACAAGCAGACCAATTAATGATTCATTAAGGCAACAGCAAAACGTGAACTTTCCCAGACAGGGAGTTTTAGGTATAATGTTGTTTAATCCCTTGCATAACATCCTAACTGCCAAAAGCTCAGCAGGGCCCCTTCTCTGCAGGAAAAACTAATTTTAAAAAGCCTGTTTAAGTTGTCATCTCAGGCCCGGGAGCAGAAGCTAAAACCCTTCCACTGTTTCCCGGTGTCAGAACACTGAAACGTTTAAATTCAAGTCCAAACCTATA
Organism: Pseudopleuronectes americanus; assembly: GCA_038501795.1. NCBI lineage: Eukaryota > Metazoa > Chordata > Actinopteri > Pleuronectiformes > Pleuronectidae > Pseudopleuronectes > Pseudopleuronectes americanus. Next base: position 5,564,658 of record CM076731.1, read on the forward strand.
AGTTGGCAAAGGGACTGTAAGCCAAGACCTAATGTAATACTCAGCAATTATCAGACTGTCGGCTAAACGCACAAATGTCAGAGAGAATCAGGAGCTGCTGCCTCACACAGGAGCCAAGCAGCTGTTAAAAAAACTGACATTAATGGACGTTATCACTACGCTGGTGAAGTTTGACTCACATTACGTCAAGTTAGTCGTCAATCACGTAAGAATACATTTAATTAACTCTGCATACACTCACACACAAAGACACACACACACACAGACACTCACACACTTCTTGATATAATTTGACCCAGGTCTGGAAGTGAAAAACCTCCGGCCAACAGCCGAAGCACCTCGACCGTTCTTTGAGACTTCAGGCCCCATCATCAAAGACATCAAAGACCTAATCTTATCTGGCCCCTGTGTCCCCTCCTGACGTGGACTCTAGTGCATCTGAGACCCGTGTCCCTCCCCCCGTTGTCAGCTTCTTTCTGTTCCGCCTTCAGAGATCAGACAGAAGCTGACAGGGGCGAAGGGAAAGCAGAGCGACGTGGGGAGACAGATTTGTGGAGACATGAATGGCTTGCAGGTGTTTTCTCTTCTCTTTCTTTGGGGGGGGAAAGAGAAGGATAGAATATGTGATGTGGAGCAGCGACTTTACCCCCGAGCTGTCATTAGGTTTTTTACGGCGGAGGAGGTGTTTGTGACTCCGAAGCGAGGGGCCCTTGAGGATGGGCTGTGTAAGAAAGGGGGACAAGTTTTCACTCTGAGAATATGTGCAGCACGATTACTGTCTGTTTGCGTGTCTGCTCACAGACCGGCGTGTCTAAAAGTGGAGTGTGAGAGAGGGAGGGAGAGAGAGGGCTGCTTTCGAGTAGTGTTCAGGAAAAACAAACAACAGTTGCAGGGCGAGTGAAGGTGAAGGAGTCGGTGTTGAGATAAAGAAAGGGCAGACGGAGGAAGGGAAAAGAACAAACTGTGCAGAGGAACACTTTGTCGTGCAAATAATAAATAAACACACACAATTAAATTTGCAAAAACATTTTAATTGGCATCGTTTTTTAATCATTCTTGGTTCAATTTACAGTTTTTTTGTGTGTTTTTTTTTATTCATTCTTGTCGATTTTTACTTGTGGTTGTCTCCAACATCAGTAAATGCTTTTCATCCGCTTCCCCACCCCCCCCGCCCCGTGAACTAACATTACAGCAGAGCACATCCTCTCATACACACTTGCATATTCAGATCCTGGAGACGACTCCGTGACGGGTCCAACATGTCTAAATGCCACATACTTGAAAAAGCGCGGACAAACACATTCTACATACATACGCACACGACTGTGCACACATATGTTTTTTTCTTTTTTCTTGCTTGCACTCCTACACACACACACACACACATTCATACACACTTGTGCACACACACACACACGCACATTCCACAACCGGCATGTTTTATAAATGTACATTACAATGCAGACTCCTTCATTTCACAAGAGCAGCACTTGTGTTATCGCCGCCCTCCCATCACCAATCGTGTGTCTGGTGCGTTCACAGTTGGGTTGTGACATGGTCTTCAGCAACATGATGTGGTTTGCAGTATCTGTTACATGAGAGAAGTGTAACTGAGTGTATGTCCCCCCACTGATTAGTCAAAACCAATAACCCTCCTCTCCCCGTCAGGCTGAATTACATCCGACTATTTATCTACACAAGCAAAAAAATGCTGCAGTAAAAATTCCACCTTTTAAAAAAGAAAAAAGAATAAAAAAAATGGCACGAGAGCTTATTTAGCAAAGGCCTTCAAATGCACACTCATAAATTAGGTAGATAAATAATATATTTGAATGTTAAAATAAATACATTTGTAAAAGCAAATCAATTAAAAAAAGCACAACATTGTAATCTGATTACTGCCAGCCTACATTGTCCTGTATTACAATATAAAAAAGTGAAACTCTATTTGCACATTCACACGTGTTTATTTTGTTTTTTTGATTTGTTTTGTATATTATTATAAAATGGCGGCAGCGTTACTTTGAGACTCAAAGCACTATTTTCTCCTCAGGCACCTGCCGCACTCGGGCGACTGTATGGGGTCGTTTCCATGGTGACCGCGACTGCTGTAATGGCCATCAGCGCCAACTATGGCTGGGAACCTCCCGGTGTGGAAAAGGACTGGATGGGGGGGGGGTGTGGGGGGGTTGTCTGCGGATTGAAAGGGAACTTGCTACCTAGAGAGGTTTTTTTAAGGATTGTAAATTAGCGGCCTGTTCTGGGCGTCTGGCTGCGAGGAGGAAACGTCTGACATCGGGAGAATCTACGGCGAGCGCTGAGGGTTAAATGCGTCTGAACAAAACACACGTCTAGCACACGGCTACCACGTCGAGGTGCCGTTCGAATCACTGGTCCAGGGTCTGCATCTTTCTCGGGGGTTGTGTGAAGGCAGGAAACGCAGACCAAGGACTAGTTCTCGGAGGGTACTCGCTATCTTCTAAGAAACGCAGGCTTTGCATCGGCACCTATCACAAAGCCGGGGGTGTTTCTCGGCTGTCTGGAGGAAATGGATTCTTGAAAGGCCGGTGGAAATCCTCAGCAAAGTCTCTCCCTTTCACTTTCTCATTTTTATTTTTTATTTTAAGAAACACCTCTGGCTCTTATTACCGACACCTCCCTCGTTCCGGTGTGAAAACATTCCTCTGTGTCCGGGACAGTTCTCATCACTCACTGATTATATGAATATCCTGCAAAGTCCAGGTGAGATCAGCACAGTTCCACCGAATCCCGCTCGCTCCTCGCCACATCGGCGCACGTGGTCCCGAGGTCCGAGGCCCAAAAGATCCAACGCAAACTCAGCTCCTGTCACATGTGCCACCTTCTTAAAACTCCTCAGGTGGTTTGATATCCACGCTACAATAAGAGAGAGTCGTCTACATCCAACTCACTACAAGTCCAATTTCTCTCCCTCGCATCAACAGTATCAGAGAAGTCCTGTTTCTGAATCTCCAATGTTGTGGCACCTGCATGGGAAATGCTGTGGTACTCATATGATCATAATGTCCAACTACACACGGAGAGTAAATAAGACAGCAAAAAAAAAGGCCTCTCCTGTCTCCTTTGAGTTCCGTAAGTTAAATTCAAGGGTTGTTTTTTATTCTGTTCCTTCGATTGTGGTTCTGTTCTAGATTCACGTCTGTGATCCCGTGGAAAACTCGCGGTGGAGGTGGATACAAAGCCCTTTGGACAAGGCTGTGTGTGAAGCCGACGGTCGGACGCTAGGACAAGAGGGCGGACGACAGGAGCAGCATCGCCATCGTGAGAAGAAGGCGGTCACGTGATTGGCTGCTGCCGCTGACGCTTTTCTCCAGCTTGGGAACTTCAGGATTGAATTCATCTGCAGAGAAGGAAAGAGAGAAAGAGAAAGAGAGAGGGAGACACAGATGGAGGAAAAAAAAACAAGAAGAAAGTGAGAAAACGAAGTGAGCATGAAAGAGCCAGAGAGAAGGAAACCAACCAATACTCCATTATTAATTCATCAATCTCAAAAGGCACTGTGTGATGCATGCAAATCCTATTTTAAACATATGCAGAGATAGAGACATGATGCAATTATCAACAAACCACCAATTACCATCAGCACTGCCACATATGGCCACTTCCCCCCCCGTGGGAAGGGAAATTATAAATGTCCCCACTCATGTACTCCTCTATTCACACCAGCAATGTTTTTATCCTAGAGGGATTTCAATCAAACCAAATTACTGCGGCCGTGCCATTGATTAGACACAACAGAACATTAGCTGTGAGGGGGTGGGAGGGGAGAGAGATGGAGAAAGAGCTGCGAGGACACATTTAGTAATATTTGGTGGGAAAAAAAGAAAAGTGGATTAAACGGAGTCATTATGTTCTGTTTGGACGTAATGTTTCCCATTATATCTAGAGGGTTATTACACGCCAAAATAAAAAACACAAAAACAACCACTCTTAGCTGTGTTGCTTACGAATACATCAGAGTTTCTAGGACAGGCTGGGCCGACTGCAGCAAGACGTTAAGAGCAAAACCTGTTTTCCTTCCTCCATCAAGTAATCGAACTAAGTGCAGAAGAAAGCTGCAATTTTCCTTCTGATGCCAGACGCTCACAAAAGAGAGATGGAAGTGAAGCTCGGATGATGGAGGAGTTTTAAGCCTCGAGATGCGACACAGTGATTTAAAAAAAATTGTGTTTTTAGGGAATGGTTTCGTTTTAACATCTTAAAATGAGACTGGAGAGAGGAGAAAATACTTGAAAATACTTTTAGATACAGGAAAGGATATATATCTCCTGAGGAAAACTTTTACTGCAACGTTTTCTTTGGGAATCCTGAGTTGACCAGGGTCTTGCATGTTCTCCTCCAGGCTCTGTCCACCTCCAGTTCTCTTTCTGAAGTTTCCCTGGCAACAAACTGAGCCCCACCGAACGGTGTGTGACAGAAAAGGTGTTGCAGGAATGAATGGGCGAATACAGCTTGTACTGTAAAGAGCTGTGAGTGGTCGATGGCACTAGAGAAGTGCTACATAATTACTGCGCATTTATTTAAATACAGTCCATTTAGAGTCCACAGACATGCAGATTGGGTTAATTGGAGACTTTAAATTCCCTTGCCCCATGGATACGCTGGCAGCCAGTGACTCTCGCCCACTGGCATTTGTGGCCCTCAAAGGATAAACAGTATATTATATATGAATTAATTAGAGCTGTGAAAAATAACGCGTTAACGCGTTATGATTAAATTACAGGATTAATTCGTTATTTTTTTTAACGTATTTAACGCATGCGCAGAAGGATCTTCCAATATACCCACATTTCCGCCCACTCTGCACTAGTCACCGCTCTAATGCAGTCAGACGGCAGCTGCTATGAAACAAACACACATCACCTTCTGGATGGGAAGATCATGCTCCAAAAAAACAAAGATGGAACATTCAATAAAACCAAGGTGATATGCAGACTCTGCGGGAAGACGTTATTGTTTCACCGGAGCAAAGCCGCTTAAAGTTCCACCTCAACACGGAGCATGAGTTGGTCCGCGAGGGGCGTTCAAGGGGAATCCGCCAAACCAGCTTCACTCACAGGACACATTGTGCAAAAGAAGCGGTCAGCTTTACTGTCAGAGAATGTGAAGATGTTAGTTTGCCTCACCAACTGGCTGAAGAAAGACTAGCTAAGAGGGCCTTTAGAGGCATTACATTGTACCATGGTGTGGTGATTGGTTGTTTGACAAAAAATTGAAAAATGCTCAATCATACATAAAAACAATGGCTAAGAGGCCTAAATAATTTCTGTTTGATTTAAAAAGAAAAGAAAAAAGTTTTATTAACCCATACAATGGCTAAGAAGCCCAAATTCTGTTTAGGATGAATGTTCCATATGGAATAGCAAAGAGAACTGCAAAAGAACTGCTGAGTTACAGCACCATTGTTTTGTTTATTTATGAATAAAAAAGAAAACATGTTAAATGTATATATCTGTCTGTTGTCATAAATCTTTTTTGTTCTCACAAAATATACCGAGAAAATTGGTAATGTGATTAATCCTGATTAATCCATAGAAACCTGTAATTAATTTGATTAAAATTTTTAATCATTTCACAGCCCTAGAATTAATGGATGTTATAAAAACTCTGGCCAACATTTTGTCAACAACAATATCACTGGGATGTTTTTATTGTTCGGCCCTTTATTTGTGAGCTGCTGCCGTGGAGGATGCACCGTCACCATTCAGCCACCAGGCTTACACATCAAATGAAGGCAGCAGGTTGTTTATAAGATTCGGTTCCACTATGAAGTTAAAGCCTTGTTTGTAATTTGTGTTTGTATAATGAGACTAAGCGGCGACAAGTAAATACAAGGTAGTTGACAAAAGACAACAGACAGAGACAGCCACCACATGACAGCTGATGTTTGGCGAATGTACGGAATTTTGTTTTCCTCCGTCTCTCAGTGAACCGTCTGGTCCGTCTGGTTTTGTCCTGGTCGCGTGAGACTGGAGCTCCGCGTCACTGTCGCTCTGAAGGAGCACGAGGCGTCTGCCTGTCAGCCGTCACACGACACTGACATTCACACCGGCCCGGTGACCTCCAACACAACACACTGAGTGAAGGCAGAAGGGATGACACGAAGCAGCACTGACTCAGGCGGTCACCTACAGGTCGTTCGGTGCATTTCTCCAAAGAGGTCGCGTCAGATGTAAAATGTACAGACTCTGACCAGACTCTGTCCCTGCAGAGGAAGCTGCCTCTTCTTTATCTCTGCACAAACAACTCCACAGCTACGTGTACAGACTCTTCCACACTTTGACAATCACAAAGCTGCACAATATATGCACCTCTTCACAGTCCTTGTTATTCAGGGAGGCTGCCCTTGCAAGATGAATATGGAGGACGTCAGGCGCCTCAGGCCACAACGAGCTATCAAAAGGTCCTCGGTACCACACTTAACATCACAACACAATCGTGGGAGACGGCAATCAATTTCCGAACACACTCTGTATAGCGCACAACAACAGGCGAGCATGCTAGGGCAGCCCTCCTGTCCACGGTGAAACCGCCCAAGGCGTTTACAGTGAGATAAAAAAAAACACCGGCACTAGACTGTCGATGAGAGGGAAGAGTGTCTGGTCGGATAAACACTTGGGCCAACCCGCACCGCAATGATGGACTACTCTGCAGTGAGGTGTAAACAACACGAGGCGAAAAACCTATCATGAACCATTACAGCTCCACAGGTCAGTGGGAGAGATGGGAGGATTTTCAGACGGCTTACTTTCTGTCCCTTAATGCCTGCGGATCGATCACGTAAAGCCAGAGCAAAGGTTTTCATCGCACGTCCATGACCATCGAGCACGAGGCGGGAAGGAGACGATGCTCTCAGGTACAGTGGGAGATTTGTACTGGAGTGGTTTAGGAAACATTCAGGTGAAGTCACAATTCACTGGTATTATATTCCATTACAACCTGAGGAATTAAAGCCCAGTGTGTCTAGAAAGGAACATCGATTTGTACAAATACGTTTTATTTGTCATATATAAGTCAAAAATTGGACTAGAAGGAAAGGTCAGCTCATTGAAACATATAAAATAGAAAAAGCTTGAATAAAATATGGTAAATTATAATTTAAATCATAAATCAACACAATACTATATACATTAAGACTGGGAGGATACAAGAGTGAAAGCCAAAGTGACAAGTGGGCTTTGTTCTGAATCTAGCAACTGACAAAGCTGGTTTTAATAATACAAGGCTACTAGACTGGTTTCAGGCGTCTGATTCAGCCCACATCTACAATATGTTCAGAAACGTAAATAGATCAATGCTCAGTGGTGCTGACTTCCACCAGTAAGAGAAACAAGATCCCAAGGATACGTCACTTTCTATTGAGCGGTCCAACCAAAACAGAATGAAATAACCTCCCTCATCTCAAAAATAACTTTAACATGAACACAATTTATTGAATTAAGTGAAAATGTAGATTAGCAGAGACTAGAAATCTGTTTTATTGTGGAAACTGTTTTGTTTCTCCAAAATATTTAAGTTCTTGACCTTATGGGAAGTGCTGTTCTAATAATATTGAATTAAACTTTTTATAATCAGCACCCAGTATCTTTTAGATCTTTTGGGCATATGGCCTTTATTGATGGAGCATTGTCCAGATGGGGAAGACTTGCAGAGGCCAGAATCGAACCTGTGGCCCCTACAGGACGCCTCCAGCCTCTGTGTGCACTTCAGCTCCTCTGTTCACTGAACATGTCGGCTGCACGTATTGAAATGGCACCAATCATGCTAATGTCTGTTTCTGCATCTTAAATCTGTTTCCAGTTGTGTTTGCTGGTCCGATGCCTGATTTATGTTTCAAAGCTTCAACCTGCATCGGACATTCAATACAGGAGGCCGGTGTCTGACGGGCGAATATGTCACAGATGGAAAAACGTGCAGCAGACTAAGCTTTGCTGCAGGAAACAATCAAGCCCTGATTAATTCAAGCAGGAAGCAGCAGGACACATTCTGAATCCACATTAGTGGATATACGCTGTGAGCAGTTTGCTAGAAGATGCTCAGCCGTAACTAATCTCTGCTTTTCGTAATTTATGTTGAAAACAGCTACGAGCAAAATAGAGTTGTGTTGTAAAAAGAAAATAAGAAAACAGAGAGACAAGTCAAGTCACACTTAAACCTTGACTCCAGTTTATTCTGACTCCACGCCGCTGACACCCGGTGGCAGCCGACATGTTTTCGCGCCGCCTGTCCCCCCCCACTCTTTTGAACACGATATCTTGAGAAACCCTAAAGGGAAGTTCTTCCAGTTTGATACAAACCTTCAGTTGGACTGGAGGATGAAGGGATTCGAATCTGGTGGTCAGGGGTCAAAGGTTAAGGCTGCTGTAGACTTCCAAATCACAACTGGTTCCACTTCTCAGGAGCTCCGATGAGTTACAATTAAGTGCACATGTTCACATCTTCTGGCCTCTCGAACATGATATCTCAAATCTACCTTTAGGGAATTTCTCCAAAGTTTTGGCTTGAAGATGAACTGATTAGATCTCAATACGTCAAAGGTCACTGGGGGGGGGCCAATGCATCTGTATGTGAATTAAAGTGGAACACAACTGCAGGGCGGTAACTCAGGAGGAAGAATATCAGAGGACATTTAGGCTAAAACGTGTTTTGGTGTAAATGATGCTGTCTCAAGTCGAATATGAATGTCGGGGCTTAAGGACACTTTTTTTTTAAGTTTGAAGAAGTGGTTCCCAGTTACTTCAATTTTATTAGTTTTGGCTGCAACACTGTTTACCCCTGAAACTCCAAGTGTTTTGTGGACTCAAACACTTCACCCACTCCTCCTTCAGCATAGTAGTGGGTATATAATCACTTAATTGTCCTTTTTACGTGAGCTATCCCTTTAACTGAGTGAGAAAACAAGTAGGAATCATCCTCAACGCTGTGTTAAGGTAAAATGTGACGTAGGTGCAAAGCTAATAATAAAGTTATAAGGACGACAGCGAGTCCAAACATGCGCGGAGAGAGAGAGAGAGAGAGAGAGAAAGAGAGAGAGAGAGGGAAGCTTTGTTGATGCTCAGCCAGTCTGTGGGCTGGTCTGGTCCTGAGGGTGAGTCAGAGAGTGGGTGTCCAGCGGTCAGTGGGGCCATCAGGTTCTTTGTGTGTGTGTATGTGTGTGTGTGTGTGTGTGTCTGTCTGTGTGAGAGAGAGTGCGTGTGCGTCCTGATTTTGTTATCCCTCCAAATGTATTCAGCAAAATGCATCACAACGCTAGAGGCTGTGCTCTTTTATGATTCCCTGCCTGTGTGTGTGGTTTTTAAGTTTCTACGTAAGCTCCAGCCTGAGTTACTGCTGAGTAACTCGCCCACCACCGAGCTCCTCTTTCTTCCTCGGCCTCCTCTCTCCCCTTCTCTCTGCCCCCACTCTCACTTTTATATCGGTTTTCCGGCCCTTCTCTCCTCTTTCTCTCGGCCTTATCTGTCCCTCTCTCTGTCAGGCTGTCTCCCCGCCGCATTTCTCTTTCACGGCCCCCTTCCTCTCTTTTATCTCAGACTCTCTTTATCTCACTTTCTCTATCTCGTCCTGCCTACGTCTGCCCCCCCTCCCCTTCAGTCCCTCTCTTCTATTTTCTCACTTTCCTGCTCTCTCTCTCTCTCTCTCTCTGCAGCTTCTCGTGGCTGACGGCTCGAGAGCTCCCCTCCCCTCTGACTCGGCTGGTCTCAGTTTCCATCTCACACAGGTCACAGTCTCTTGGCCCTCGTCACACGCTGCCTACAGCTCCCGCAAACAAGCGTGCTAAATGATTCCCGGCAAGAGGCCTTTGTTTGAGAGGAGGATGGACGAGGAGAAAGAGAAATAGAGGGTTTACATAACCACTCAGCTGCACAATTGACTCTCTGGCTGACATGCTTTCTCCTTAGGTAAATATGGACCATTCATTCCTGAAAAGACCTCTGCTGACCTTGTGGCATGTGTGTGGAGGAACAGGAATGTATGTGTGTGTGTGTAAGTGTGCTGCACTTTGGAGAAGATTGCATTTAAAAGGATCATTCTGGTTTGTTATCGCTTATCTAGTTGGACTGTAGTGTTGCATCCTCCTTATCACTAATGAGACTATACTCACCTCAGGTTAATATCTGAGATCAGGGATGGTAGTTACATCACTAAAGTCTGATGGGGTAATAAAAGATGTTAGATAAAGGTCTTAAAGAACCCCACAGGTGACCAACACGCTGCTGATCCTGATAGTTTACAGACCTTAGTCTTTGTTCGACTGCCTCACCGTGTGCAACTCATTAAAAACAGCTAGAAAATGCATTTCCTGCTGAAAGTACAGTGTGAACGCTGAGATGCTGAAATGGGTTTTTGATGATTAGAGCAGAAAACGCATGATGTGACATTGTCAGAGTGCCGGGATCGTGATGATGTGTTCACCGAGTCCTGGTGTGACGTCTGTGTGATGTCCCCACGTGAATTCAATAACGCAACTCACAGAGGAAACACTGAATTTTATGATGAAAATGACAAAACTGCATAATAACATTGTTATCAGAACCAAAACTGCTTTAGAGAAAATATGAAAATAGGACCCAAGTTGTAATAAACTGAAATTAGACTTTAATGTTGCACAATGGAGGTTTTATCTATTGTGTTTGGTTCATTTGAGGATGTAAGTGTCTGTCTGTGTTGCTGAGTCACTACATTTGCAGTGTTCATGATCCTCCTCCTTATTGCACAACTCCCAGAGCAGAAAATAAAGGCTGTGCTCATCAATCAGCTATGGCCTGAGGATTTTCTTTTTTTTCCCGGTCATACAAAAAATAGAAACTAACAAATGGTCGGTTCCCTTCCACAATGATTGGTGCACAAATCAAGCTTTGCAGCCACAGCCAAATATTGACCAGCGTCCGGGAATTGGCGGGCGGCTCCTTTTCAGCAACACAGAAACAAATGTCCAGTCACTCACCGAGGTTGTGTATTTTGATGTTCGGCCTGACCGTGTAGTCGGGAGAAGTCTGACTGGAGTCGTCATCTGCCTGGGAGACTGAGAGAGGCATCACATACATACACAGAAAGAGAGAGAGGGAGAGAGAGAGAGAGAGAGAGAGAGAGAGAGAGAGAGAGAGAGAGAGAGAGAGAGAGAGAGAGAGAGAGAGAGAGAGAGAGAGAGAGAGAGAGAGAGAGAGAGAAGCAAAGAGGAGGGAGAAATAAAAGCAAAGGAGAGAAACAAAGTCAGTGAAAGCCCCATTTAAATAAAAAATATGTATTTCAGGCACAGTTAAATAATGTACAGTTATATGAGTAAGTGTGTCCCTGCCACTGAGAGTCTGGACTGTGAAACCAGGCCTCCAGTTGAAGATAGAAACCATTGTTACATTTACTGTTAGTCTAGTCGAGCGCTGCCACATTACACATGAATGAATGACGCGTGGGTTGGCTAATGGGCAGGTTACTCCACCTTTGAGGAACTAAATATGTCTGCCTGTGATTCTGCTGTAGAGTGAGAAGACGTTCAAAGAGATTTTACAATGTCAGCAATTAATTAACTCGTTCGGGTTTCATCCTTCAAAAATATTATGTTTACATCTGTGTTTGTTTTGACTGTTAGGGCCAATTTTAGACATGAATACTAGAGAATATACATCAAATTGAGTTTTCCGGAGTTTGTCTTCCACAAAATTTTGAGGAAGGAGGACTATCGGGGTCAGGAAAGAACCCGTAAAGTTTCTCCACTTTCTTTAACTTTTAAACACTTCGGCAAATTTCTCAGATAATAATTCAGGACCTCAGACTTCTTTAGGGGACTGATATTCATGAGTGTCTGCAATTTGTTGCACATCCAGATGAAAAAAAAAGGCCTGGATCCAGTGAATGTAAATGTGGTGTATTGAGGAGACTGTTGGGCCTTGGCGGAGGAGGAGGATGAGGACTGAGTGATGAGAAGCATGTGTCATGAATATTCACATCTCTTTCTTATCTTGTGAGGTTTCGAGGTGCGAGACGTGTGGAGAGAGAATGAAAAAAGGTTTCCGGGGGCGGCAGACAAATCAACAGCGCGCCTGACGGCAAGCTGTTAAACTGACCTCGCCGGCCAGAGGCTGGGAACGGTAAACCGACTGAATGCACACGCAGCCATTCATGCGTGAACACATGCACGCGTTGAATCTACAGCTGACAAAGTAACACAGACACATACACACATGGTCAAGCTCGAACACACACACACACACACACACACGCCGATTGCACACAAACACACACGAAAGCAAAACGTGGCAGACACATCAATAGATTAGCCGTGACACTGGCATGGGGAGGGGGGTGTTGGTGTTAAGGTGATGTGTACACAGGGGCTGACACTAGCCTAAGTGTGGGATGTATTAGTGCTGACAAGGTTAGAGGAGAGGGGGAGGCTTTCAGCGCCGAGCCGCCCGATCAAAGGGCTGCAGGCGAGAGAGCCGGCTACCAGGGTAAAAATAACACACACTCTATACAGAGCAGCAGGCATCAGGAGAGCCAGAGCAAGAGGAGAGGAGATAGACAGCGAGGGAGGAAGAGGAGGAGGAGGAGGAGGGGGGAGATGGTCAAGAGAGCAGAGGAAGAGGAGGATGGAGAGTTACAGAGGGAGAGATAAAGGGAAGGTGGGCCCGAAAGGAGCTGCATCTCTCTAGCTCTACCTGTTGTTGTCTTTTTTTCTACGTCTTCACGAGAGAGCGTGTCACTCAAAGAGAGAGATAGAGCATTACTGTAATAGAGCCGAGACAGAGCAACATTAAGGCATCACGCTCAAAGCGCCGCGGCCAGGGAGAAGATGCCATCATCAAAACCTCGCCAACAGACAGTCGAGAGAGAGAGAGAGAGAGAGAGAGAGAGAGAGAGAGAGAGAGAGAGAGAGAGAGAGAGAGAGAGGAGAGAGAGAGAGAAACACGAATGTCAGATCTTGGTTCTTTCTCTCTCTACCTCTTTGTCTTTGTTTCTCTGTGTTTTTTGTGCGCTTGGGAGACACAAAGAGAGTGCGGGAAAGAAGAGGAAATTGTGCTTAATGAGCAGAGTTATCAGGTCTCACCGGTGGAGCAGCAGACGTAGACCCTCAGTCTCAGGCAGCTGTGGCCATGGTGGTGGGTGGGCGTGGCTGCAACACACACACACACACACAGACACACACACAGGTCAACCTGTGTGACCTCTGCGACAGGAGAGGTATTATAGCAATAAATCCTACACACTGAACCTTTAAGATATTAAATGTGCAGCACACTCTTCTATGCATCATCCTAACTGGCTGACTCACAGATGTAGTAGTACTCCTGGCCCACGGTGAACTCGTAGCCCAGCGAGAAGGCGCTGTAGCGCTGGAACTTCTCAGAGAACTTGATGGGTGCGTGAGGCGCGTGGGGCCGGTTGCACTCCCAGCGTTTGAAGCCCAGCTGGGGGTCACAGGTGCGGTAGCCGCGGTAGCTGACCATGTAGAGGATGTACTGCTCGGCTGTGACGCGCTCCAGCATCCCTCGCTGGCTGGTGTTGTAGTGTGGGCAGTAAATGTCCAGGTAGTCGTTGACGCTGACCTGCACCGTGTAGCCCTCCCTTCGTAGCCTGGTTTAAAAATACACAGAAAAGATAGAGAATTAAGGAGGTGGAACAAAATAAATAAGGAAATCAAGTGTTTTGTTATTCAAAGGAATAGGTTTTATTCAATCTTTCACGCTTGGGTTCACAGTCAATGTGGTGAGACCAGTGAGTAATTTATGTCTGAAAACTCTATGAGACCCAACAAATTAAGAAGACTCTTAGAAACAAAAGAAAATCACTGCTCCTATTTGTATATTATTCTTAATATTTTATATTATTGTATCTCTGCTCTTGTTAACTTTTTTCTATATCGGATTGTATATATTGTTGCCACTTTTATGTTGTAACTTATACTGTTTTGTGCAGAGTTGTGTGGATTGATTCTCTTAAGTGTGTTATTCAAATGTTCTATTGAAGGATTTGTGCAATTGACAAATTTAAGTTTCACTTATATAGTTATAATTATATATTAAAAAAAAATTTGGGTGCAATTCCATTTAGAACCGCCACTGATTGGAAGTCTCGCCTCTTGCCTCCTTTGAAACTCGTCATCAAGTCTCAATAAAAAGGGTTAGGGTTCAGCTGATCGATGACGTGACTTTTTCACCCACACAGGAATCATAACAGCAACACAACGAGGCCAGAGAGCTGTAATACTTCAAGCGATAAACTCTTCACCTTCACCCCATATAAAAAAAACACACAGTCTCACTGGAGCCCTCGGCGCTGAGAGCGATAATCTGCACTCTTGTCCCCGAGCCCGGTGCAAGCTGGGTCACTGAGGCGGAAGGAGAACCTGTCATGGGCGATGTATGCCAGGGGCCGCAGGGGAAGTGGGCCTGCACAGGGGCGCACACTTCCTCCTTCTGGAAAACCACCACTGATGGACGAGGAGGCCGTGAGTATTAACAGGTACAGGCCAAGTCGTGTGTGTGTGTGTGTGTGTGTGTGTGTGTGTGTGTGTGAGAGACGTACATGAGGGCACAGTGTAACCCTGAGACGATGATGCGGTATGATTTCCCTTTCAAGCCCCCCCGCTGTGATCCTCACTGTTTTCAATACTGAGTATACTTATTATGTTCATTACACAATCAGTAATTAGACAAAGTAGGAGTCATTAGAAGGGCTCCTGCAGGTGAGCTGATGAGATGGGAATTGTCCTTGGCTGCAGTGATGCGTAACCTGCACCAACCGGCTGTAATGACTCGTGTGCACCAGTAGGTGGAGGTATTGTGCTGTATTAAATTTAAGGAGCAAATCTCTCTCTCCTCTTTTCCTCTGCACTCATTTTTGTTCCTCCTCTTCCTGGTTGTCTCTTCTCTCTTACACATTTTTTCGGTTTCACACATACAAAGGGGTACACACACACACTCACAAACACCCCTCACTGTGTACACACTCTGCCAGCACACACACGTATACACACAGCTCAGGAAAACGTATACGTAACAATACGTTACTGGGTCAGGCCTCCAGAGGGATTACTATTCAATTACAAAATGAGGATCATAAATGTCTTAACACCTCTCCGGCTTTTGCTCGCTCTCTCGCCCTCTCTCTTTCCGTCTCGCCATCTTTATCTCTGTAGCGTTACAACTGCTCCTTTTTCTGGAATCCTCTCCTCCGCTCCCCTCCTCCTTTTCATCTGCACCTCGTCCCTTCATTTACACACACATGCTGAGGCAGATGAATATCAGTTCTCTTAACCATTGTCTTTTTTTTTCTGGGCCATCAATCTTATCGGCGCTCTCTATCCCTGCTGCTCAGATGTGAGATGACAGACTTTTGTCTTGCAGTGTTGAGAGAAGAGACAACACAGCTACCGCTTCAAAGGGACTATATTTAGAGGGGGGGGGGTTGGTTGGTGGTAGGGAAGGGGAGGAAGTTTGAGATCGGGGAGGAGAGGTAGGGCTAGATAAAGAGGTACAATGGCTGTGGAACGGTAAAGAGATAGGAGATGAAATAGGAAAACGTGTGACGAGGAGAAGCCTGGATGATGTGGAAAGCTGAGAAATGAGAAATTGGTTCGAGGAGGTGCTATGCAAGGAAGCAGGTGTGTGTGTGTGTGTGTGTGTGTGTCGTATAATTTATGGCAGAAACGCAGTGAGACAGTAAAACAAATGCAGCTAATCCACCATCACTGCATTTGTTCTTAAGATTTATTGACTTCTGAGACAGGAACATGTAACAGTGAACATGTACACGAGGCCTCTGTAATGGGCAATCATGGATTATTTGGTGCATCTACGTGCTTTGAATGTAAAAGCAGGGAATGAGTGCAGGCCTGCAACAATTATATATATATATATATATATATATATATATATATATATATATATATATATATATTCTTCAGGTTTATTTATCCATCAGTGAGTCAAAGGATGTTTTCAGACATGACCTGCGGGTGAAGTCCAGAGAACCTGCTACTTTTCACACTTGCCTCTCACACAACAGAGTGTCTCTGCACAGACACGTTCACAACAGCAACAAATCCTCTTCATTATTCAGGCGGGAGCTGGAGCCGCCGGGAGCAGGAGGCGGAGGCAGGAAGTGACGTATTAACTCCGCTGCGGAGATCAGGTGATTGTTTTTGACAACACACAGACGCCAGTGTCGACTTGTATCAACACAATCTCCCTTGACATCTTCGTCTGAGTCTTCTACGTGTGTGACACCGCTTTTTGTTGTAGTTTTTTTAATTTTTGCATCTATTGCGTGTTTCAAGCATCATCAAATCCCCCCCACTCACTTAGTATGATCCCCTGCCCTGTTCTTATCGACTTCTCCTTCATTTGTGCAGAATTGTTTATTATAGGAGGAGAAAGGAGAAAGTCCGGCGCTTCTCACTCTGACATTTGAGTTCACATCCTCTGGAGAAGAAGAGTATCTGCAGAGTTCAGTGAATGTCTGAACGCAGCATGAGATGTGAAAAGAGGTAGCTCACAGCTCACACTCTTCAGTTTGCTTCTTGTATTGAATCCACTTTCCAAAAACGGACTAAATTCAATCTGCAACATTATACATTTGAATAAAGAATCACATTAGGACACATGTTCATCATGTTAAATACCTTGGACTGGGTAATTCAGATTAATTGGAGACTAGTTGGTCAGTAGGTGTGAATGTGAATGGCTGCTTGTCTCTGTGAGTTGACCCTATAATAGTAGGCTGGTGACCTTTCCAGGGTGTACGCCTCCTCACGCCCAATGTCTGCTCGGGTTGGCTCCAGCTAACTCCCCCTATTCTCTATAGATCATGGATGGGTGGAAATAACCTAAATAATAAGGTAAATGTCAGCACCAGGGGAAGCAGGAGAGACAATTTTTATTCTGCAGGAAAAAGAGGAGGTAAGATGGTGCAGGAGGAAAGACGACTAATAGGGTGGAGTGAGAAGAACAGGCTGACAGGGTGAGAAGAGGCGTCCCGCTAGGTGTATACTGTTATATAAGCAGTCCACTTAGTGGGACAAGACAGAGAGGTTGCAGGGCAGAGGGGAACGGAAGGAGAGGAGAGGAGAAGAGAAACAGAGGAAGAGGGTGAGAGGAGATTTAATAAGTGACGGGGTGGAGGGAGGAGGAGGAGAGGAGAATGCATTGAATGATGACAATGAAGAAAGGGATGGAAAGGGAGGCAGAGGGCGAGACAGAGACATAGTGCTCCCCCAGGGATGAACACATATGTGGTAAAAGTGCATACAAAAAAGACTGATGGCTCTCGTTCTCCTGTTGTCTCTCTATTCCTGCAGCCTCTGACACCTTTCAGCCGTGCATTGTCTCTGTGGTGTTTTTTTTCGCTGTCTCATCATCATTCTCCGATGAGTGGGAGTGCACAGCTAGTTAGCAAAGGCTGCACAAGCTGTCGAAGGCTGCCAGGGGAGGCCGAGAGAAGGGGGAGGGGGGGGAGGGGAGGAGGAAGAGCGAGTGAGGGAGACGGAGACAAAGATAGCACCGCTGCACCTTTCACATCAGCGCTAAAAAATAGTCTTTGGAGAATACCGCCGGTATCAATAAATAACAATGGCAACGTAGCACTACAGCTAAAAACACTTAGAAACATGCAGCGGACAGAAACAGAGCTTTTTCTACAACCTGCGGTAAAATCTATAAAAAGTAAAAACATCGTTTGAAACCAGGAAAATGAGAAAGTTTCCCTCACTTTGCCAACGACTGATGTCAATCAAAGCCTGAAATGAAACAGAACCAATGTCCTTTGTAGAATAAGAATCCATGTCCTGTGTAATAGGTTCTGTTTTGCTTTAAAGTGAAAATCAGACACATGGGCTGACTTATAAGGTAAAATAAAACTAGTACAACTGTATTTGTTTCATTTCGACATGAATGAGGCGAGGGGAGTCTGAATCCACAGAGGTATCCCCTCAGTCTGAAGCCAGTGCTGTTTCTTCTGCTGTGGGTTCGCCTCACGTTACTGCCACAGGCTCCAACTGTTCTCAAGGAAAAATCCATTAAAAGCAGCTGAGAGAGACAAGTGGTTGCTTTTTGACGAACATCGTCCAAATCCCAGAAATAACTTCTGACTGTGGCAGAACGAGACACTTGTGGCTTTCAGCTCTTCGTGGGTCTCGGTGCTGATGTGAATCTATATATCAGCAGCTGTCAGTGGCTCACTTTTACAGAATAACATCAGTGGGAAATGAAAATGTTATCTTCTGACAATTCTCTGCTTTATTTGAGCAGATTTTCTTTCTTCGGATTTAATTTCTTGCCAAAGATTTCCTGAGCTCTTCTTCCCCCTTCTTGGTTTATGTGCTCAAATATCTACAAAGCAATTTCGAACAGAGCTTTTCAGTGTCAAAAATAGCAGCGCGGAGTCAGGGTAATTTAATTGAAAGAATCGACTTCTGCATAAATGCTCTTGTCGCTGCTCAGACTCTCTCACTCCCTACACCCACAGTAAGTAATCTCGGTCTAATTGACGGCACGATGTTGTTGTTTTTTGTGCGTGTGCATTGTTTATTATTTTTTCTTCCTCAATGGCTCAGATGAAAACATAATTTGTTGAACTTTTAATCGAATTACAATCTTGTACAGGTACCTCGGCCGGCGGGTTTGTGTTGTTGTCTCTCATTAGAGATGAGGTCAGCACGTCTTTGTCATTGATGCCCCTACTAGCACTCTCTCTGGGGTAATCAACATCAGCCTCATCAGGACGATAAGCCAGCGGTGCGCGAAATGGCGTGACTTAAAATGCTATTTACCAGTCGTCTGTTTACCATCGACAAGACTCATCCTCTCCAGTCCCCTGGCAGGGGACAAGCTAAGCTACGCTGTTTTTTCTCTTTACCTCAGCACCTAAACTCATTACTCCTGGATGCACGCATGCACACAAAAGACAAAGGCACCCATTACACAGGCACACACACACACACACACACACACACACACACACACTATCTCCTGCGAGTGGCCACTGATTGAGTTAACGCCGCAATCAACGGCCCGATTTACAGCGTTTCGATCCAAAATGGAGGATCGAGGGTGAAACAAGTGCTGAGCCAGTTTGTGTGAAGAGGCCGACACTGCAACTCTCCTCTATCGCTATTACACCACCGGGACTCATCCACCGGTTTCCTCCACCACCTCTGTCCTCCCCGGCCGCAGACAAATTGAAGAGGATCACCTCTTTCATATTTACCCATTTCTCTAGAAAACCTCTCCACGGTTTATCCCCCAGACCTTCCACCTTTAGTCCC
This sequence comes from Pseudopleuronectes americanus, assembly GCA_038501795.1. NCBI lineage: Eukaryota > Metazoa > Chordata > Actinopteri > Pleuronectiformes > Pleuronectidae > Pseudopleuronectes > Pseudopleuronectes americanus. The sequence continues at coordinate 5,583,958 of CM076731.1, forward strand.
ATCACTTGAAAACTTCGGCCATGTTTCTTCCCCTTGCTTTTATGAATGTGGGAAATGCTTTGCAACCGCGTTTTTTTTACATTTACACACATCTGCACCTTGAATCCGTCCCGTGAATCCACAGCGTCGTCTCCTGACCCCTGCATCACCCACAGAATACACTCTACTGCTGATGCAATTACAAGTCTTGCTTAAGGACACCTTGAGGCAATCACCTTCTCGAACCAATCCCGGTAACGGCAGGTTATCAATTCAAACCAATCACAGGTCAGCTTCTCTGTGGCCTGCAGTCCTACAGACTCTGCTCAATGCACAGAATATGAAGCTGAGGCTCATCAAACTGTAACGCAAAAGATAAAAAAGGATGTTTTCTAATGAATATTGATCGTCATTGTGTGCGTTAAGATTAAATGCTGAATAATAACAGAGTACACAAACTCCACAGTGCTGCAGAGAAACACCAAATGAATTAATCACTTCGGTAATTAATACGTTTTTGTTGATGTTGCCCGGTCGTGGCATTTACACGCCGGCATCAATGAGTTCAAACAGCCTCATGAGTGAAACACTAAATGTTTGCTGCTGTGGTTTGAATATGAAGAAACTTTGAAGTGATATTTCTGTGATTTTCTATAAACGCATTCCCCTCTCAGTAGGAGGTCACAGAGCAGTTTTCGGCTGGAGAACAGCTTCCAGCAGCTTGTGAGGCCAATTCCTGCCGACACAGGGGCTGCGAAATGGAGCTTTTCACTTAATGGATGGTCTCTCTGCTGGCTGTTCCACCCTGCGGTCGGGTCGCCCTGGTGTCTTTGTCTCTTGCAGCCTCGCTCCCAGCGTCTCTTTAGCAAAGTGGGCGGCGCTGGAAGGGAGCTGCTCCAGAAATATAAAGCACTCAACCAACTTAACGGAGGCAAATGTCCCTTTGTGACAAACATGCAGTGTCACATATCGACTCAGGATTTCTGGTTGCACCACTGGATTTATTAGCCGGTGGAGGGAGATGATGCAGGGATGGGTCAGGAGCCAGGAGGAGCCATTCAGGACGGAAAAAAATGAAAATGTCTGGTACAAGGGCTGCCTGTCAGGTGTTCTGATGAATCCCTTTGTTTCCAGAACACCAGAATGTGGTGAGAGATCCCGATCACTATTCCTCACAGCCCCAGGGAAGATCTTCAGATGGCTTTGTCTAACCAGCCGACCAAATAAACTCAATTTACAGTGACGCACAACAGAGAAAAACTTCACACACTTCAGAAGCTGCTGCAAATGTTGGATTTTGGGTGCACAAAAAAGCTGTTACACTACTTCTCACATGACTACTTGACGAGGCGTTTCAGGAACTTCAGTGTTTCTTCTTTCAGTTTCTTTGGACTTTTAAGCTTTTTAACAATGCAGACTTAGAGAAAAGAGAACACTGACAACAGAAACATTTAAAAGTCATTCAATAAAACAAGTCACTAAGATAAAACTTCCCCCGTTGGTTGAACTGCTCACATTTGCGTCGGTGTAAAGAAACAGATCCACCGTGAGAAGTCAAGCAGAAACCTGATCGTCACGCTCGGTGGTCGTGGCAGCGAGGGAAACAAAACGGATCACGATCGGCATAATAACGCCATTTCCACAGCTCTGACCTATGATTAAATCTCCAGCAAAGCATTATGGGTTTGCCGCCAGGCGCGTTCGGAAGAAACATGAACAGGCGTAAATTTCCCTGATTAATCTATGTGACTTAAGCTGCTCTTTACTTCCTAGACATCCACAGAGGAAGTTTAAATATCAAACAGAAATATGGATGACACAGTTGAATATTAAACGGTGGCTCTCCTCCAACTAGACTCTTTGCATAAAATAAATATAAGAGAGGCCACTGGGCATCTTTTCTACTTTTATTACAGTGGGATCTTTCCAAGGGCCTCTTGGGAAGGTTTTTCCGGATATAATTGGCCCCTCGGCTTAGGGGCTTTGCATCGATGTGGCAACTCAGACTGGCAGCACTATGATTTACACTTTTAGTGAGCACTCAAATCCCACTATAAAAACTCCCAGTTTTTAATGAGCAGGGTTTAGTCTAATACAACTGAGATTTTTGGAAAATATCAAAGCTGTGGTCTCAGCGATGTCCCCCAAATGATCTGGTGATAATTAAAATGTCAGAATGGAAGGAGAGAAATTGGGAATTCTTTCCATGAGACCCCCGGAGGTCTCATGAGGTGATGCCTGTCCCCCGAATACTCATCCAAACCAGTGCCTCTGCCGTGTTGTGTTATCCTGCGACACGCTGCGATAACACGAGTCCGTCTCTCTCAAGGTGACGCTCTAATCGTACCTCACTATTAAAGCCTTGATCACCCACATCTGCTCTCCACACGAGCCCACTCCTCAGTTAATGTCACTAACATTGAACCTTCTGCCGCTCGCTCGCCACTTGTCGGCTTCACGGAGCCGTGCTGTCGAATAATGAGGAGCACGACTCATTCTGCCGTGTCGCCTGCTCGCACACAAAGGTCACACATGGGTACGTGGAGATGACTGTCCAACCCCTGAGGAAAGTAATTACGTGTGTTTTTATGTTCAATTGAGGATGCAGTATAATCCAAACAATTGGTTTATTATGGTCTCAGGTTGTTGAATGTGGCAGAATGATGGTGCATTTATTTATTTATCTTATCTTTAGTTAAATAGGAATCCTATCTTATAATTTAGTGGAGGAAATAATATAAGGGATCTGAATGAACTGAATAGAGGATAGTAGTAGATGATGATTTAAAGAGATTTCCCACTCCAACAGTTTATTACACTCTTTGTTCCTAAAAATGACATATTCAAAAGGTTTGTCGAGCCTCTAAAATCTACATCCTCCTTCTTTTTGTGAATGGGAACTAAAAATATGCTAATAAGTCTCCGCCCATAGTCTCCGTGTCCCCAGCCTCACAGGTCACCTGCAGACGAGAAGCCTTTTGAGCTCCACCCATAAGCCAGATTGGTTTCTTCAGTTTGTGACAAGGTGGATAAACTCAGTCCGGGCACAGCCTGTTGCTTATTTCACACTAAATATGTCCATCTCCACTCTTGGCATGTAGGAAGTGCAGTTTCTAATTTGGTGCGATTTGGGCATAAGATATTCAGTATTTATAAAAAATAATTAAAACAGAAGACCAGTGCTCTGTAGCAGCGGCGGCTGGGACTCAATCACGACAACTTATTCTCCTGTTTTTGGTTCTGCTTCACTGACCTTTGAATAAACAGGTAAACAGCTCTTTGTGCAGCAGCTTCAAAGTTCCAGTCTTTATTTTTGCTGCAGCTCAATTACTGCAGATCACTTTTTCACAGTTTCAGAAAGAAAAAAGCTTCGACCAGCGTCACCACAGGCCGAACAAACAGCCCGTTCCCATTCCACCGCACAGCAGCTTAGCGTTCACGCGTCCAAAGATTAAACAGAAGAAACGCCACATGTGAGAAAATATGAGTAAAATATGACGCAAGGGTGAAACCGCAGAGAGGCTCATGAACTTCTAGGCTACAGCAGCGCCTCTGTTATCTTTACAAAGTGCAATATGCAAAGCTTTGAAGCTCAGTGTGCGAGGGACCCGGCTCCTCTCACAGGAAGTCAACCGCAGTAGGGTGTTCACTTTCAACAAAATTAATAAATAAAAAACCTCTCTGTCTTTAAGGCACGACTCTGGGCTGGCACACGGAGGAGGGGAACAAAGAGCAGGAGAGAGGGAGTCGGGGAGAGGTGGAAAAGAAAGAAAGAAAGAAAGATGAAGGAAAGTAGTTCTGGGTCAGATTAACACTGGATGATATTCAGGCAGTGCCAGCCCAAAGGATGCCAAGAAGAATAATCTGCTCTTTTATCTGCGAGCCATGGCAACTGCATGGTCTCATGTAGGTACGTAACACATAGAGACCACCACACACACACACACAAACACACACACACGCATGCATGTACGCACACATTTTTAAAACCATAAACGAAATCTCTAAGCAAAGCGACCCTGCTCCCTGATTGCAGGGGCCTAACATAATTAACTTAAACAGATAAACATCCTTGTATGATGTCATTTAGCGTTTGATATCCCCGGTAACGCAACGAACATTAAGAGGCACAAACACTTCCCTCGCAGGGCCCCCCCCCATAAATAATTCACCCGTTTTTCTTAAAATAACCCATAGCCCCCTTTTTTTAAATATATTCTCCTTTCTTTTGTGCAAACAAGCCTCCAGCTCGCACAGCAGAGTGGTCATGGAGTAATTATTTACACGTTCTGGCAGAGAGTGCTGATAAGAGCCGGTACAGGAGGAGGGAGGAGGGAGGAGGGAGGAGGGAGGAGGGAGGAGGGAGGAGGGGACTCTGCTCAGGTATAGCATGTCAATCTGCGGCCCATTAGCAGGTGATGCCAGCCGGGCATTTTCAAAGCATCATCCGGTCGTTTCTCTATTTCGAATAATTGACAGTGAATGTTTTTTCTGGTTCCCCTCCATTCTTCTCCGTCTCCTCTGCGTCACCTGCACAGTTCCTCCCCTTCTTTTGTTCTTTTCCCCCCCCACCCCATCCACCTTCTATCTCTCCAGCCTTTTGTGCCTCCTCTCACACCTTCCTCGCTTACCGCTCTATCTCGCCTCTCCCTTCCATCACTCTTCTTCTCCCAAGGCTATATGAATTGTGAAGGTTGCCTCCGGTACATATAGGCTCTTATGTAAGCGAGGAGATAAAGAGAGGAGCATTCTGAAAGCAGTTGGTGTGAGACATCCTCGGAGAGGCGATGCATCTCTCTGCATGTTTACTTCTCTTCGGGACAGTTTCTAACAGCACAGCTGCTGCTTGGTGATGCACGCAGACGGGGGAGAGGGAGCGGGGACTGGGAGTTACTGGGTGCAGGAGGCTGGGATGCCACAGCTTCCTGTTAAATCCCTTCCAGTAGATGGAGAGATTTGAGTGACGTGAGCCTGATCCTGAGCAGGTCAGGTGAGGCTCCGCGGAGACAGAGCTGGAACAGAGCGAGGGATGGGAGCGAGGTTGTTACACTGCACAATAATACTCCTGCTCTCTCAATAGTCACAATACCTCCTCCTCCTCCTCCTCTTTCTGGAACAACTTTGTGATGAGGCACAATACATTATCCTGAGGAATCAAATTCAATCACCCCTCCCCAGCCCACACACACACACACACACACACACACACTTGCTTCCCTTCAGTGCAGTGCAGCATCTGGCCCGGGCCACTAATGAATGCCGCCTCATGCCATCTCCTAATGGAATTGCCTTGTCTTGGAGTTCACTGCTGTGACACCGGCTCAGCGGCGGCACAGAGAGATTACTGGAAAGATTAAAAGACAGAATAAACCGGCGGCTGCGTGTGACAGGCAGCCAGGCGCCAATATCACACATTAGATAATTGGCGTAAAAAAGGGAGAAAAGAAATCATCCCCCATGTTTTCCACTGGGGTCTGGAAATGGTGGGCAGCAGATCCCCGCCTGGCGCGCTGCTTCCACCTCTGCAGTGTAAACTGTTTGAAGAGGCTGGAACAAAGCCTGCGTGGTGCCATGTCATGTATGTGTGAAAATGTTGCATCTGTGGATCCAGTGATGAGTCTAGATCCATTTGCATGGATAACAATTCGTCACGCAGCTGGTTCGATTTGGGGATGATGCAGCGTCAACACACACACACACAGAAGATCAGTCAGTCACGAATTCACGCAGAGACAAACACACACACACACACTTTCTTCCCCACTCCATAACAAACACCCTCTCACTCCACTGCACACTCACACGTTATCTCCCTCTCTCTCTCTCTCATTGTGCCATCTCTCCCTCCTTTATTTCTTCCCCCCACTTTGCTTCGCTCTGCACTATCTCTCCGGCCATCTCCGATGCTCCTCACTTATCTCTGCCTCCATCTCTTCCCCTCTCGGAGCGGCCCAGCGAAGGGCTTGTGCCCTTTCATAATTCATGGAGTTGTTCTTATGGCTCAGGCAGCCATGTCGGATGTGAATCTGTGCGCCTCAAAGGCTCAGGCAGGAGGGTTAGTGCTCGGGCCGCTGTGCTCAGGTACCGTACCAGACTGTGTCAACACGCTCAATCACACACGGGTCACGTGGCCGATGCAGATTCTCTCCTTTTGTTTCAACGTGCACACACAACATCACCGTGCAGGGAAATCAATTTGTGGTGTTTTTATGTTGCCGAAAACCCTGCAGGGCTAAAATGTAATATTAGATAAAGATATGATGTTGTGATTTCAACCAATCAATCAAACTTTATTCATACAGCCCTTTTCAAAATCGTAAAAATACAAATTAAACTTTGAATATCTGTATTTAGAGACCGATAGAAAGGGGAACAATAAAATAAAAGTTGATGTTAGATAATAATATAAATATGAAGTACTGCACAAAATAAATTATACTAAGCTAGTAAAAGGTCAATAAAGTTAAACACAGGGAAAATAAATAATAATGATCAACACTAACATTTTACTAAAAGATTTGAATGTGTGGGGTTATTGTTTTCTCAGTTTTATTAGGTCATAAAACTTTGATTAAAATAAAGAATATGAGTCTAAATGTATTTGAAACATATAAAGAGTTTGACAATTCATTTGAGTTTAGCTTGTTCCACATCTGATTGTATTTTCCTGCTTTCTATATATTGTGATCTGCATAATGTCTTATTCTTTTGTGAATCAAATATTTAATACATGAGAGTCATATTCAAACAAATCCACATAAGCACTGAACATCTGTGTAGTTACCAAAGTGGCAGTTTGGTTCTCGTCATTTCAAATCGGCAAATAAAAGGTTCCACGTGGCAAGAAATCAAAGGTTGAGTCTCTGCTCAACAGGCAACTGATTTTGTATGTGCATGTAGGATGTATACTAGACACACACACACACAGACACCCACACACACACACACACACACACACATTTGCCTGTGCACAATCCCATTAAATACACAGGTCCCTCCACTGCTAAGCACTCACAGCTGGGCTTTTCTTTCTCCACGCCGCCAGCCCAGATGAGTGACAGCTTTATGGACACAAAAACACACTCACAGAAGCGCATACACTTAACACACACACACTCTCACACCAACAATCACACACACACACAAACACACACACACACAAAAACACACACACACAGAACCCATGCCAACAGAATGAAAAGCAGACTCGTTAGCTGCTTTAATCGATGTTAATCACTGCAGGCTCGCCTCACTGTCAAGTCTGCGACAACGTCTGTCTGAGGAAGAAGGGAAGGAAGAAGGAAAGAAAGAAGGGAAGGGAAAGAAAGACGATGCAGAACAGACAGGGGGGGGAGACGCACACACAGGCTGGGAGGAGCAGGGCGGGGAGAGTGTAAAAATGTGAAATGGTATCCAAAAATATACACTGCCCATGGAGCGGTGAACCCATTGCAGTTTTGATGTACTTTATCTTGTTTTTCAAGGTCTGTTTCTTGGGCCCACGCGGCGGAGCCTCGGTGGGAGACGTGGTCGGGCCGGGCTCACGCCGACAGGGTTTATTTCAGCCGAGGGGCCGGGAGGACGGGAGAGGGCGCGGAGAGAGAGGGAGGATGCAAAGAGGTAGCTGGGCAGAGAGATAGAGAACGAGGATCGGGAAAAGGAGGAGATGAAGGAATATAGAGCAGGAGATAAGAATTGAGTCGAATGAGGAGTGTGCCCCGGCATGCAGAAGTGGAGAGTGAAATGCTTTAAGCAAAGGCAGAAGAAAGGGATGCAGGAGCGGGGGGGCGGGGGGGGTGGGGGGGCGGCAAAAGAGTGAAAATTGAAAGATGAGAGGAGAGATTATTAAGAAAAGATGTGTAGTGCATAAATAACTCGTGACAAAGGGAAGGAATCTGCTGAAAGCACTGCGAATGTGGAGAATGAAAAAAGAGAAAACAGTGTTTTTGAAGTTGTAACAGGGACCAGTGGGGGGGGGGAGACCAAGGTGAAGAGACACCGGCGAGGGAGGGAGGGAGGGAGACGGCAGATTGGGGGCAGAAAGCAACACACAGATAGTGTTTATCAATATGTAATACAAATGTGGGTGTTAGGAAATGGGCTTTGGCCTTCACGGTTTAACCAAAACTTTAGTGCTAAAGCTTAGCCGGCGTGCAGGCAGCCGGCGGGAGCACAGGCTGAATAGTAATGTCTGCGAGCGGTGATTAGAATTTCAGATAGAGACGGGCGAGCTGCTTTGCCATGATGCCTGGGCCTAATGCGGCCGGCCTGTGTAGCGAGGCACACAGGAGCACTGACTGTGACCTTACAGGCGTAGAGATAGAAGAGCCTAACTGCCGTATGTACCTGTGTGTGGGTGTGGGTGTGTGTGTGTGTGTGTGTGGGTGTGGTGTGTGTGTGTGTGTGTGTGTGTGCATTCATATGTACTGAGGCATGAAAGAGAAAGATGATGTGACCGTATTAAAAATGCAATAATCTAACTGTAAACACACGCTGCTCAGAGCGGTAAAGCAAACACAGGGTTAATTGACCTCGTGCACACACACTTCACATCACATTAAGCCCAAAGAGACAAACATGCACACACACACACACACACACCACACACACTCACAGACACACTTGCCATGCTGTTTCTGTGAAGTGTGTCCGTCGGTCTGAAATTGACGGCTGTCAGTACGGAGGGAGCAGCGGGAGGAAGAGAGGGAGGGAGAGGTGAGCGTAGTCAGGGTAGCGATGACAGGAAGGAGCAGATGGAGGGCTAGAGATCAGGAGAGAGGGAAGAGAGAGGGAGGAGAGTGAAAGAAAGACAAAAGAAAAGGAAGAAGACAGGGGTAGAAAAAGAGAGAGGGAGAGAGAGATAAGAGGCTCCCCCCCCCGTCAGTCTTTATGATCGTCTCCTCCTCGTCTCCTCTCTATCAGCGACTCAGTATAACCTTCAGCACAGGACCCAAGTAGAGATGATGAATTGAGACGGAGAGCAGAGAAAGGACGGAGATTAGCAAACATGGGCAGATGATGAAAAATGACAAACAGAGAAAGGGTGAGAGGGGAAGGAATGGGGGTGAGGGAGAGACAGAGAGAGAGAGAGAAAGAGGGGAAGAAGGGAGGAGAAGTTCGAGGAGGAGGAGAAAGTGAAAAGTGGACGGAGGAAAGGTGACATTGGGGGGAGGAGGAGGAGAGTAGAGGAGAACAAGCCGCTGGCTTTTAGCTGGAGGACGGCCACAGGATGACATTAGAGGAACGCACTTTGGCTGCTCCTGCTGGGAGGTTCTGCACACACACACACACACACACACACACACACACACACACAACCACACACTCAAGTGCGTAAGCGCTCACAAACACACAAGGACGGGCGGATAAACAGACACATGGATGGACAGCTCTGTACACACACACACACACACAGGTAAAAATAAGCGCCTAACTGGTGCTGCATACTTATGCCTCCTAACCAGTGGGGAGGCCGCCCCACCTCCCCTCCACCTCCCGTTTAGTTTGTGCACTGGCCTGATAACCTTCATGGCAACTGGGCTGAACACACACTCGGGGGTGGCGGCTCTGCCTACCTGCAAAAACAATGATAACTTCCTCTGGTGCTTCGGTGTCCTCTGCCAGTCCGTAAAAATACTGATACAATTATTCGCACCCAAACATTTTTACGTTTTGTAAATGTTGTAATTTCAGCCACATGAACTGATTATCGCGGTGGAACAGATCCGTGGCTCGGTGTTAATTTTTACGACGAGCCGGATATTAACTATCGCCTGTGTTGGACTGATAAATCAGCTCCTAGCATATATGACTGATCCTGGCCTTTAATTAAATATCAGGTGTGGGCCAGTCACGATTATACAATAAACTATACGGACTATAAAACCTGCCGTGACATTTAGTTCATTCTATTTCATTCATTTAGTCTTTTAATACATTTTGTGAATTTCCTCTTCAGACTTTTCAGTGGTTCTGACGATTCTGTTGATTTCATTAGTGAATGATTGTAAGGTAGAAGCGGATCATCACCATCATTACCTGTATTTCAAAAAACAACTTCTTATCAACTTGAATAAAACTTTTCTGCTCATTCCACACTTGGAGTTAGAAGTATATTCAACTGCAGAAAGTGTTTAAACACTATAAATTCAGAATGAATGAGAAACAACTATCAACTGATTCAGTTTGAATACAAGTGAAATGATATTGACTTCAATCACCTTTGCACAGTGTATTTTCCCTGTACACAACCTCAGTGTGTCAACAATATTAGCTGTTGTTCCGTTGTCTTTGTCGAGCTCACAGAGACCAAGACGGCAGCCAGACTGAAATTAGTGCTGATTAATTGATTAGTCAACTTGACAGAAAATTAATTGGAAACAATTGAGGTGATTGGAGTCGTTCATCAAACAAAGAGCTTGACAAGCTGAACCAGGGAATGTTTTACTAAGGACCTGCTACGTCTTCCTCTGTCTTACACGATTGAGAAATTGAATTGGTTCGGAAAAAAAAACATCGATGGATTCATATCATAGTTAAGAATATGTTATAGGTTAATAGAAAGGTAATAAAATACTTCTGATTCTGATCTGATTCTGAAATAATTATAAGTTGCAGCCTGAAATCAAACCAGTGGTCATTCAAACCTTGAAATCTGGATTCAGATAACAGGATATGAACGTATGGGTTTAAAGAATAAAAGAATCGTCTTTTATTCTTGTGAAACAACGTTCTGAAAGACGAGTACAACCTGTACTGGTGTTGCAAGGGCGGCGGAGGGAGGAAAAACAAACTAATGAAAGGCTGACTCATTCACTGATGAAAGGAGCATAACACTCCTTCTCTGAATTGCCCCCATTTTCACACGAGCCACACACACACACACACACACACACACACACATACGTATCCCTCCGACACCCATTGTCGTCATGCGTTTCCCATTAAGGCTCATTTATGTTGCATTTCAGGACATAAATAAACATTTTTCGAAGGATACACGTCATTGTCATCATGTTTCCACACGTCCTTTGTGTTTGCCGTGGTTGTTAAGATACACATCCCCCTGACGACAACAAACATGGCAAAGGTGGAGCAGGTTCTGATAATCTGTTTTCTAATAACTTCTCCAAGTCTCTCCTGAAATAGTTCTGCCCATTTTTGCCACGTGTTCTACGCCCGCTCGCTGGAACTATCGCCTACACTGCCCCCTGCAGTTTGCGGTGGTATTGCATTGTTCTTCTGTTTTGTTCATATTCATAAACGTTCATGAGACGTACACAATGACGGAAAAAATTAAAAGCAGAGTACGGACAGGGGAAGCATAAATCAGCCTTAACCTTTCCCAGCTCTTATCCTAATTATAACCTACACATAGCCCTAAAATCAAGTCTTAACCCCAGGTCACGATCCTCACAATGCACACAGCCCCACGACAAACACACAAAACGACTCAGCGCCCTTTACCTCTCCCTCAGAGCGAGGCATAAATGAGTGGAGTGACAGACACAGAGAGCCGATGGGCCCCGTCCCCAGAGAGGGGAAACGCACTCATCCGTACTGATCTTAAAACAACAACCTCCCTCCTTCCCTCTCTCCCTCTCCAGCTTCATCTCTCCATCCATCCCTTTTCACCCTGACTCTCAACCCCCCACCTTCCCTTTCTCCCTTTCTCCCTCTCCAGCTTCATCTCTCCATCCATCCCTTCTCACCCTGACTCTCAACCTCCCTCTGGCCTCTGCCCCTGTAGCCTCCTCACGTATATATCTCTCACAAGCCTCCTCTTCACTTCCTCATCCCCCGTTCGTTTCCATTCGCCACTCCTTCTACATGGTCCCTTTTCTGTTTGAGTGTTTTTGTTGTTATGATTGCTCGGTAGTTGCTCGCTGTTTGTTCCTGTTCTCTCTAATGCTGCCACCCGACATCAGTTCCCAGCTCCTCATCAGTAAACGCTTCTCGTTCAAACATTCTCCTTCATTTGATCACATTTTCATGTCGCACTTAATGTCTCATAAATATCCAAGCTGCATCTCTGACCCTCTTCTGGTTTCTAGTACAATCCCCTTCTCCTTTCACTCCTCGTATTTCCTTTTCCGTCTTTACTAGAGCCGAGCGACTGAAAGAAAATGTCATATTTCCATGCAGATTATAAATCAAACACTGTGTCTGTGGTTTATGTAAAATAACAAAAGTAGATTTCCTCTTCCCCACTGCAGATATGTATTGGAATATATATTTTATCTTGCCTTTAAAAGAAAAAGTTTTAGTGATTTAAAAACGCAGTGATTTGCCAAATATTTGCTATGGTGTAGACAGGGTGTTAAAATAACTATATTTACTTTATTTTAAGGATACTGAATCTTGTATGGCATAACCCTACATGAATATAATCAGGTAAAATGAGCTAAATGCAGTTGGAAGCTCAGAAAACTTTACTATGCGGACGATGAACCCTTATATTTTCTTACTGGTTGAGCTCAAACCCTGATTTGATATTATAACTATTTAGGCCACATTCACTACCTCCACCAAGGAGACTTGTGGAAAATATTCATGAATATTTAAAAAATGTAGATTATTAATTCATAATCTTCATTGTGTTGTTGTTTTGCAAAGCTGGGTAGAAATGAAAGGCACTGTTGTTCTTGATAAATTATGTCCGTTGTATATGTGACATCAATGATTAATGTTTACATTTGTATCTTTATATTTAAATCTGGCGTTATCTGTATTATAATGAGAACGCACTTGGGAACGTTATCTCAGTATTAATGTGAAGCTGCTCACACGTTGGGTCGGATGATGTTTGAAAATGAGCCTCGATGGTTTCAACTGTCACCGCCGGACCGATAACTTCAGTCACTGACATGATGAACTGCTTCACAGTCGTAAATCCTGGAGGTCAGCTTAAAATTATGCTATGATATGCTTTTACTGCACCACTTACAATAAACGTCTCCTGTATGAAATATAAATGAGGTGGATCTTCGGTGTTGCTATGGCGATGCAGATTGAAATCCCCTTTTGGATCAAGCAAAAACTCTCAGAGGTCAAACAAATATATTCCTTATTCTCTTTTTATATTTTGATATTCTATTTTATTCTATTTTATACTATTTCTATTTTATTTGTTAGGTTGTATTACTTGAGCATTGTTAAAAGAGAGCCTGTGACTCAAGCTTTTCATTGCCAGCAACTGCTTAATGCTATTGTTGTGTATTTGACAATAAAAAAATCTTGAATCTTGAATCTTGAATTTACACCCACTGAACACCAGCAGCACCAATCCATATTTTTCTACTGAATTAAAACTAAACAGTGGTGATTCATCCTGAAGAAAAAAACAACTTTAAACCCGTGAACACCGGCACACAGCTAATCAATCACACAGTCATCACCAAGAAATAGTTGTTAGTTTCACTCTCTGAAAGTGAAAGTCGAGGAGCTCCAGCCGAGTCAGTCTCACACCAATTGTTGTCGTCACAGTTTGAGGTGAATGTTTGTGTAGTAAAATGTTCCCCTGGAAGACGCTTATTCCCGAGTGTTTATGATTCAAATATCTTCAATTTAAAACTATTGCTTATTGTTCAGCTCCGGCTCTACCTACTGTATCCTGCAATCATTCTTATACCCCTCTCTCTCTCTCTCTCTCTCTTTACCTCCTCCCTCACTCACGCTGCCCTATTCCACTTAAGAATCAATTTGGGACAGAGGGTTCTCTGCCGGTGCCCTTAGCTTTCATTGTTTTTTCCCGTGCACATATAAAATGGTGCGCGGGCAATCTGCAGGCGCCCGGTTCCCATCTCCACTCCAGCTGAGTGAGAGAGCTGCTCCTCGCTCCACGACACCGCTGAGACGCCACTGACGCAGTCCGGCGTTTGACAAATGAGCCGGCAAATTGACTTCTCCGAGCATTCCCAACAACAAAGGCAAAAACAAAACAAATCTCGCTTAACTAAATGCCGGATGAAATGGCGCAATAGAGCGCTCAGGCTATTACAAATGATTCCACTCGTGCACTCCATCGCGGTGCTCGCACCATCTTCTTCTCTTAATCTCCTCTTCTTTTCTTTTCTTTTCTCTCTCTCTCTCTTGCCCTCCTTCTTTCCTCCACACATTTATTTTTTCCTGTTTTCTGGTGGTTTGTGCCCCAGACGCACATTGACCCACGCGCTCCGGACCCAGTTGGGGGCCTTGTTCCTCTGCATCGCTCCACTGCACATGACTGACGTTCCCCATACAGGAGGAGGAGGAGGAGGAGGAGGAGGAGGAGGAGGAGGAGGAGGAGGAGGAGGAGGAGGAGGAGGAGGAGGAGGAGGAGGAGGAGGAGGAGGAGGAGGAGGAGGAGGAGGAGGAGAGAAAGGAGTAAGTCAGTCAGTGGAGAACAGAGCAGCCCCTGAGTTCAGGGAAGGAGGGAGACGGAGCTGAATGTGATTCATGATCAATGGTGCTTCTCCAATTACATTCCAATTAAAGGCGCGTCTCAAGCAGGGCTCTGGTACAGCGCACCGCGGAGCAGCTCCTGACAGGCCCTTCATGCCGTCCTCGTAACAATGGCCGTCGACTCAGGGACCAGCTCTCTCCCTCACACATCACCAGCTCTCCACGTGCACACACTTTCTTTATCCATCCATCCATCCGCAAACATTTATGGGCCTGCAGACCAAAAAAAAGAAAGAAATGCCCCTGCCACTGAAATGAATGTGGCTTTATTACAGTCAGATTAAGAGCAGTTCAAAGGGCTAATGCCCACTATTACATCAATGCTGGTTTAACACCGCCTTACACTCAACAGTCAATAAAGAGCAAGGGAGATGGAGGGAGAGCAGTGGAGCAGAACCGGTGGGGAGAAAGACAGCGACGGGAACGAGGGAGGAAGGAGAACAGGCAGAAATAAAATAAGAAATGTTAGAGGGAGGAGTGAAGCGTGACTAACGTGGACCACGGCATTAAGCTTCGAATGACTCCAATTACACTTGGGTGATTGATTAGATTGTTGCATCGGTTAGATTAAGGCTGGCAGAATATAAATCACAGTGAGAGTGTGAGTGTGGATCTAAACAACAACAGCAGCTGGACGTGGAGAAGGAGACACATCCAGTACAAGGAAAACAACACAAAGAGCTGAGAGTCACGAGGAGACACGTCAACAATCAGTCTGTGCACCGGGGGAAGAGAACACTGTGATACAGAGCTGAGGAGCTGAGGAGCTGAGGAGCAGCCCTCTGAGTAATACGTGTTTTTAACGTGTCACAAACTGTCAGGTGCTAATAATCACGTTGTTCAGATTCTCAGGTTTGGTTATCGGACAGATCCTGATACGAGGAAACGGGAAACGCAGCTCAACGTTTATTATGAACATCAAATACGAAACTGAGAAATCTGACGGATTTTGAGATAATGAAATAAATTAGTTCAACCACACTCATATTAAATTTGGATGAAAGGGAGTAAATATGTTGGTTTTTTTTTGCTTGGGAAATTATTATTTCCACTAAAATGAACTTTGAATTGAAGTTAATGATTATTTTTATCATCAGTTTTTCTTTTGATGGTTGTTTGATTAATCAATACAGACGAGTCAATCAAATGTCATAAACTGAAAAGAAGAGAAACTATCTGGAGCCTGGCAATACATCAGTTGGATTTGTCAATATGAACTTTTCACAGACAAAACCATGTCGAAAATATGTTAATTTATGTTTATATTGTGAGAAATAATACAGATTTTCTTCTATTTACTTTCGAAAAGATCTCAATTCAAACTTTCTCTATGTATTTAGTTGAATTAGAATTTTAACTTTGTTTATAATATAGTTTAAGATTGAATTATAAAATATTAAGCCTCAATAACATTTGATTGACATTATCAATATTTCCTTTATCGGTATCAGCATCTGTCACCAAAAATCCATATTGTATGAGCGGAGGTGAATTTTTTTTTGAATAGCTGGAACATTTGTTCAATCATCAAAAATCAATAGTCATCAATACAGTTGCTGATTATTTTCCTGCAATTTATACATTTTAATGTTTGAGCTCGTCTTTCAGTTAAATCAACAACATTTTAGTAGCAGCGGTGAAGTTAGATGATCATTTTTTCACCTTTAGCTCAGGATTAATATGATTTTAAATGAGAGAGGTGTAGTAATAGCACACACACTGTAATTTTGCACTTGGACTGATTCTGAGGATTTCATGTTCTGCCTGTTTCACGACTGAGCCGGTGATTAATATCAAAATTGTCGGGCTTCTCATTGATTTAATGACGAAACCTGAAACCTATAATCATTCCAAACAAAGATGGACGTCTGAGTCGTCGTCACCCTCCGCTCCCTCGCTCTCGGTAAACGGCGTGGTGGCAGAACGGCACAGCCGACTGGAATTGGACATAGCAGCACAGTTAATTACCCCGTGCTACATGGGACGATGCATTATTAACGTGTGCTGGCAACATGAGTCGGTGTTCTCCGGCCCACTCGGGGCGTTCGGCTACAACCGGCTCCGTCGATGCTGATGAGAAACATGGATCAGGGCGGCGTTGGGGAGGAATCAAGCCGGTCGGTTTGCAGTTTGAGGGGCCTGTATTGATTCTCCAGGAAAGTTAGGAGACTTCTGACGAGCCCCGGTGTAAAACCAGTTCGATCCGTCTCCTCTCCTGTGGCCCCTGGGCGCCCTCACGCTGGGCGAGGGGCCTTGAACCGCACCAGACCTCGCGGCCGAGAGCGAGCCGGACATGTTCCACTCTGTCGAGCCTCACACTTCACAGAACAGGTGTCAATCTCCTATCACACCGACAAACAGCAGGCAGCAGTCACTCCCCCCCGACCTGTGTGATAATAATAACCTGTAGCTCCATCTCCGCAGATAAGTGCATTGATCTGGGATTATTAGACACATCTTGTGCGGCACATGCATGAGCAGCCAGACGAGCCGGAGCTGCCCCTGTCGTTACGGGAGTCTACCTCCAGACGAATGGGCGCCACATGTTGCAACCTAATTCACGAATTAAGAACCAGCCCTACTTAATATGGTAATTGTGTCCTTTTAAATGAATAATCCATCACTTTCTGTCAGCGTGCGTGAGTTAAAGCAGTGGCCGTGTAGCCCTGGAATAACGACTAAAACAGTATTAATTTTACATCTGCTGCTTTTACTTTACTTGTTTCCTGCAGGTGCCTCTTCATTCCTGCTCCTCCTCCCGCTCTCCTTAAATTAAATCAAATCCAATTGCCTTGAACACAAATCGCTCGGTGGGCATGACGTACGTTTCGTGTGAACACAAACAAAACAAATTGAGCACGGAGACAATACGTGTGAGCGACACACAGAGAATACGAAGCGGAATTAAAACCTGTAATCCTTTAAAATGTGCACAGGACAATTAGAGAGTGAAGAGTTTTGACGAGCAGGTGCTGTGTTTTTTTTTCTTCCTGCCCTCCTTGGTGTTTTGAGGGTTACGACAGGTGGTGACAGGCTCGGTGTCACTCTCCAGAGGGGCTGGGAATTACCGTAAAACCTGTGTTCCCCCATTCGTGCAGAGCCAGTGTTCTCCAGCGAGGGGCCCGAATCAGCCTCTCTGACAGAGACAAACAAATATACGCCCACGTTCTAAATACGGTGACCCTAACCCCCCCAGCAACTCGCCACGCAGAACAATGGAGGCGTACACAAACATGGCGGCCTCTTCAATTGACATCTTCTGGTGCACCCCATGCACTCGCTCCATTCTTTGCAAATAATTACCTGTTGTACCGAGGCTGTTCGTGTGTGTGTGTGTGTGTGTGTGTGTGTGTGTGTTAGTGTGTGTGTGTGTGTAATAACTAAACTCCCAGCAGCACAGAGAGACGTGTGAGCTCACTTTAGGCATAATGCTGAAAGCAGCAGTAAAAAGAAGAAACTGCACACATAATGGGGGCAGATGGACATTTTGAGTCATATGCAATACTGCAATCTGTTCCACTTGCTTGCAGCGTGCACAGCAGTCACTCTCCACAGTCAAAGCTGCTAAGTACACTACGTTGCATTGTAGTGACTCCCCTTCTAACAAGGAGCGGATCTTCTCTTACAACCGAGGAGAGAGTGAAGCTTCAAAAAAACGACACCGAGCGGAGTTAGCTTTTTATCCAACTAACAGTTTGAGAGTATTGATTTTTTTTGTGTGTTGGTCCATGTAGTGTTTCCCAGTGTGTGTCTCCAACTTCGCTGTGTGTAGATTAATTGGAGGCACTGCTCTGCGGTGGTACTCGACTCCATCCCTCACGTTTGCGAACCCTCTTCCTCCCCAACACGATGCTGGATGCTGTATCTTCATATTCACCCGTCCACATGTATCTTTAGATTTCCACATGCACGTTCCATCAGCACGTACCCCGAACGTCGTGCTGCTGTTTTATTTAACCCTCCTGCCAGACACAACATTAATAAGACAAGAGTCAGACTGCATTCACACTCCCATTATTCAATTATTGATTTCCATTCCTTTCAAATGCGTCTGTCAAAAGACATTTATATATATTTTTTCTCTGCAGACATACAGGCACAGGAGGTGTGTGTTTGTGTGTGTGTTAGAAATTGAGTGTGTCTAGTTTGAATGGTTTAATAAAGTTTGCCATCAAGTTGCATTATGGGCCATGTAGGACCCAGTTGTTTTGCATATTGAGTTTGATGGTAAATATATCAATGCTCATTCCTTCAACTATAGTAGCTGTGATTTAATTTGAAGGGTTTATCTCCGGAATACAATTTGGAGATGAGCTCATCGAGTCCATCCTCAGCTCCTCCATCACCATGTGACTCGCTGCTGCCACAGCCGAGGACCAGGCCTGATTGGCTGCAGCCTGCCTCCATCAGCGAACAGGAATGTACCTCCTCAGGATACCGAGCTGTTTCCATGTTATTCCCAGAACTCTTTGCCTCCATGCTAAGTGGGGCCCTTTTTCGCCTGCCATGAAAAATTAACAAAATACCCGGATCATTTATCATAATTTATACCGTCAGACAGCTGCGGCGAATACAGATGTTGCGTTTGAACATCTTCATTTGCGGGAGAGTGTAGATCTGCTGCATCTGTGATGAGGAGTAAATGGATCAATTAAGTCATTGTATAGCTAAGTCTGCACGCACAGACACGCACAGACACACACACACACACGCACTGCGGTTAAATATATTCTGTTCCAGTTGAACAGGCTTTCAGGCAAAAGCAGGTGATGCAACGTGTCTGTCTGACAGGCTCGGTGTGGTGCACAGCTTGTGTGCATGTATGGTACAGAATGGCCTATAAGCTGTCAACTTGTGGAGGCCGACAACATGTGCTGTTGATTTTTCCCCGAGCCACCATCAACTTCCCGAGGCGCGGAGCAGTTCTGAAGGCACGGCTGAAAGAGGGCAGAGAAACGCAATTACTGGTAAATAGAGGCCCCCCCGCTACTGCAAATTTATCCAGGGTCCAGAAATTATTCCTCACAAGGCTGCGAGAGGTGTGTGTGTGTGTGTGTGTGTGTTTCTCTGTGTGTGTGAGTGTGTGTCTCACATGGTGTGAATCATTGTGGCGGTGCCATTAAAGCTTATCAAACTCCAATGGAGCTGCCAAGCTGTGGTCGGCTCTCTCCTCTCCTCCCCCCCCTCCAGGGCGTCTCTGAGTGGCTGTGACTGCCGGCTGTTGCCCACTCACGCACTCCCGCTGACCCTCGCTGGGCGTCGGGCAGAATGGCAAAAAAAGCCTCTGGCAGCTTGATTCTCCAGCCTTTACGGACAAGTCAGTCTAATCCAATCCTGCCCAATTCAGCGCTAATAACAGCTGGATAGGGCGTCCGGGTCGCAGGCTGTGATAATGGCGCCGGTACATTTTGTACCACGTCCTCCTGACATCTCCTGAAACCTTGTGGCCCTTCTTTTCTTTTTTTTTACCATCTATTTTCTGACTGCTGCAGCTTTTCCTCGAGCTCGAGTTCAGAGTCATCGCTTTCCTCTTTAACACTCGCAAGAGGGCGACTTGTAATGACTCGTGGCAATTGTGACAATCTTTTCAGTTTCAGGGCGATGTACACCTTCGACTGTATTGTGCTCCGTGACATTTTTTTTTCTCAAGGACAGAACAATAAGAATGAAACTGCAAAGAGGTGTGCAGGCAGTCAAGGGATTCACTGGTTATCAATGCATTTCTGCTGTTGAGCATTTTTTTTACTGACGGATATTAATCAACTGTCACTTCGCTCTGTCTTGTGATTGATTCAAGCCGCCTCTTATTTCCCACAAGCACCCAGGGATACTGGAAACATCCATTCTACACTCGCAGTAGCATCACTTTAATTTAAACTCCATTATAAATCCTACATCGTTATTTAAATTAATAATTCTGTGATTGCAACACATCCTACAAGTTCATCATGGAACACAGGAACAGATGAACCCAAACGAAGGTATATTTTATTTATCCTCTGAATATACAGGACAGTGTTAGTAGCATACAGCTGTTCAAATTATGTTTCATACTTTTCGGGGGTTTTCAAAGGTATCGGATGGTTCTCGATATTGGAATCGATATAAGGAGGAAAAAGTTGTCTATAGCGATTTCAGCGAGGTGCCTGTAATGACAGCAAATGGCCATAAGGTGTTTTACAGCCTGTTTTTCGATCACAGGTGTGAGATGTGCACGGAGCGCGATTGCCAGTTCTGCTAATGAAAGCCGAAACCTGCCCGGCGTATTTCTCCCAGTACTGAAAAATGGTTTTGTTCAGGTGCAAAACAATCCTGCTTCCATCTGTTCTCGATAGATTTCACATTGATTCATCATCCCGAACAAATCCCAAACAGCTGCATGACATGTGCACAAAGCCATTCCTTTGAAAAGATGTTATGTATATTGTTTTGATAAAGTATTGTAAATAAATAACTAAATTTGGTTTTAGCAGCACTCGCAATCAATACAGGAGGATCGTTAGAGACGCATTGGAAGTCCAATGTCTATTTTATATTGTTCAAAATACAGTTAAAGCTTCATCTCTTTCTCTCAGGACTTAGTCTTCTAATAGATTTTCAAGGAAACTTTTCAATCCGACAACAAAAGCTTGTCATCCCTCTCACATCCACATTCTGCAAACCTCAACAAGACAAAAGCGATAAAAGAAAATCAAAGAATAGATCCAAATCGCTGATAAAATATTTTCCAATTAAGTTTCCTAATCCCAGCAGCCTGAGTTGTAATATGTCTATTTCTACCGGGAGAATTCCCCTGGTGGCGTCGGCTCCTTCTTGGTTACTGTACTGTGCCACCTCCGAAGAACATAAGCCCGTTTAACAGTCTTTCAAAAGACTAAATTCCCTCTTTCATTAGTGAACCTGCTCACTCAGCCACCATCACTCTGACTGGGGAGTCAACATGATGCGTCCCCCCTGGCTCATCACACACATTCATCAGATGTCTGCCAAAAGTCTGCGTACGTACGAGATGTGCTCCATGCATTATTAATTATTGAGTGTGTGTGTGTGTGTGTGTGTGTGTGTGTGTGCGTGTGTACAGTATGTGTGGGGTTTTACCTCGTGTGCAGAATCAAGATCATTCTGCTCACGTTCATCGATGGTGAAGTCCATCCATCTTTATTGATAACCAGTTATATTTGTATTTTGCTGAATTTGCCAATATTTCTCACTGTATTTGAAGAAGACGTGCAGCTGATGGACAAGTACATGTTATAAGGTGCAAGTATTTAACTATTCGTGGACGAACCGTGATAAATAATGAATAACGCAGTGAAACTAAGATGTTTTTTAGACTTGAACTCAGGGAAATGTGCAGAAAATTGGGTCTGTGTGGCACGCAACAGGAAATAGTGTTTACATGAAGATGTAGGTAACATTCAGGTGAGGGGTGGCATCGCGGTGGAGCATGAAGGAGGCAAGATGTGACGTATAAATCACAACCGATTTCCTTGCTTGAGCCAGCAGCTGTTCAATCTCCATTGCATTTCAAGTTCAACATCTTTGACTGGCTCTTGAAGTTTGGCGCCTCTTTTCCATCCTGAGATATTTCTAATCACGAGTCTGTGGCGTGTTAGGAACATACATTTCAGGACATTTTCCTGCTGAGTTCTCACACGGGCTCACTCTGACATTTTCCAAGGCAGCTGGCAGGGAAAGTTCTGGAAAATGTCCAGAGCTGGGATATTTGCTTTCTCACATACAGTCCCTCTGGAAATTTTCAGGAAAATGTCAGGATTTAAGTACATCTCTGAAAACAGCAGTGTAGAACAGTGAAGTATTACCTACAACCAAATGTCTTTATAACAGTTTTGTTGCAGCATTCCAAAGAATCCAAGCTAAAGGAATACATGAGGAGATATTTGAAATCTTGACGAAGGCTGGTTTTGTTTCCTTTAGTCGCCACTGGTGGAAACAGGAAGTTGTCGTGGGTAGAATTTAGATCAGAGCATCCATCGATCCATCGCTCTTCTGATTAATTAATCTTTTCTCTCATTCATTACTTTATGTGCCACTAGCTGCTTCCACTGTGTCTCCATCATTAATTAAATAAGAATGAATATCTTAACCATCTACGACGCAAATCTCATACTCAATAATACAGCCAGGTATTCAATCACTATAATCAATATCTCTGAATGGCAGAATTAATACAATGTTAGTGCTTGAGTGGCAACATTATGCTAAAGACACGGCTCCTTGAAGCGGCGTCTTTTCTGAGCAGCAAGTGTGTACGAGCTAATTTTTCATATTACCTTGACTGTCAGCATCAGGCCCATACATGCCACACGTCACTGACGGGGGGGGTCATGCATTTTTCATAAGGTTGTACATGTATTTTAATGAGCGGGGCCGCTGAGGTGTGCCGCACCCGCATGAAGGAAAGCCTTCAACCCTCCCTCTCACTCGGCGCGTCGCTCGCAGCCTGTCAGTCAACCACGCCAAGGCCTACTGCTTGTCTCTCTCGGTATCCTCCAATATCAATCACACCGGAATCTTTGCATATTTTCGCGGAATAATTAAGAGGAGATTGCAACGTGGCGCAGACGATCAATCTGCAAATCAGCGGACCAGATTAAATCCAAATTCCGACTCTGTTTCGCAGATGGCAAACTAAACAGGCTAAACTGACAGAGACACGCGTTTTGGATGGCAAGCTGGATACCACCACCACCCCGCCGCCGCGTGGAGGAGCCCATGTCAGTGCCTGTGTGTAATTCGAAATTAATGGGACGGTAAAACTTTTAATTCAAAATCCCAGCCTTGGGGACAAACACATTTGCATACAAATGAACACAATTTCCTGTTTGTTCGGTATGCAAATACAAAAGAAAGGAACTCACGGCGGCGATGCCAGAGTCAAACAAGGCGCCGCGACTCTCGCCCAAGTGCAGCAAGCGCAGGCACCCAACCGAGCAACTTCAAACACAGCTCTGTTTGAGATATCAGACTTTTGGTAAGGGGCTGAGCCAAGACCATCCTGAAGGACTGCACGGTCTTGGGGGGACTCAGGGTAACCTTTCTTTTCCTCATCTCATTTACACCTGGAAATAACAAGTGAGGTGGGTCTTCCTGCAAACACTGCAGGCAATTAAACGCCGCTGATCTGAGGTGGAGGAAGGAGCGAGAGACGCCCGTCCCAGGGGCGGAACGCGGCTGAAATGCAAAAGAGCAACCAAAAAAAAATGGAATCATTTCAGTGTAATTAACAAATTACACCACTTCTAGACCTTTCTATGGGAAAAGGTATGAGAGCTAAGAATGAAATATTAGTATTAATTGCAGGTTTTTACCGCACAAAAGAGCTGAGATAAGCTTTTCTGAATAATGCAAAGAATTCAAGGAATCTGTCCTCTGTGGTTTTTCAATAGAGGTTGCGGAGATGCTCTGAATGACACTCAGGATATGAGGCTTCGATCTGATAGCGCACAATTCATCACTGTAAACATTAAGTAGACAGAGAATGGAGGGGCACTTGTTTGCATTAACATAAATGACTGGCGTGCGGGATGAGGAACAACCCTCCAGCTTGTTAATTCCAGCGTCCAGGGCCATGTGCTTGCCAGGTTGGATTTGGTTCAGACGCTAAACACGTGCACTTAATGCCACAGTGTGTTAGGTCTGCTTTGCACTGGACGTGGCTAACTGAGGCAGGCATTGCTCATTTGCAGATACACATTCCACTCTCGGCAAGGATCGGATTTTATTTCCCGGGGATATCTGGTCACAGAGAGATGGTTGCACACAGCCGCACCACCGCGTGCTAAATAGCCGGATTTGTAATTAAGTCTCGGGTCATAACTGAAATGACCCCAGACGTCGGGCGATGTGGAAAAAAACAAACCCATTTCCCAATGAATTCTCATTAGTAGGCGCCGCGGCAGCTCCCCATGTACAATTCTCCCTTGGAACTCTGAAGGTGACACAGCAGTTACAGTGGACTTTGATGGGGCACTGGGGAGCTGTACTTCATATCACAGGACTGCTTCCTCTGCAGAGTAAAAGGTTTCAACAATCAGCAGCTGCAGCCTTCTGGGAGGGAGGAAGGAAAATCTTCCCTCTCTGGCAGGGGCAGGTGTTTTTTTTGTTTTTTCTTCCCCCGGTCGTGATTTTTTTACACACGGCCGATTGGTAGATCCGCCTGCCGGTAAACGAAAGATAAACCCTCCTCCAGATCATTCCTGCTTGCCTCAGATATAATCCACTCCCTAAATCATTAATTAATGGAGTTTGCATCAACAGTAAATTTCGCAAGGAGCCTCTGTCACCGCCGCCCCGGTGTCTCACAGCTCCTCTAAATCTGCAGGTTAAGGAGTCTTCGCCGCCGAGGTTTTGAGGACACTGCAGAGAAGTAAGGAGCAGCTCCCAAAGTGTCACCAGCTTATTAAAAGTGAAAAACCAAATGTGCCTGCAGATATGTGGAACGTGCCTCGACCGACGGGGTCAGACTCGATCCAGGAGCCTTTTCGATCCTCCAGCCCCGGGATTGGAGAACAAGTGTCCGCGCTGCTGGGCCTCTAGTTACCGACCGGCCTGATCACATTTCGTATTCACCCGCCGACTGTGGGGCTGATTAAATCTGTATTTAATTGGATCAGATCTAGTCGTGATGGAGCGCTCCCCCCGGCGTTTAACCCACGGTCCTCTGTCAAGTGAGAGGGGGAAAAAAATACTGTGGGGGAATTAGGAGCGGGAAATGAATACCAATGATAGGCTGAGCAAATAGTCCGAGCAGGAGGGAGGGACCACACCCGCAGGGCTGTACGGTGAGGAATCAGAGATACCGGCTTTTCTGTCTGTGCATACGTCCCTGTGTGTGTGTGTGAGCACAGGCCCCTTTCTTCCTTGATTAGTTAGACATTGTCTTATTCAGGTCACATAAATACATTTCTGTTTGATTAGCTCCTTTATAAAAGCACATTAGGGATAATAACTCAACAGCATTCCAAAACTCGCCCCCAATCAAAAACGATAATCAATTTGTCACGATTACTCTACATGTGTTTAGAGGGAGAGAAAAAAAAACCACAAAGGGGAACAAGCAAATTTGGCATAATTTATCAACAGCCAATCTTCACAATTATTCCTGGATGATCTGAGTCGAGCTGTACGGTGTGTGCATGCGTGCACTGGACGATGTAAAGTATCCTCGAGGTGCTTTAATGATCCTTAATGACGCGTGGCTTTGCTCGGAGCTATAGAGCAAAGAGTAAACAAGGAATGACTCAAATGTGAACCTTACTGCATCAGGACTTATGCATGGTTGTTATAATTGGCCCCTCTGCGTAAAATTGTGGCCCCTTAACGGCCCCCTGGATTCAGAAAAATCCTTGTCACGCCACTGTTTCAGGGCCATCATATAAACCGCTGGACATTTAACCCGTTGGTGTCTCAACTTGTTTACACGGATCACTCTTGTATTTACAGACAGTGGCCCAAAGTCCCAGGGAAGCAGGGTTACACACACAGTAAAAAACCAGGCCGGTATCACCGGCCATCAAACAGCCTCATATGTATGATTAAAAGTTTATCGCCTTGCTCAAGGGCGCCTTGATGGTAAACGTTGAAAGATGGTGAAACGTCTCCATTTCAAGGCTTCGCACGCTGAGGTGTCGACGCCGCTACCAGACGAGAACATCGGTGATGGATCGTTCTGCCAAGTTATTTTTATAAAGATAAATTCTTTGAACTTTTAATGCTAATATTGAGAAAAAGTTTTCTACGGTGAGAGAAAAACTGTAGCTATGACAACAGAACCATGGTTATGGTATAAGATTAAAGATGTGGAGGCCAGTGACAGGACCCAGACTCTGAGTGTTGGTAATGGATGACAAAAGATTTTGTCTTTATGACATTACAAGACAGACTCAATCACGCGGATCCATTTCTCTACTCAAAAAGTATTGATTTATAATCCCTAATTTCCACCCTGTGTGATAATCATCCTGATGATTGTGTAGGCTGCTCAGGAGGTTTGAGAACAGCTCTGTCACCCCTCAGATAACCTGGAGAACATCGTAACCAGCCACGACTGAGGTTCGAGGCCTAATCCCTCAGTCAGTGGTGCTGCCATGACTCCACAGAGTTTGGTTTCACCGACCTCCTTTACCACGGCTCGTCTCTATCTAGGCCCTGAACACCGAGCGGAGGTCCCTGATTAAAGGTGTCATTCCACCGGGTGACCTTGGAGGTCAAAGGAATCCTGAGTAAATTACCTTGAACAAGGCCAGACCGATATTGAACGCCTGAGAATGAACCACAAGGTTGATTGAAAAATGGATTTGCATACAAGACTCTGAGCGGGGGGGCAGAGCAGCCGAGCATGGCTCCCCCTGCTCAGGAGGACGAGGCAGCGCTGGAGTTTCGGAGCGCTTTTCCCCCCCCCACCACCCCCCCCCTCCTCTATATAAATACAATAATAACAGAAACCTAAATAACCAAAAGAAACCAGTGGCGGGTGTTTGTAACGAACTGGGCTCTGCTCATAAATAATACATGTGATGATAGATTGCTGATGAACTGTCTAATGAAGAGGAGGCAGGGGAGGTGCGGGGGGGGGGAGCAAGGTTTTTGCTGACGAACAGCAATTTATATTTTTATAGATTTAAAAACTGGGACCTCGCACACACACACACACACACACACACACACACACACGCAGCTCGATGCAGGAATGCTAATGTCCCTGGCATTTTTTTGAAACTGCTGTTATCTTCCTGGCACTGCACATTAGCTGGAGATATGGTTTCCTTGGCACTAATTCACCCCCACACTGCAGGTGCCGGAGGTTGGATTCAAACCTTAATGGAAGCTCTAATTTGGGCAAAAGTTCATTCCCGTTTAGGGGAAATCAAATCAGATAATTAGGGTTACAGCCTGTTTTTATGAATCACAAAATAACAAAGTCAGAGTGCGGAGGCAGACGTTAGGAAACTGCAACAAACGCTAGAACAAGTTTCTTTCAGCAGAGACAGGATTTATGTCGACAGAAACGAGAAGAAGAGAGCTTGATGTTCCAATCTACCTTACTCCAGATCAAATAGAACAAAAAAAATAACAAGCGGAGATGTGAATTTGATTATACACTCTCTCTCTCTCTCTCTTCTCCAAGCACAACCCGGTGTCTTTAACGAGAGTGGAGGCTCCCAGGGAATAAGCCTCCTGGTATTAGATCAATTTCCACAGGAGGAATCCATCTTCTGCAGTCGCCGAGTGTCACACTTGCTTTTCCCATCATAAACAACGACCCCCGGGCTGTATATGTTACTCTCTTCTCTACATCATTTAACTCTTAACAATGTACTCTCCTGTTGTTCTCCACTGCCACTGTACGCCCATACCCACTCTGCATCTCTCTGTCATTTGCTATATGAGGAATACCACCTTGGTTTCCCCTGATTCCTCCGCTCTTTGGATCCCGTGTCGGTGACGGGCCTGTTCCTCGGCGCTGTCACTGACTGTCACCTGTGACACGGGCTTCCATGGAACGACAGCGCGCAGGTTTCTCCCCGTGCATCATGTGGTAAATGAGCATCACCTCCTTCTCTCTCTCTCACACCCTCCTCTCTCGCTGGATTTCGTTCCTCTCCAGTTCAAATGCAATTTACACACACACACACACACACACACACAAACGCACAAACCTCTAATTCCCGCTGCAGATCCCTGCACTGACAGGTGCTGGGAGGTATTTCAGTCCTGACACAGCAACAACTCAAAAACCAGTGAGTGTGTTTGAGTATGTGCATGGAAATAAATAAAGATAGATAGATAGATAGATAGATAGATAGATAGATAGATAGATAGATAGATAGATAGATAGATAGATAGATAGATAATAGATAGATAGATAGATAGATAGATAGATAGATAGATAGATAGATAGATAGATAGATAGATAGATAGATAGATAGATAGATAGATAGATAGATAGATAGATAGATATAGATAGATAGATAGATAGATGTGTCTTAATCAGTACATCTCTAGCTCCAGGCATGATCTTGAGAAATAATAAATATGTTATTTCCAGTTGTTTCATGTTACACACACTCTCTCAGGTAATGAATGTATGTATCTATATGTAGATCCCGTGTGTAGAGTGGAGCTGAGCCGGTGTTTCTGCTCTGTCTGCTGGTTGTACAGCTGCGCCTCCAGGCTGCTTGTTCTCATACAGTACGCATGAGCAGCAGAGGAAAGGTTGAGGTCTTTAAAGATACTCCACTTCCTGACAGACCATTAATATTCTCCATACGCTCTTCCTCCCCTCTACATACGAACCCCCCCCCCTTCCATCTCCTCCTCCTCCCCTACCCCCTCCTTTACGTGTCTTCACTACCTTATATCTCCTTCCTGCGTCTCCTTTTTTTGAAACGCTTCCATCCCCCCCAACCTTACTTTTCTTCCTCTTCTTCTTCCTGCGGTTACACTTTCTCTTCCACTTCCTCCTGGGAAGTGGCACAGAATCCCTTTAAGTGCTGCAAAAGCAAATCTATTTATCATATAACCATCTATCTCTTACTGTACATACACGTTACACTTTACTGAAACACAAAGATTCACACACACACACAAACTGACTGCAGAGAAAAGGGGAGAAAAGCTTCTCTCATGTGTACTTACACACTGTACTAGAAAGACAAGTGCACGTGCAGCGAGTGAAGGATTTCTAAATAATGATATGTGATTCACTCTCTCAACAGCGATAGAGAGATAAATTAAAGGTCGGTAAACGGGTGCCAGGGCCCACTCTCCTCCCACGCACAGCCATGCGGCTGAGCGGACCGGTCTGCCGGGACTTCCCATTGACTCGGCACAAGGTGAGAACGGAGCAGGGACAGACGGCCGAGCGAAAACACTTCAAAATGACACGGCAGGGAGACGGAGAGAGAGAGAGTGTGTGGGCTTCGTGGAGGAAACACAAGAGGCGAGGGAGAGACTGACCGAAAGAGACAGAGAGACACAATCATTACTGTGCCTTCACCTGCAATCAATAAAACAAGCATGTATGCACAGACACAAACACACACACAAATAACCAGAACAAAGAGACATGGACACAACTTAAAGGACACATAATGACACACACACACACACACATGGTCAGGGAACACAGCAGGACATTGATATTCTACACACCCACACACAGCATGGTAAGGATCTGGGCTCATCTCAGTGTGTCTCCCAGTTACTACGCTGGTCTAGACACACATACTAATACGTGTTGGTTTTAATATCGATCTCTGTCAACATGAGCATTTTGGCCAGAATTAGTTACTATAGTTAAAAATCCGCCAAGGTCCAACAGTCCCCTTATGACACATCATCTGAACTCACTAGATTTTTATTTGGATTTGCACCAAATTTCTTTAAAATCAAAAAAAAATCATCAAGATCAACGAATTGCACAAATCATCTCACAGTGAAAATTCAGGATTCACCCTCTGATCTGGATCTGCATAGAATTTGAATGGGTTCTTCCTCCCACATGATTTCATGGATATCAGTAGAGTAGATTCTGCAAAATCCTGCTGATAACCCTCAACAAAGAACATAAAAATCTGCAGAGTCTTAACAGGGGAGCTCGGATAAACAGGTAGAGTTCTGACGCCGCGGTAGTTTTCCTCTATAATCATTCATAATAAAGCGTTCAAAATTTAGTGATAACACGCAGGGCATGCCACCCCCTTCTCGTGCCTCTTCAAATCCCCGACTGTAACACATGCAAATAACAGCCTGCACCGTGGGGATGTGTCTCAAAGGAGCAGCACACCCTGATCCAGGGGGGGAAAGGCAAGGGGAGAGGAAGTTGTCCGTATTAATCAATGAGCGAAAAAACCAGGAAGCCCCCCCCAAAAAAATGGCATGTATGAGTAGACAGACATGATTATGCATGTGCCGTAGCTCATGTATTAACCATAACTGAATTTACACATCAAGGCAGCAAATGAATTCCAAATAGATTTTTCTGATCCAGACCAACACGAGACCTGATTAAATGATGAGGTTGAAGATATGGCAACACACACACGGGGATTGTGTGGTGCTCCGGGGGTGCTGTGCGACTCTGATCTGATGACTTTTTATCACGTACTCAGGGCTGGAGCCCGGGCGTGCCATTGTGACAATGACCCCTTTAAAACATAAAATGTTCCATCACTGCAACCTCCCTGCACCCACTTGTTCGCCATAAAACCAAGGGCAAAATCAAAGCTGTCAGCAGGCGGCTCGTTCCTACACTTTATGAGCTGTGTCGCGTATTTGTAACACTGACACTTTGTGTGAGTTAGCCCAACTGCAAAATGAATCTACATATGATTTTGACATTTTAGAGGTAAGTGGGTTCAGGATGTTTGTAGCTGAGCAGCAGTCGAGCATTAACCAAAAGGTAAATCGTGTTCTAATTTTACAACTAAATGGAAGATAGTCTCTTTTTTCTCATTGCCAGTAAAAGGTTTTTTTTTACCAGTTAGTCATGTTCAATGTCGACAGAAACTGAGAAGCCCTCTCACCTTGATGTCTAACCAGTGTTGTTTCATGCACAACACAAAAAATATCACAATTGCACATTGTCCCAAGATGTTTGGTTTAATTTATCTACATATAATACTGAAGAGGAAATGTGAGGTTTCCTGTAAATGAGAAATACACAATATATTGTTCTAAAACATGTTTTTAAAAAATGAACTATGAAGATGACTGCAAGTAAAATATTGATAAGACATTTGTCAGGGCCACAGAAAAGGGCTGATGAACGGGGGGGTTTTGACCCTATTCCCTTTTTCGTCCATCTGATTTTACAACATCTGATTTCTTTATTTTATTATCAAAAAGAAAATTGGAGAAATTAGTTAAATATCTATCAAAACATGTCCAAATAATTACCTCTACTTAACCTTGTGTCTGTTAACAGGAACATGTAAAAACTACAGATGAGATTTATGATGACACTCGTTGGAAGTGTGGTTTATGAGACAAGAAGAACCCATTAACCTTTGAGGCAGATTTGATTAAGGGGGAGATTCCCATTTTTTAAACATTGCATTTTTCCACATAAGAGTCAATTTCTGAAGAGATAGAGGCTTTGATATAGATATCTCATCTCATATGTGCTTGCCGACTGCCCCTCTAGCTTCAGTATATTTTGTTGAACTCACAGCACAGTTTATTGCTCCCATTGGATGGAAAAGCACTAATGGGCCAGTCAACCCCTCCTAGTCACTGTGTAATAGCTTGTGTGCACAGGCCATAATGTACAGTATACGGCAACAGTTACATGCCCTCTCCAAAATAGTGTTTTATTTCATAACCTCACCTCACCCAGCAGAGTTTTTATATCTGCAAATGTAAAAATCCAAGCTGCACAGCCCTCCAGCTTCCTTCCAAGAATATAACTTTCGTTTTTTTCTTCCCATCCAATCCAATTACATCTCACTTTCAAGCTCTAAAGACTTTGCTATCATATTTGTAATAGAACAGTTTCGCTTGAAGATGTACTGATTTAAATGCTCACTCTAACAATATAAGAGGGATACATTAAGCCAGCGGAGGTCGAGGCCGCTGCTGCTGAAGGGCCAAATTACTTTCAGTCATTCTGGATGTACAGAACACTTGAGAGAGATTTCAATTTTCTTCAAATATTCTCATTACAGACACGACGACTGCCAAAGGGTCTCAGACCTTCATATAATTACATCTTCAATAGGAAAAATCTCAATTATAACATAATACCTAATTACTGAGCAGCCCATATTTGAAATTGCCCTCGCATGAAAGGGAAAATGGAGCCATGTCCTCCACTAAGCTGAGAGGACAGTTTCCACTCCTCGTAACACCGCTGTTGTTAAGCACCCAAGAGCATTAGAGGGAAGACCTGTCACGGCTTAGGACCTGCAGGGGATGAACAGAGAACAAGATATGACAGAGCACAAACCTGTGTCCTCACCTGCTGCCTTTTTTATGAAGGGACACTGATAACTCTGAGGCCGCCTGTCGCTGCAACACAGCGCCTCAATTGCCCACACCTCTGAAGTGGCCTTCTGCTTCAACAACACACCAAATTATTTTTGACCAACTGCTGTGGCTGCCTTATCGTTTTCTAGTCCATGCAACGCCCATTTCCCGAATAATCAGACTTCAACCAGTGACCCTCCACCCATCGACAGCGCTGATCTTTTTCCTACATGGCAGCCGTTTCCATCAAAGCAGCAGAGTAATTTCCCAGTGGGTGACGGGCACGGCGGTGCACACTCCCAGTGTAATGTACTGTGGAGCTACCATTCAGAAGTTGGAAAGCCTTCTTTCTAGAAAGCATTTGCATTCAAATCATTAAGTCTGAAATTGGTTCTACCTGTCTGGGATCAGGACCATCTCCTGTGGGTTATCCCCCGCCAGTTAAGTGCAGTTTTTATAACCTTGGAGCGCGAGGAATCCAAATGGGTTTTGATGGCATATGAGGAGCCTAACTATGTTTTCTTGGACTCCGATGAAAGTACCCGCACCCCCTTGCCTGGAGTTACTCTTGGACCAGTCCCGTGGCACCGTCCCATCAGAGCCCATGAACAGGTTATGATGGTCGGCCAAACCTGCCAATGCCTCACCATGATGAGGCAGAGCAGGCTTGGGGTGCTTTGGACCTCCAGAGGTGACAGGGAGGGATAACAAAGTTGAAGCACCAAGATTGGAGATTT
The DNA here is from genome assembly GCA_038501795.1 of Pseudopleuronectes americanus. Lineage (NCBI taxonomy): Eukaryota > Metazoa > Chordata > Actinopteri > Pleuronectiformes > Pleuronectidae > Pseudopleuronectes > Pseudopleuronectes americanus. Next base: position 5,617,107 of record CM076731.1, read on the forward strand.
TACTGGGACAGAGTTGAAGCAGAAAGTTGATATTTCCCTTTGGTTCATAACTGTTGAATTCCAGGTTGATTAAAACCCACCGCCTGTGGATTTATCCGTATCAACCCACCCACCTTTAAATTCATCTCATGTTCACTGCACTGTGAATAGGAGTTATCAAGAAAACTGCCAACAATGAAAAAAAACCCTGAACCGTATATCACAAAACACTGTTTTTTAAAGTAGTCTCTTTTCAAAATGTTATATGTTATTAAACTCAATATCGATTACCGATGGTATTGAAGCTGGTGTCAGGAAGGGGAAATGGTATCGGAACATCTCTTTAATAATCTGTAGGGATTAACTACACTTTATTTGGTGCAATAAACATTTCTAAATACATTTTCTTCTCTTGTTTATATTTTTCTGAGGAGTGAATTCGATTTTGTTCAGGTCTCTGGCTTACTCTCAAGCCTCTGTGTGTGTGTAGCATGAACCCCGGAGCAGTGACTGACAACCCTGTGATAATCAATTCTCAAGCATGCTGTTCCAAGGCATTACTCGATGTGAGCCTCCCGAGCCGAGCTCCGAAACACTTCACGGCAATTTACGGACACTGTGAAATCAAATTAAAAATGCATTTGGACATTGATCACCTGATGCACCCAGATTGATTGCTGCTCAGAAAGCGAGGCTGCTGTGTTCCTGTTCAGCCAGGGTCCACTCACCTCCACAGACCATATAAATGCATCGATCCGCACACCCACTCTTGGATCCGTGCAAACCATTAAACATCCTTTCAGGGTTTCTCCCTCATGGCAGATTTCAATTTTGCTAAAAATGGACAGCGTGCCACTCAGCAGACCGACGTGCTTCGAGGACAACACTGCACATCAGCATAATGAAGCCAGGTGATAATTCAATCAGGTCAACTCTCTGTTCAACGGCTGCTGTTCTTCACACAAATCTTCTGGATTCCTTTCATTAGCGACGGGGATGGAGATGCATTTCATTCAAAAAACACCTCACTTTTCAATCACTCATTTCCAAATCTCATTCAACGCAACTGCGAAGAGGAAGGAAAAAAAAAGATAAACGCAATCTAATGCTGTTGGAGACGCTTGTTTGGCACAATGACTATGAAAGAACAAACTGAACGCTGGTGAATGAGATGCATTTGTATGCAAAATTGGCGAGGCAGTCCAGAGACGGACGGACACGCACGTAATCAGGTAGCAAATCTGCGTGTCTGCGTTGTGTTGCCTGGGGCAGAGGGCCAGGTGAGAGGCGGTTGCTATTGTCTCTGAGCACTGCTCCACGTCAATGACCCAGCCTATGTCCACATTAGCACGGATCAACCCCCGGGAGAATCATCTCCTTGGGAAAAACAGCGGCTCAAGCATATTTGGCCAAATGACCTCACTTCCACATTCGGTAAAAACCTGTGCTCTCTCTCAACCCTTCCTGACTTTTGTTCAACTCAATCAATCTTTCCCCTCGCTTTCTTCTCCTGAAAGACTGACCCACTTTCCACCTTTGCAGTGTGTCCTCCCTCCATCACGCCCACCTCTTCCCCTACAGTTATATTCTTCACTTTGCATTCTTCTCTTCCATCTATTTTCTGATTTATCCTTCCCCATCACCTTCTCCATCGCTCACTCTCTATTTTCGTCATTTCCCAGGAAAAGATTGCCTTTACTGCGACTAAACTCCTTCCCTGCAGGGCGCCGCGGTTCTCCTCGGCTCTGCAGGGATTCACCACCTCCGAGTCTAGCTGGGCCTGCACACACCCACGCAGACCAGCCTGGCGGTTAATGAGCCTGTTGAGTACGACTGCAACCAGACTCAACATTGATCACCGGGAGCCTCCGTACCTCCGACTCTCCGGGAGGCTATTTGTCGAGGTGATAATTTATCTCCTAGCATGAGATATGGTGTGCCCGGGATTGGATTGTTATTTCTTCATATGGTCCAAGCGCCTGACAGACACTATTTCACGTCCAATCAGGGGTCATACTGTGTGGCGTGAAACATACGGAAATGTATCTCAACGAGGATCAGACACAGAAACAGCAAAAGAAAACTTCTATCATGCCGTAGCAGGCGAACGTGATTAGCAGAAAGATGTGTGAGGATTTTCAAACTAGATTTCCTTCGCTCGAATGCGCAAAAATGTTTTTTTGCTCCGGTGTCCAGCTAAGTTCTGAGCATGAGTAGAGACCTTGTGTAAGGTTAGGAAAGAGTTGGGAGAGTGAATGAAAGCCGTGCTGTTGTTCTGATCAGGCGGACATGGGGACGCCCAATTATGGAGATTGCAGCCCGTCTAACCAGCGAGGCCAAACGCCGGATGGGCAGAGGTGGCGGGAGCATGGGACGCTGCTTGTAGGTAGGCGAGGCTGCTGCAGTGCACCGCTGCTCCCGCGTGCTCTCAAGATGTTCTGCATCTCCTCCTCCCTCCCCTAATTGGCAGATGGCCTCAGATGCGAGATGATTTAATGGCCTGCGTGTGTTTTTTCCTGCCTCAGTCAGCCATTAGCAGGGACATCTGTAACGAGTTGGCCGGGCGCAACGCTCAGGCAGGAAGCTGAGAGCAACACTTTCTAATGGGGTAGTGCAGTCATGACGGACTTGGGCGGTAATCAAAGCACTCTGAGCTATTTCTTTGGGTAATGATAATCGAGGTAACTCATTTTGAAATGGTCCGATGCCGATGGAAAATGCCATAATACACGATCTGATGTTGTTTACCCTCAGAAAAAGTGCAGAAAAATCAAACTGCAGTGGGACTGGGTATCAACTGGGTGACCGTCCCCTTTTCACATTCAACACCAGAGGAAGACATTACTGGCTGAGCGTTATCATTAAAAGCCATTTTCATGGTTTTTCACACAAACAGCTTAGCTTCCAAGTGATCCCATCGCTTGCAGCTGGGCCGGAACCATCTGCGCTGAATGCCGCGCTCAAGGGTAAAAGCATTAGGGCCTCAACGAGAGTGTGGCCCTATAGGCCTCTGGTCCCTGGCTCTGTCCATGCATCTCACTGCTCCCTCCTGAGCGAGTCTCTATAACCAGCGCCGGACGAGGGAAGGAGCTGCCTCATCGAACAAGCTGGGCCCTCAGCTTGTTCTCTATGCGTGTGGACAGAGAGCTGGAGAAGTGGCCCCGAGCATAAGGCCTCTTAAAGCTTGATGGCCATCAGTATTCTTGCGATAGCCTCCGAGGATTTGTCTGCTACCTGCAAACTGGGTCAATTGTTGCATTATTTTAGAGATTTGTATCCCACTGTGGAGAAAGGAGAGGTTCTGCACACGCAGGCATGAAGACCCCCACCTGCACTTTGTCTTGCTCTATGTCCCCCCCCCCTCTCTACTATCTCTCTTACACACCCACACACACACAGAGTATTCATGAATTCATTAACATGTGCACATATTTGTCACTTTAACAAATAAATGTCAATTTAAAGCTACAAAATGTGCTAACAGTGTAATGAATGACAACATTAAACAGTGATGCCCATGCTGGGGAAATAATTTAAGGACACACACACACACAAACACACACACACACATATACAAAGACTAATTAAAACTGATAGATAGGACTAATACTGATGATGACATTCAAAAACCTGTGCACTATTACAGCGCTTTAACACAACTCAGCCTCGGTTAATATCCCCCTTCTCTATTCATGTCACACTGACAGGATTAACTGCAGTCATAAATCTACAATCTTTTTGAATGTGCCATTCAAACATTAACATTAATGAGGAGGTGTCAGTGCTGCGGCAGCCTCTCGACTGTTTCCATCAGCTTTTTAAAGCAGTTTCCTCTCTGCTTGACTCGAGGAAACCTTCAAATATTTGAATTTATCCCACATCTACATACCTTCAAATAACTTAGATTACATTTTTAATTCCAATCATCTTCTTTATGTGATCTCGCAGCTGAGAGCTTGGGAGGAGAGTGAGGGACCAGGAGCAGATGGGGGGCGGCAATGAGATGCAGAAAAAGGGAATTGAGGGGGACAAGCCCGGCTGGTGGGACCCAGGCAGAAGAAATAAGAGAAGGAGGAAAATAACCAAGTGGGAGATAGAGAGAGGCGATAGGAGAGACCCGCATCTGAGGTGAATACAAATGGACGGAGGAGGAACACAGATAGAGGAGAGGGAGGAGGGGTCGGGGCGAAGGGGGGAGGCTGTGTGAAGAAGAGAGGAGATAAAAGAATGTGAGAAAGATGGATTCACTGTCGCCCTAATGAGAAGACAAAGGCAGTAGAATTCACATCGATCTCTGCCCCACAGCGAGCCGGCTTTAAAACCTCACAGGTAGAGAGACGTGGGAGAGCCGGGGGAAGCTTACCTGAGGCAAGCAACCTGACTGTGGTCGGCAGAACCCGAGTGCAAGGGGAGGCCCACTGTGTGTGTGTTTGCATACATTAATTCCTCTGTTTGTATGTGTGTGGGCCAGCATACTTATTTATAGTGAGTGCCCATGCCCATGCAGATTTATGAAAGTTTGAGCTGTGTGTATGAATTATGTAGACTCTCTGTGGTGCACGGCAGCAGGTAGGATGATCGACAACACAGGGCCGAAAGTGTCTAGATGGAGAGATGACGGCTTAAATGAGTCATTATTGTGAAGCAGGAGATGGACTAAATGTGAGATAGAAATCAAATATTTATACAGTAACCACTCTGCATGCAGGGTGGAGTGGGGGAGCGGTGTAGAAACAGTTTCCACCTGGAGATGCATTACTGAACTCGGCCGAGGGTAAGCCGGGGTAAGACAACGACGGATGTGACGTTGTAAAAGTTAATGTAAAAATCATGTAAGGAGGCTTGTTCAACCATAACTACCCCCCCCCCTCCCCCCCCTCCCACTTCAAACACACACATACATGCACATCAACACGTATGCTTAGAATACATTAGAAAGGGATTGAAGCAAAGCCTGTCTACAGAGTTCCTATTATTCCTAAAAGACCAAAACTGGCTGTAATTCACCCAGAGGGCAGTCATGAAGCAGTCCTCAATGAATTGGAGTGAATTGAGGTAAACAGCCAAAATAATGATTGACTCCTGCTTCTAGACAAAGAGTCTAAATTTTGGTAAATGTTTTTTCGATTTTATGTGAGAATTGAAATGAAAAAAATACCCAAAACCCTTTGTTTTCCCAACACGGAGCATTATCACACTCGCGACTGGATGGCACTTGGATTCTAAGGAAAGTAAATTAAGATGAATACCACTTATATTGAATACACCAAAAAAATTACGGATTATTTTTTTACCTTATCATTTTTTACGTTTTGGGGCTACAGCTTTGTTTGACCTCTTGAGCGCTGCCTACACATCCCAGAAGTTGAGAGGTTGAAATTTCTCCCTATAATAAAACTGTTCTAATGGAAGCTAGAAAGCTTGTGCTACAAAAACACAGTAATAATGTTAACTACAGTGTTTCTATCGTAACATAACTTCAGCTATTTAGCCTTTTAGACCATTGTTCCATTGGTTTGCGATCATGTGTTTTAGTCAGATGAAGGTGTATAAAGCTACTCAGGAAGCTAAAATGAACAAAGCTGAACTATTCAAAATCATTCACACCCAAAGGCAGAGGGGGCGTCTTCCCTCACTTCCACACACATATAGAAAATTTTAAGAAATTAGCAAATAAAAAAGCAGAATTGTCAACACACCAACGCCTGACACACGCTCATCAACAAACCAATCAATGTTATGTGTCCGGTCCCTAAATTAAAATATGTAATCAAAAACTATGCAGATCAAATGTGAACAATGTAAGACCTGAACCTTGGTTCTGACTTCCAGGTGTGAAGAAGCCCTTTGCCATTTTGTGTTCACACTAATGGATCCACGTGATTCTCAGGTTAATTATATGAACAATTAGACAGAGTTTGTTCATGTATACACTCACAAATTAATTGGAGGTACTCTCAAAATACCATTCCACCAATTTACCTACTAATTTCTCTCCCATCAGAAATGATTATTTTTGGGCAAAATACCAGCAATTCCATCAAGAAAAGAGCTGGAATGAAAATTTGCTCCATCTCGTGGTCAATGGGAAATCTGGGAGAAGGGGATTTTTACCTGGGTTACCCTGAAATACCGGAAAACAAAGACAATGGAGGTTTGGAGATGAAAAGAAGACATAGGCTCACATAGGCTCTCAGATTGATTTCATGATGCCTCCATAAAAACTGTAAAAAAAAATTAGAATAAGTGGATCATTATTTGTGCACTATCCAATGCATTTGAGTCTGTAAACAAAAGGAGCACGTTTGATTCTCTTCTTAACAAGTTACCACCAGCAGCGGTGCGCATTGACAAAGAGAAAACACAAGTTGATGAGCCGAACGCACGGGGCTGCGTAAAGGCTGCAGAAACACACAAACACACACACACACACACACCGACTCACAGTATGTTGGAGCTGTTCCAGTACACCGCATGCCGGTCGCTGGCTCTCGACAGGTGCAAGTTTGTGAGCGCCAGCGTGGTGAGGCTGAGGAAAACCGTTGCGAGAGCCATAATCCCGCCGGTGCTCGTCCAGCCCTGGTGCGCCTCTCTTCCCTCCTGCGTCCCCCGCTCCTTCTGTCCCGGCGACGCGTCCGATCACAACATCCCAGCGGTGACAGGAGAAAAGAAATATTGCTCAACTTCCCGGTTCCCTTTAACAACGGCTTGGATCAGGGTGACTTCGGTGGGATTACGTGTTCCTCAACTCAAACCCCATCGCGACCATTCGAGGGATGTCTCCACTTCACTTGTGCCAAAACGGATAAATCTCTGCGCGCACTTTCAAGTCACTCCTGCTTTTTTGTTTGTCAAGTCCGCTGTCGTTAAAGAGGAACAATACCCGGAGGGCTAGAGGTGATAAGGCAACGCAGGCGGCCACATTCAAAGCTGACAGCTGAGGTCGGTGTTTTCTCGTCTTTACGCAGCGTCAAAGTCGCCTCCAGGACGCAGGATCTCCGTGGGAAGGTCTGTGTGTGTGCCGCTCCTCTCGTCCTCATCCTCATCCTCCTCATCACCATCCTCATCCTCAGCAGCAGCAGCAGCGGCAGCAGCAGCAGCATCCACACACACCGCGCACACCACGCCACAAACCCGCCCTCTGATGGCCGAGATGCACTCACATGTCCATCTATTCTGCTGCCCCGCCCCCTCACAGCGTGCACTGTGCGCGCCTGTACGTGTGTGTGTGCGCATGAGGGAGTGTGTTTGTGTGTGTGTGTGTGTGTGTGTGTGTGCGTGTTTAATAACTGTCTGCAGACAACGTTTATATCTTGATTAAGAGAATGTGAAGCATCAGTCAGACTAAAGAGTTAGAATTTGGGTTTAAGACTAAACTAGGAAATGTAGCTTATAAATTTCAGTTTATGGTTTTATTGAGTTTGCTGGACATCAGTTCTCTTAACGTGTTTTTTTCATCAAGATCCATGAATTATTCACTGAGAAATCACCTTATCTGACAATGTTAAAGAAACCCTCCTGGATCCGCACCAACATTTAATGGGCTCTTTCTTGGGTCACGACCCCACCTCTCATTTCTCTCACAATTCCATAGAAATCAGTTGCGTAATCCTTCCAACTACCGCGCAAACATAACCTCCTTGGAAGAGGCCAAAAAACATACATACAGGGTTGTGTTTATTATATATAAGAAGGCCCTGTATGTGAGGTTCAAGGTTTTCCCCTCGGTATGAAGCTGGGAAAACACCAAAAGACTCAAATCCACAGCGGCTGTGAAATGACTCATTATCACACATTCAATCATTATCATAGTTAATTACACACACTGTTCAGATTTCTGCCAACAACCGGGGAAAAAAGGGAAAAGTGTTTGATACAAAACGGGTGACGAATTAAAGGGGAAAGCAACATGATGCTGGTGGAGTGCACGCCGTCTAATACTGGAATCCAACAGGCCCAACCTGAGACTGTGAAAGATGTCAAGCTGTGATTGGTCCGGGTCCAACATTTTGTCAACCACGTCTCTGTGTGCACAAAATAAAGAGTCGGTCCAAAGTGTCCTATAGGCGTCGGTCTCCGCTGTCAATCATGATGTTATTGCATCGTGTGACTAATTTCTTGCACATGCATCAGTGTGATAAGAACTAAAATGGCCAAAACCTTATTTTCATGTTCTTATCATCTCAAGAGTTTTCATTCTGGCTCATGTCCCATCCACTAACAGGGAGGAGTTAGATGTTTATAAGCCACTAGGGGGCGATAGAGATTCTTTGGTTTCACTATCGGAGCCGGATGGATTGCGGGATCGATGAATGGACTTATTAATAATTCAGCTTTTTCCTTCCGATGCATCACCTGACCGCGGCATCTACCTGAAACACATTACACAAGAAGGTGTGAGCGTGATTTATTTTCGTTGAAATTATATTTTTAGGTCAGTGGTGTGAAAGAGTTTTGAAAAATAAAAATGATATTGGATTCACAACACAACATAGGTTACGGGTTAAGGTTAGAATTAAGATTAATATTTGAAAATTAATACAGTTTGCTGAAGGCCACCGCAGGCTAGTATAATAATGAGTCATGTGTGTGTATGTGTGTGTGTGTGTGTGTGTGTGTGTGTGTGTGTGTGTGTGTGTGTGTGTGTGTGTTTTACATTGAACCAAGTGTATGACAATTTGGAGACTTTAATTAACCTGTTTAATTTGGCCGCTGGTGGTTTAACCACACTATCTAGCCTACCGGCAGCGCGCAGTATTAATGGCTCCGTTAATTCCAAATATTAGCCATTAGCCTCGGTTTGATTAACTCTGCCAATTTCCTATCTTATAATAATGTCCTATTTGCAGAGGATATCTCGATGTTCACACCCAGCCGACGTGGTTATAGATGCTGCTGGTGAAAGTTAAGCGTCGCCATCCGAACATTAATATGAACGACCCGCAGAGATGAATGAATGTTCATTAAACTTCCAGCCGAGTCGCTGAAGGTCAGATTCACGCTTGTTTGAATGAGGAGCAGTGGCTGGAGTCGGCTCGTGGATCTGCTGTCGACCTGCTCCTCTCCTCGCTCTCATTCATACACACAGTCTGTCTGCTTTGCTCTCATTTGCTCTCACTCACTTTCTGCTTCTCTGTTGTTTTTGTCAGTGATGACGCCTCTCCTGAGTGCCCTCCAGGCATGTTGCCGTAGTGACTGGAGTAAAGGGGCGGATGAAAGAACAAGCACCATCACCCTCCCAACGACACACTCACACACACACACACACACAACTCTCCCTCTTACTGTCCCACCACCCCTGTATCTGTGCGGCTCCACCGGATCGCTCACCTCCGCTCATTCTGCCATTTGTCATCCTCTTTGTCGCCCTCACACTCAGGAGGAGCACACTTCCCCCTTTTTCTTCCTAAACTGATGATCCCTGGCTTCCTGTTGCACACGCCAGCCACACAGAGCCAGATGAAGGCGAGATGAAAATATAGACTGTGACATTTAATAGGTTTCCGAGACCCGTCTCAAACAGCAGCGGCACAGATGCATATTTATGATGTGCTTTGTGTGTATGAGTGTGTTTTGAACGGGCGACCGAGTGGAGCTTCCCTGTGTCATAAGTTATTGAACACATTTGTTCTTTCGACTTTGCACCATGTGATGTTTATGTATGCGGTTTGCCTCCTGCAGCTTCTGCAGCTGCACATGTTTGTGTGTTTTTCTCCACTTCACAGTAGAGTAACAGTAACTGGGGCTCATTACCTCGACTCTGACATTTTTTTATTTTTGGTGTTTTCTTCTTGATTAATTCATGAACAGCAGCTATGGGCATATTGATTATTCTGATAATTTGCTATCATCAATCAGCCTCTACACTTTCATATAGCCTTGTTGGCCTGGTATTGATTTCCTAAGTGACTTCATTGCCAGTGTGAGCAACATTCCAGTAGAAAAATGTGCTGGTTGCTCCCTCAGTGGGATTCCTTTATTTTTTCCAGCTGGCCTCTATCTGAGCTGTCTCTAATTTCCTCCACAGCATCTAGTCCTCGTTTCCCTCTACGTCTCATTCTGGATTTATCTCCGCTTTAAAGTAAACGGATAAAAATTAGGTCGTCTCGATTCAGTTTAACGCCCGGACGGTAAACAACGATTAACTTGATCAATCAGCTAATCTAGCAAAATGTCAGACTTTGAATATTAAGCAACTGGGACGAAAAACAACAACAGTGGAAGCCTTTTTGAGCTCGGAGACACAGACAAATAAAAAAATCTCAGCGTGACAGTTAGAGTGTGGAGAAATGTGTCTCTGGCCGGCTGCCTGAGCTCGGCGCTGCGTTGGCAGGCCGTGCAGACACCGTCACCTCCCAACCTCCCTCCTCCCCCTTCCTTTATTCCTTTCTATTCGGCGCGGATGTGCTTTTTGCAGTCCCTTAACTCTACTGGAGTGAGGTATGGAGAATAAAAAATGAGAGTGTGAGTGAAAACAAAGGAAGAAATATAGAAAGCCTGGGGGTGGGGATAATTCGAGGTTGGCGGCAGGGAGAACCAGCAGTGCAGGAATCAAGGGAGAGGCAGACGAGGTTAAAGAAGACTCACTGTTACTATACACTGGGAAATTGGGGGATGTGTGTGTGTGTGTGCAGGGGGAAGATGTAGAGGGAGATATGGAAGCATTAGTTAAATGGAAGAAAGGCCAACTGTGTTTTTTGGTAATGGCGTGGTGCTGAGGAACGGCCAGGCCCTAGTCTCCAGGTGGGCCTCCATCATTCTGTCCCCTCAAGTGCAACGCTTAACCTGCCTTGCTTCGGTAAGTACCCAGCTGTGCAAATGGCTAATGCGATCGTGAAGATATAAACCCAGGATAATGGCATCTGCCAAGCAATCAAGAACAATGTTCCTCAGCGTCGGGCTGTGATGAAAAAGGGAGAACTGGGGAACGGAGGGCTGAGCCTTCGGGGAAGGGAGCGACGTGTTGGCAAATGGTCATAAAAGGACGGAGGGGTCGGAGGAGATCTACTGTGAAGGCGATCGGTTTAGAGGAGCAGATAGCAGGATAATGTTAGGAGAGAACCGGCATTGGATTAAGAGCACAATACATCTTAATAAATCAAAACATGGAGACCTGGCAAGAAGCTCAGCAGAGCGCAAATACCTCACAAGGCCCAACAGTCCCCTTAGATTCAATCAAGATGCACCACATTCCACACACTCCTATAGTTACTAAATATGCCAGGTTTTTTTTTCATTAAGATTCATGTATTATTCAAAAGGAATTAGTGAAAATGTCAATAAACTGATATAATCTGCTCCTGTGAAGGACAAGTGTTATGCAGACTTTCTTTGTGTTGTACTTTCTTTGTGTTGTCATGGACTTTGGGATCATTAATTCCAGTTCTTCTTTGAAATTGTTTTCTTTTTGTGTCCTTAATCGATTTACTTCCTGTGCTAGACCTGTTTCAATGCCACTGTAGTATCATTATGGTTTTGCTGCCTCCCTCTTTCTTTTTCTTGTACTTCTGTTCAATGCTGTCTCAACTTACTGCAACGGTCTGAAAGTCTGCACATCTTTAGAAGATATCAACTAGAACTCACATGGCTCTAGATTGATATTAACCCCAGATACACTTTTGAGAACAGCTCTACACAGAAGAAGGAATGTAGGACTTTGTCTGCCATCACTTCCACCGAAAGCACTTTAAGAAGGAGAAGGATTTTTTCCCGGCAGACATTTTGACACGACACAGTAGGAGAAGCACAGGTGTTACTGATAACATTAACAATGGCTCCGCTCGGCTCTAGTACGACTCGAGCGTGTGGAAAGTGAGCCAGCATGCAAAACACCAGGACCCTGAAACTGAGGCGGATTAATGGGATTCAGCCGTCACTCATTTTATTATCTATACCTGTGATTTCCCTACTGTGACATGTCAAAATGTGTCAGATATGAAAAAGGGGCCTTTCAATGGAAGGATTACAGAACAAGAACCTGCTCATAAAGCCACCTGACGGCTGTCGTAGTAACGGAAAAAGCTCATTTTGTCCACCTGCGATCCGCCCAGTGCACATGACGGCCTCCACTCTGAAGACCAGGAGGCAGAGCGCGGGTTGAAAAGGTGGAGGGGTGTCGAATGATAGAAAATTATGTTTTGACAGGAGGCAGCAGGGCACGGGGCGCGCCGAGAATAGATGCACTTCCAATGGCATGAAATATTGAGGAGAGGAGAGAGGAAAACAAGAGGCGAGCAGCATGTGTCTGATGAGCAAACAGAAAAGAGGAGAAAATGATTAGCATGACTGTTGCGGGGAGGAGGATTATTTTCCGCAGGAGGATGAACCGGAGCAACGTGAGGGACATCTGTGTTTCCAACGAACCTCATAACATCCAAGTAGAAGATGGAGAAGACGACACTCAGGAGCAGCCATGTTTCCAGTGTTCAGATGCTGCAAACAATGGCCAGACAATGAGATTATGTCTTTATAAGTAATCAAAAAAAACAAAGGAAGTAAGATTTCTTCTTTTGTACTAGAGGTGAATATTAGATGCCACTACAAAGACACAATATGCAAACTGAAATGGGAGGTGAGGCTTCAGTCGCAGATTTTTCATGATCACAGAACAGAATTACTCTGTTGATCCTTTGTTCACAAAAACAAATCATGAATACATCTTTGAAAACAGTGACTTTAATATTGAATCCCTAATAGGAACAGGTACAACTCAGTGAACTGATCTGTTGGTTTGATCTGCGTGAAAACAATCTGCTGCCAATATACAACACAGAATAACTCATTAATATGAGCTAATCAATAACAGATTCATACTAACTGTTTACTGTGGATGGATGGACAGATGGATGGATAAATAGGAAAATAATGTACAGATGGATGGATAGATGAATATATACATATACTTAGGAGTCGACGATGAATAAATATAATTAATGTAAACTCCTGTTGTGGTTCGGTCCTCTGCAGCTGCGTCTTTTAAATCATTATAGAACACAATGTCTTCAAAATGCTCAACATAGCCCTGACAACTCCAAGCAGGAACATATTGACAGAGCTGATCGCCTGCTGAGAGCTACAAGAGTCGTAAAAACAAGAGAACGGGAAAACCAGGACGACAGGTGGTGATGTTTATCGTACACTTTTCTCTATCTGGTTAAAAGGTTTTTATTTCCGTCCGCGCTGGGGCCAGTTCTTAGTGAAGCTCAGAGAATTGGTTCTGTACAACAAATCAAACAACAGCTGAGTCAATAACCCGGGCTTAAAAATCAGCAGCCAACGACTGACCGGGCGGGATGAGCATCGATCGGGGGGAAGCAATTAAGTAAACCTGGCGATGTATTCATAAAGAAACGTTCCCTCTCTTCCTCTCTGTGCGTCCTGGTGGATGTAAGTAAAGGTAGTGGCACTGGAATCCTGTGATGGTCGGTAATTGGCTGGTAGGAGGGAGACATCGGCAACCACGGCTTCTCTCAGCGCCACCGCCGTGCACGCAGCCTGACTGGCAGGAATTTCACTCTGCATCTCGTCCCTGCGCTCGCCAAACGCTCTAATGCGACTCTATGGAGGCTGGAGTGAAACTGCACTGACAGAGAGAACTGACTGACAGAGTGAATCACAGTCAAAAGGCAGAGTTAGTCACTGACGACGCAAGACTCCGGGTCGGCAGCCTCCTGCATGTACAGGCCCCATAATGTACAAGAAGTACAGTTATTATTATTAGCATAGAAATGACTCTGGATGTGGCATCACGGCGTGTACAGCACATGCTGGAACACAGATCGATGGCCGACCACTTGGCCGCGTCCCCACTCGTCTCTATAAAGAGACTTCGCCCCGTGTTGTCAAACGATGATATTCCTGACCCCCGCTCACCTCCCCCGTCCATCCTTCATCCGGAAATATTCAGCCACGCTAAAACCCGCTGCGTCCTCACATCGACGGCTATTTTCCGACCTCCTGTGTAAATGTTAGGTCGAAAGTTCACTTTGAAATAATGGAGCATGTGACCTTTTTCCTCGGCGAGCAGAAGATATTGCTCCGGAGGAATCGGAGCGTTTTGAGCCGGGCGCTCCGCAGAGGCCCCAGAGGGAGAAGGAGAAATGTCACAATCACTAGTGGAGCGAGGCCTGGCGTGGACATCAACCTTTCCCTCTGTGTGTGTGTGTGTGTGCTTTGAGGAGAGTTAACAACGAATGAACACTACAGCCGTCGGAATAACGTTTAAAAATTCTGGAATGCGAAAACATGGAGCGATGATAGAGGTTCAATTGTTTGCATATTGTCAGGCAGAGGTTCAAGGTTTGAGGTCGATGGTTTCTTTATTATCCCCGGGGGGCAATAAGGTTGTCTAGCCAGCGATAATGATCAAACCCCCTACATCAATAATACAAATCAATCACAGTGACATTTTTTAAAAGGCAGATTGCCGCAGGGAGGAATTCCTTTTTTAATATGTCAATTCTGCATCGTGGCAGATTGAATCGAAGAGTAACCAAAACACAGCGAATAGCAGGAGGCTCGTTTCCTGTGGGGCTGTAATCTGACCTGCTGCACTCATCTGTCCTCAGGAGAAAATCAGAAGGCTGATGATTATTTGTGTTGTTTATTTTGAATTGTTTTTTGGGGTTTAAGTTTTGGGCTTTCGGAAAAAACAAACATGGCCAAAATATGATTTGCATTGTATTCAGTTTCTGTAAATCATCCCCACAGCCTCTAGTTTGGGAACCACTGATTTACAGTGTACAAAAGTGCAGAGACTATGACTCAGCCAGTGCTGTAGTGCAGTGCTGTGGACTGCTGTTTTCACCGAATGATCTATATGAACCTACTGTAGCTCAGCCCTGATTATCTCACACATTCATTATGCATGCTATCATTCTGCCCTATCCTCCTTTTCCTTTTAATGGTATTGTTCAGCCTGCACACTCGCTCACTCTGCAGCACTGCAGCGCTTGTGGTCACAGCTTATTTTCTTTTTTCCAACATGCAAGACTTAATTTCTTCATCTGAAAGTGTTGAAAATATCTATTTTACACCTAAATTACCGGATATATGCAGGTTTTTCAAACATGGGTGAATCTGTTTTCTTTAACCATGTCTAGTAGCCTTTTTTTCCTCTCGGGCCCTAACTAAGACAATAACTAAGAAAGCATTCCTATTTTATGTTTTTGGTGTTGTCTCTCTAACACTTTGCACCGTGGTGTGAACTCCATCTGGTATTTTCTGCAAGTTCAAATAAAAACAAAGAAGTATTTGTTACTACATTCCAACCATTGTATTGGTAAATCCGCACACAGAAGCTTTGTGAATGGTCTGTGTTTATCTCCTTAAATCAGATCAATGGCTGTTTCAAGGTTTTTGTCTTCTTGGTGGAAAATGAAACCCTGTTCAACTGTTGACGAGGAAAAACCCTCGTGGTTGTCTCGCATCCGTAGAGTAAAGTATCACAGCCTCACATGGCAAGACGCCCAGATGGCCCGCGTCTCATGCTCAGGATTTCAATCATGAGTCCAACTGATGCTCGGGTCATTCATCCCTTTGGCTTTGGACCAATCCCAGCTAGTCATGCCTGGGCAAGCCATCCCGAGGTCACTGTGTCAGGGCTGACCATCTTGCACAACCCTCCCGCCTGCCGGGCCGAAGGAGCCGACTGACCTAATTAGCTGTTTGAATAATTGCCATACTTCCTGGCATGGGGCTGATTGGGATGTATATGTTGTGTGTGCGTGTGTGTGTTTGTGTGTGTGTGTGTGTGTGTGTGTGTGTGTGTGTGTGCGTGTGTGTGTGTGTGTAACAGAGGAGGTGACAGTGAGAACAGAGGGTCAATTGCCGGGCTAAATTGAAACATTTCATTACCTTGCTTTAGACCAATGACTTTAAATAAAGATGAACAACATGACAGCTCCCAAAAGTAAAGCTTAAACATCTGGATCCTCCACCAGGGGGCGATCTATCAACTGGAGGCTGGCTTCTGTAAAGGTCATTAACCCTTTCCTACATGGACAAAAGTGACCATATCCAAATCCATGCCTGTTACCCATAGACTGTGTATAAAGATGGATGTTGCAGCTCCTCTTCCTCCCACTAACCAGAAAGGAAGGCAAAATATCTCGGATACAAACACTGTACCATGATAAATGGCTCCTGAACATACATGAAAAAATGTATTTTATAGATACCTTGACTATTAGTTTGGTCCATATCCCATCCGTTAACATGGAGGAGGCGGGAATTATTGCCTGTACTGCAACCAGCCACCAGGTGGCGATCGACATGCTTTGGCTTCAGTTACGAGAGCAGTCATCTCGTCTGCTTTTCGTACTCAGCCCATGCCCTGACCCAAATAACTTATTGTAATATTAAAAGGGAAAAAAAACTTTTATCAGAAAATACTGAAAGTCTATCAAAGGTTATTAAGCTCACTTTTATTTGTATGATATTCAATTCACAGCATACATTACCTCAAGGCCCTTTTACAGGATAAGGTCGAGACCTGAGAACATAATGGAACAACACCTTCCACTCAAAAGGCGACAGTGAAGAGAAATGAAGAGAGAAACTTCATTTCAACAGGAGGAAACCTCTCACCAGCCTCAAACATAGAGAAAGGTTATGATCTCAAAACGCTCTTCAACACAATGTTGTGCAGTTTTCTCACACTGATAGATGTTGTTTTTCTTCTGTTCTGTTATCAGCTGCTCCGGCCGGACACTCCAACTCCATTAAATCAATTTCACTTCCATAAATCCCCATTAAAAGCTCAATGGACCACAAGGACCCCCCCCACACACACACACACACACACACACTCCTGCTAGATGGTAATGCAACATGTTTCCGGACTTAAATATCACTTTTACTGTGTTGGATGTTTCCACTTTGTATTAAAGGCACAATGTGTAATGTGGGTCCCTCAATCAAAACGATGACAAAAGACCCAGTTTGATGACGTCATGAATCAGCCTGGGAAAATAATTTTCCAAGGATATTAACAATACCAACAATTAATATGAAGAACACAACATGCTTTAACAAGGAGCAAAGACTTAAATATGCATTTTACCGAATCAGGACTTGTGGATGGATGATCGACATGTAATTGGCCCCTCACTGTAAACTGTGGCCCATTTATATTTAAACACAGTTTTAAGACGTTTTAATGAGGAATTGTTTCTTTAAATGCTGCTTGGTCATTGTTTGGACAATCGATAGGCACATTACCTCAGGTAATAATGCAGGAGAGCTCAGAGTTTGATGAATTAAATCGCGTGTCAGTGCAGTAATTCCTGCTGGGTTTAATTAGCGAGCTGTTCCTCCGTCTAGCTGTTAGGTTGGACAGAAGCGAAGCCTGTGACATGAAATAAATTGAGAGTAGTGCTTTGAGACTAATAACTTCTGCGTTCACACGGCCCACCTTCATCCGTCAGAGGCTGTAAACACATTCAAACACTGCAGACGTAGTAATAAAGCTGTTGCTCCAGAGGACAACACATGAAACGTCCAGGACGCGAGTCGCCAGAAATATTAGGACGTCTCTCACGTTTGTTCCTGCTGACAGCTTTTTCCCACTAGGAGTCACAAAGCAATATCTTCCCTCTGTTTAAATCCCTCCGGCCTCACCTGGCTCTTCTCCCTCTCTTTTTTCCCTGTGAACGTCAGTAGGAGCCACGGGGGAATCAGCTGATGCCAGTGAGCCACACAGTCCTCTCTGTGAGCACTCGTAACAAAGGCCAAGTGCAGCGCCTCAGAGGAGTATCGTTAGTCACTAGTCCAGCGAGGCGTAATGAGCCTGGGCAATCAGTGTTACTTGTTCATAGCCCAGTGACACACAGCTGACACGGCCTTGTATGGAGCAACCATTTTAGAAGAATAACCCCTGCTCCTCGTCCTTTCCGATTGGCTGATAATTGACTAGGGGGTGACACTTGTCCAGAAGCGGTCGTCTACTTTATTGTTCTACTTTCGTCTGCACTTTTACTGAGTTATTCGCGCCCTGATGATTTCTCCATATGTCAATTGATCTCACCACTCAAACCCGGGAGAGGAGGAGTGGAGAGAGAAGTGAGGGGTGGAGTGAACGACTGAGTGGGACTCAAAACCCCCGGAGAGGCTCGGAGAGAAAGTTGTTTAGCTACGTTAATGTTTGAACTTTGCAAAGAGACAAGAGAGGGAGAGAGATGGAGGGAAAGAGGGAAAGAGGGAAAAGGGGAAAGAGAGGTGGAGAAGGTAATGGCGTTCTCTCGATTGAGGACGCCTCATTACTCGTGGTTATGTGAATTGCATCAAAGCAGCTTATTATGATCATCAGTGCTCGATAGTGGAGACGGAGGTGATCCACTCCTGGGCCGAGGGCACAGCCGTGGTGGGCTATTGATTTGGCTGTTAAGAGGTGCTTGTGTTACAAAGGGCACGCATCTCAGTCTTCCATTAAGATAATTATGCTTTCTGTTGCCTTTCGCGCACCTCTCTGGCCCATTGAGTGAATACATTTGCAGATAATTAAGTTGCTCTTCATGGGTTATTTTTTTTTGCAGAACTCGAGAAACTCGGCAGCCATGTGCCGTGTGCAGGGTTTGGCAGGTGCAACGAGGAGCGGAAATAAATACTTTCTCGGCGGAGGAATAAAACTGACTGAATCCCAAACAGCAGGCTGCAGGGAGATATCATAACTGTTCCATAAAATTATAAATTGGCCCTTCAGATGTCGAAATCTTTGAGAGGGGGGACAGTTTTGTTTTTTGCGCGTGAACTTAATTAGTCGCTGAAAAGTTGCTCTGGCGTGAAGGAGAGCCGTCTGCGATACTGAATGCAGCCAGTGTCACGTCAAATAAAGTGTTAACCCCCCCCCCGCAACTTGACACAGTGCCCTCTGAACACACACACACCGCTCCTGGTCGTATCCCTGCCTTTTTATTCGACACGCCGAGGGCCTTCTCAGAGGACCTGTTTTGTAGAGAACCATTAGGTATTAGCATTTTTCGAAAGGGCAACCGAGTCAGCGCGTCAGAAAACAGGGAAAGGTCACCAGGTTTCCTGCCGCTTAAAACCTCCACACTCTATCAAGTTCTGGCCTTGCTGCCACGGACCGGCTCATGCCAAATTGAAAGATTGCCTATTCCCCCCCCCGGTGACATTAAGGGGGTCATTTAGCACTGCAGCTTGGAAAACTCTGATCGGGCTAAACAAGGCCTCTCCCCCCCGGAACCGGAGCAGACGCAGGAGTCGGTGGAATGTGGGAAAGAGAGATCTCAGGTGGTTCGGGGTTTGGTTGTGACATGACTGGCAGTGAACCTCTGAGGGAGAAACCAGCATGCTGGTTTGAGAAAGGGCTGAGAGCACGGGAGGGTGGTTGCAGGGGGGATTTCTCCATGAATGTCTGTCTGGCTTCCAGTGAAACCGGCGGTGCGCTCCTGGTGCACGCTGTGTGGCGAGGGCCCCCACGAAGGCTGGTTCCAGATGTGCTTACACGGTTGAGTTAGCTAAGCCAGCAGAACCAGAGGGGACGGAGAGGGTGGCATCGGGAGGAGCGGCGGAGCTCCAGGGAGCAGCGAGGGTCCTGGCGATGGATGAAAGTGTTGCCTCACAGGCAGCGATATCTCCGTGAACCCTGGGGTTGACCTTGGCAGGCCTGCGCTCCCTGCCCCCCCCCGCCTGCTTTAATAGAGATGTACTGGTTAAGATGGGCAGGATGGTAACTTGTGCAGGTGTATCATTCAAAGTCTGTTTAGCACCAGACTAATGTGAAACACAGAGTTAAAAATAGTTTAACATTTACATCCACAAATTAAATATACACCCACTTACTTTAAAGAGACTTTATATTAGTTTTGATTAACCGTGATTCAACTGCACCAATACAATGGATCGCACTTTATACATATGAAGATGAATGAAACACTAATGTATGTGTTTATTTTATATGTACACTATCAATTGTTTTTTTTGCATGGACAATCAAACCAATTCATGATATAGTAGGAGGAGTAAATGTTCCTGTGACCTGTGTCCAATACAAACAATAGCTTACATACACACTATAATGAATTTAATTATGATATATGAGACAATAAGCTGGTATGTGCACTGTAATATGAAGTCGTTATTTACACTTAAGATAGAAATGAGTTAAAGACCTTTATCATGAACTATGAGGTTGAATTTACTGCCTACGTTGCAGATTCAAGTATTGAATCAGATTCTGATGATCATTGATTGGTTGTTTATTCGCCGTCAATCAAATCTGATCAAACCACATTCACACAGCTCTGATGAGGCAGATCAGAGGCTCTGAGGGTTAAACTCTCTGATGGCTATCTGATCAACTTTTTGGTTGTTTTTCTAAATGTCTATTTATCGTGGAATGTAATCATCCTTCAGTGTACGTCAACATATGCAAACAAACCAATTCATTATTGTGGAGTTTCTCGACACATCCGCTCGGTGTTCATTGGCTGATGCCTTGTGTGTCCCACCACCTGGTGCCTCAGCTGCTGGTGTCTTCTCAGCGGCGACACGGTCCAGACTAACGTGAAGTGGCGTCCTCACCGATTTTATTTGCCTTTAAATCAAATCTCCCCATTAGGAGGTAAGAGAGGCGCACGACGCACATTGACTTTGGTAAATCTCACTCATGTCATTTTCATTTCCGCCTCTCGCCGGCTCCCTCATTGGCTCCTGTCAGCCTGTAAACGACGACTGAATGTGTGTCTCCACCTGCTCCCTCCATCGTCTGCGTGTTATCATCTCCCCGACACCCTCTCTCTCTCTCTCTCTCTCTCACTCATCGCCTCCTTTCTCTCCCCCTCCCCTGCGTCCCTCGTCACCTGTCCCCTCATCACCTGTCCTCTCCCTCCCTCGGTCTCTTTCCCTTCCATTTTCTCTCCCCTTGTCCTTTCTTTCATTTTGCCTGAGCGGCATTTGGCGAGCGGGGTAAATAAATCACTAAGCAGCTCTGGAGAAGATAACGAGGCAACGGGGGATAGTGTGCACTCTGCAGATGTGTGCAGATGCTTCGCCCGGGGCCACGTGGAAGAGGACCATGCAACTTGATATATATATACACACACACACACACCAGATACGTGCTATATACGCCCCAAAGAAAAACACATGGACTCTAATCAGATGCTGTGAATAAACACAGTTTCCGTGCTGGAGGCGTGGTATTTTGCTGTCCTGTCTTTGCTGTAGCCTGGGTAAGTATTCGGAGGGGCAGAGAAAGGGTGTGATACAAATTTGCCTTTTTTCTAGCCTTTCCCTTTTCGTCTAAATTTACCACTCATCCAGAATCATTCATCGTCTCCCAGCAGGGAGCCACGCGAGCCGCGAGGGGGGGTTAAGAGACGGGGAGAATATGCCCAGGGTGAAATTTCCCTCCTCGTGATTTTTACATGCAGTGGATACAGAGGCAATCACCAACACGCAAAGGCCCAATTACACTTTTCTGAAAAGGAGAAGAAAGAGACAAAATTATGACATTAGGGTAATGAAGGGAAAAGTTGGCTAATGAGAGAGAGAGAGGGAGCCAGACGGAGACGGAAGGAGAGAGTTGACTTATGTGGCGGCCTGGTGACAGACCAAGGAGCACAGTTCAAGAACGGTGACACATTCAGAAGAGGACTTTTAACTTGCAATTAAATCCCTGCTTTGGAAAGTGGGTAAAAAAAGAGAAAGAAAACTAGCTTTTCATCACCCAGTGGCGGTTCTACATGGAATTGCACCCCGAGACCCCCTGAGAGATGATGAGCTCTTCCAAAGATTTAAACGTTTGGACGAGTCACTCTGCAATGTTCTCCCTGATCCGAAACCCAGGAAACCAAAGAAAAAAAAGGGTTTTTTATCGTTTATCACAATCGACAACATTCTGTTTATGTTTGATTTCTACATGAATAAAAATGGCCTTTTCTCTTAATTTGAGCTCTGTTTATTTGTTTCCTTTGTATTTATACTCATTTCTAAAAGATTGTGGTTAAACTGTATAAATATCGAGCCTTAGTTAATATTTTTGTAATAAGGGTTTAATAACAGCATCTTAGGAATCATTTGAATCTTTTATAAATACGTCAGCCTATGTCTCAGTTTATATTGGACAGGTTCTTTCTCCCACATGATGATATCGACATGGGGCTGGAAATCCATATTGCTCTGACTGACTGGATTGCAAATGGAAAGACGGGGCCTAAAACCGCCACTGCTCTCACCAAACCACACTAATAAGCAACACAGAGAGCCGAGGAACACAGGGACAAACACAGCCACTGTCTAAACACTGACCACATGTTGGGAAAGGAGAGGAAATAAAGGAGTGAGGAAACATTATCACAGTGCATTATACAACACGTTGCCTGCTGTGATTTCATTATACTTCTATAATTAATGTTGGTGTGGGTCTCCAAAATGAAAGGGAGTTAATTATTGCAGAAAAAATTGCCAGGGTGTGGGTTGTGCACGTGTGTAGCTCAGACATGCATGAGAGAGTGTGTGTGTGTGTGTGTGTTGCATGTAGAAGTTTATGACATTGAGGAGTTTTCTTGCTGCTGATTGGGCACGGGGAGTGCTACAGTATATTAGGATTTGCTCGGCTAAATGCTTCATGGCATCGAGACAATGGCTTATTTATTAACACTTCTGCCAACCACTGGCAAAGCAAATGGGAGCTCAATTAAGGCGAATATATTAGGATTAACGCGGAAATGCGGTACATTTTCATTTTAATTAAATGTGTTGATTATTTATTTCCATAGTGGTTGGGGAATTCAGACAGCTCAGTGCTCGATGACACAACCCGAAGGAGAGTGGCTCAGGTAAACGTCCGTGCCATCAAAGCGTGACACACTTTGGGCACTTTCCCATTTTATGAGAAGCTGATACGGCGGCCATTAGCTCTGATAGGAGTTCACGGAGGACCCCGGTCCCGCAGCCTGATTTTTAAACACGTTTACGATGCCTGCAATGCGACAGAGGGAGCCGGATCAACACGGCCCTTCCATTTCATTCTTTTAAAGTTACGCTCGGCGAGGTTTTATGAGCTCCTACACAAATCATATTAGATGAGTTGCCACCGAGTCATTTCTTTTATATTACTGCACCTCATCACGTCCACGAGGAGGAGAGAAGGCAAGAAATACAGCAGGGCACCACCACCACACCAGGCACCGCACCGCTAAATGACAGAGAGGGCGGCGGCGGGGGAGACACACGTCGTGTCATCGATGTCACGGCGCCTCGTCCCGCTGTCTTGTACAGTATAATCCAACCAGCCTGGGTGTTAGACAGGCTTTTTATGCCGTGCCAATATGGATTCTTGGAGCGGCGGAGCGATGACAACACGGACTAAATCATGGACATGATGCCGGCAGATGCACAAACAGACCCACATTACCCCGCACACACAGTGAAAATCCACTGAATTATGGATTTTTTCTGCTGAACGGGCCCCATTATGTAGTTGTGTGGTTTACTTGCACATGCATGGCAACTGTGTGTCAAATTTACTTTGTCACTGTACTTTACTTTCTACTACAATACTTTTTTACAAAGCATGTACGTTTCGTGATCACATATTGATCCACGTTGATCCAATTAGAGTAGAGCAAGAATATTAGAGTCTGCCTGACAAATACTTTTCTTGTATTTTACAAAAAAACAGTGGGCGAAGTTAGTAATGTAGTTACTTCTACTACTCAAAAGCGAGTACCAACTTACGTTTTCTTAAGTAAAAAGTTAATATTTTTTGTCCATTTACTTCAGTAAAATGTTTGAGTACTTTCTCCATCACTGATTAAATGATTCTGAGATTTAATTTGCAATGCAGCTTCAATTAAAGTTGACAGCGAAAAATCTTTTAAATTATTCTACAACTTTTTGAAATTAATGAACAGCCCCAGGGAATGAAACAAGGGGCTTTTTTTTAATTACATCTACGACTTTCATTATGGGCACGTGGATTTTGAAATAATAAACAGATTTTCCAGGAATAATCTAAACACACCAGAATTCAGAGAAAAGTCTATCTCTTTAGAGGAGAGAAAGGATTCACTCTTTTATTACCACGTTTCAACATTTCCTTTCAACACCAATTTCCCCCCAGCTACATATAAATATAGATAGAAGTATAAAAACCAAAATGAGGAGATGATTAAGGGTGAGTGTGCTCAATGGGAATCATAAAAATCCAATCCATGAAATAATGAAAATATAAAGCGAAGAAAAGGCTCGTAGGATGAGGAGGAAAATTTAATTATCTAATCAAACACGGTGATACATAAATAAAACAATACTAACTAAAGTAAAAAATCTAAGCATCTGCTGAAAGGATGGTCTCATATTTCTTGATGGTGCTGTGAGGAGACAGCCGAGAGTGTGTGTGTGTGTGTTTGTGTGCGTGTGTGTGTGTGTGTGTATGTGTGACGTCGCCAGAATGAAATAACTTTTTAGAGTCGGGCCGACAGAAGGAGTCATCTCAAACTCCCCTCGCCTGAAGAGACGAGTGACATTATACTGAAATGACCGGAACCGAGACAACACCCTCAGTGAAGAAAGTCTGTCGGCCACATCAACAGCCATAACAGGTGTTGTCCCCTCAGGTTAGCATCGTCTAGGTAAGTTGTCTTTCTTTATTGTTTTTCCTTCTTTTACGGGAGAAGTTCTTCTAAATGTTAAATCTAAATCCTCATCGTGACTTTCACCGCGAGACCAGTATACATGTGTTTTTAAAACAAAAGCTGTTGGAACCTGACAAACTCAAACTGCAGCCTGGTGGAGGTAGGCTGCTCATTGCGTAATTACACGAAGCGTAACCCTTTGTTGTGCATTAGTTCCCCCTCCACGCCTGAACCCAGTAGGAGTGAAACTGTGGCCTCAGCAGCACTTTGCTTTGAGTGGTATAAATACACCTATATGTCCATTGTCTTCTCGGATAGACACAAGAATGAATCAGCGCTCCATTAGACTTTCATGAGGGAGCACAGGGACAACCCACACCTCTTATTTCCTCTACGTTACTTCTCTGGTCACAAAGGTGCGAGGGGGCTCGGCAAACAAGGATGTATGGCACATACCCACACAGATGCATTATCATAAAGAAGAACACCTACAGTTACTTATCACAGGAGAAGAGGAAGGTGCAGGGCCGAGCCAGACAAAGATGGACGCTCGACGGCTTTGTAAACACCTTGGATTTGGAGGCTGTTTGGATTGAGCCCGGTTGAGCGAGGGGCTAAATTAGGTTTTAATTCTGTGGAATGAGACTCGCATATCAAGTCAGGTTGAGGGAGGCTGGAGCTGAAATTAACAAAATAATGAGATTTCAACAAAGACAGAGAGAGAGAGAGAGGTCAAAGGAAGGAAGGGGGGTGGAAGGGACGGGTGAAGGAGGAAGCAGCGAGGAAGATGAAGAAAGCAGACAAGAAAGAAAGAAAGAAAGAAGATAGATAGGTGGATGGATAAATAAATGGATGGAGAAAGAACGACTGGCTAGATGGATGGATGGAAGGACAGACACATGTACGGACTGACAGACAAAGGGATGGACAAGAGTTGATGGACAAACAGAGAGAAAGATAAAAGGACAGACCAAATGTGGACGTGGACAGATGGATGGATCGATTGATAGATGGATAGAGAGAGAGGGTGGTCGGACTGACAGACAGATGGATAAATGGACAGAGAAATGGATGGAGGGATGAATGGGATGGCAGGTGAAGGAACAAAGCAACCACCAGACAGAGAGACAGACAAGAAAAAAAGAAAGAAACTAAGAAAGAAAGAAGGAAAGAATGAATAAATAAAGAAAGAAAGGAAAAGACAGAGAGATCAATGGATAAATAGATGGATGGAAGGACAGCTGGATGGAAGGACAGATGGATGGATGGACTGACGGAAAGACAAATGGAGAGACAAAAATATGGATGGATGTTATTGATGGGTAGGCAGGGGAGGGGACAAACCAACGAATGGACAGAGAGAGACAGACAGGAAAGAAAGAAAGAACGATTGTACAGGAGAAGGGGGGGGGGTGGGGAACGAGGAGGTAAAAGCCGTGAAAGAAAAGGGCAGGAAGGGAGCCGTAAACCACATTTATAAACACGTCTCTATAGTAACCGACTGGTAATTTTCACTGGCGGGAGCGCGGGGGCGGAAGACAACGGGGGGGGTGAGGGGTGGGGGGGGACACAAACTGGGCCACCATTTACCCAGCACCACTAGAATCAGGCTACTCGTTACAGGAGGGAGAGAGAGAGACGGAGCAGGAGAACAAGGCTGGACATGACGATTTAAAAGAAATATAAAAGCGACTCGGAGGTTGTTTATGAACAAGAGGATAAATCTCAGTCTTCTGTAAACAGGAGCAGGAAGCAGGTCGTGATCCCCGGGGCTCTGTAGCTCTCTGATTGGCCTGTTTAGTTTTCACCCTGCTGCGGGAGTGATTCCATGCCTTCCCATTTTTATTTTCCCCCGCCTCTGAGCGGCTTTCAGGGTGCTCCGAGCCGCGCTGTGTGAAATAACAAGCGCTCACAGCTCGCCATCACTTGGGCAGGCAGGTGATAATGTCGGCAGAGTAAAGACAAAAAGAGGTTGAGGGTGAACATGGAGCGTAGAGGTCATCTTCCCTGTATCAGTACGTGCTTCACATACGCTACAGAGCAGCAGCACTTTCCTTTCCCTATGTGCAATTACCCTTTAGCTGTGTGATTGCTATGTGATTATACTGTGGGTGTGTGTGTGAGTTTGTGTGTGTGTGCAAATGTACAAGTGTGTCTCTCGCTGTTGTTCTTTCATCGCTCAGGCTCTGATAGCTGAGCCGTGATGTTTTCTAATGTACTGTAACAAACAGCCATTCTCTATTAATGTACGACTGCTTTCTCCTCCCCTGTGGCGTTGTCTTTGTCTCCCTGCAACACATATGCACACACACACACACACACACTACACACACACACACACACACACACACACTGCACACAGCTCATGTCAGAAAGCATGAAGGCCTGGGTGGGAAGGCTCACTTCCAGGAGTGAGTGTCAATAATGTGTCTGTATGAAATCTACCCTCAGCAGCACTGACATGCATTCAGCAGGGCATTGCGTCTGGAGGGTGTGATCTACTGTTTCATCAAGTTGTCATCCAACACACTCAGACAGCCAGACCTTTCTTTTTTTTAATCTGCATTCAAATTCATGGCAGTTTCCATTAACCGGGACGAATTTGATACCGAGGGATGAGACGCTGCTCCTTTATTTTCAATCTCTCTCCGCAAAAAAAACTGGAGTGAAGACAATCTGGGTAGAGCCCTGCCCCTCGCTGCCCCCTTCCCTCCCTCCACCTCCTCCTCCCCATCTTCCCTTGCTCCCTCTGTCTTTCCTGACAGGACTGCAGATAAGACAGCGGCGAACAACAATAAGACCACGGTCCTGAGGAGCCCGCGGTGAAACCAGGGACCAGAGGGGGAGCCCTCCCCGGGAATAACCGGAGGGGGAGCAGATAAATAACGAAGCATGCTTGACTCCTCGGACGCCACGCAGGCTGGAGGATTAATCACGAGCCGCGGCGGTCGCTCTTCGACTCCTGCAGACCGGCTGAGGCCTGAGCTGCTCCTCTGTGGCCGTGACCTTCGACCCCGAAACCACATTCATGCGCCGACACACACATTGTCAACAGCGGGGACGGAGATGAATGCACGCAAGCTGCACAAACACATGCGTGCACAGTGGTAACAGTAGGGCCCAGCAGCATTAGTCTCGCCGCATGACTGTCCTTGTGAATGATGGCAGCGGCACACGGCCTCAGGTGAGAGTTATCTCGCCACTTTACAAACTCCGCGGTGCTGTAATGTGACACCAGCATGGCTAATAACATGCAATTCACCTTCTTCACAGCTCCACGTGTCCCTCACTCTCAATTTTCCACTTTGGCTCGCTCCCACACTCGTTTAATTGCTCCCCTCCCTTCCTTCCTTTTGCAGTTCTTGTTCTTTTTCTGCTCACTGTGTTTTGTTCTCTTTTCTCTCCCCCCCTCTTTTGTGATTTCTATATACAGTACAGTAAATATAATCCGCAGGGAACCCTGGAGGCAACACGCAGAGAAAACGAAATGCCAAGACTGTATCACACGAGAAGCGTATAGATATACAGTACTTAAGTTGCGCAGTGTTCAGCGCACATGCAGCCGTAGAGGACGTGTGGGAATTGGGCCTGCAACAAAGCATCTGCACTGTAAATGCCAGAGTAAAAAATATACATTATGCAGAAAGAAGAAAAGAGAGGTAGAAAACAAGGGAGATGTAATGTCCTGAGCAGGAAACAGTGTTAAATCAAAAGAAGTGTGGGATGCATAATTAATACAGTCTCACAAGGCTGATCAACCAAATAAATGACTGGTTTGTGTTAAGGTCACCATCTTTATTCATTGTTTATCCTTGCATATACATTTCCAATAATGCAGTAAGTAATAGCGGTGTTTCCTCTCCGTGTCCGGGCTGCCTGTTGAGAATCGGATTATGCAAAACAAACTCATAACACGTTACCAGCGGGAACCAATAAAGCACTGGAGCTGAAAACAGGGAAGGAAGAGGAGGCGGACGACCGACTCGTGAACCCCCGATCGAGAAAATCGTTGCAGCCGACAGTGAAAGCTTGTCCTCTCTATCATCGATAACGAACCAGGGGGAGGAGAGAGGTAACAGATGTAGGCCCCTCGGAGCTGAACCCAGTCAGTGCTAGGCCCCGTTCATCTGGCTCCTGCACTCTGGCCCAGCTGCCAGGGTTTGCCTGTCTGTCCAGGGAGGGCCCTGCACTACCACCGGTGCATCTGGGCTAATCCAGCTAATCCTGCCTGTCCCCACGGACGCCTCATGTCTCCTGGCTTCCCCTCCTTTGATTCAAAGTCGCAGGAGGAGAAAAAATAACCACCTCCTGTCTTGTCCACGTTTCTCTTTTTGCTTTTCTTCTCCACACACAGGTCCAGTGGGAGAAGCAGGAGGAAACCTGGCACTGCAGCTTCTCTCACACACACACACACACACACACACACACACACACACACACACACACACACACACTTCCAAAACTACCCTGCTTCCTAATCCAGCTAGAGATGCAGGTTCTTCCAAGGTGGAACATCGGGCCGCGCCTGTTGCCAATCTCCGTCCTGCAGGGACCAACCATGTGTGATGAGTAATGAAGACGGAGCAGAGAGGAGGTTCCCTGCTCCAGCGCTACACACTTATTGATAAACACAACAAACTGAGACAATGGCACTGCAGCGGTGTTATCACTACACTCTCATGTGCAGCCCACGTCTTCACAGCCTGGGATTGTTTTTTCTTCTTCCTGTGTTAAATAAAGAAAAACTGTCCTTGAGGACTAACCACGGGGGCAAGTGATTACTGGAGACACTCACACACAGATATGTTTCATATAAACCAACACCACAGAAATGTCATGTCCGCCATGGGAGTAATTGCCTGTTTGTGTTGCTTCACCCATTTTATTTGTCTAGATCAATGCTTACAAATATAGATGAGGCGAGCTGGCGTTCGCCGTCCATCCTGACAGATTAATTTAATGAGGAGTACTCTGTCATCATTCAAGGATCAAAGTGCACAATCTAATTTTGTTCACACTACGAAAACTGTAAATCCAATCAATAGCATTTTGTCTCCCGCTGTATTGTGCTGTTTTTTTTTATGGTTGCATACATTAGTGTCAATCAGCGAACTCTAAGAGGCTCGATGTGTATTTGTGGAGGCTTTTAAATGTGTCTGTCAGCGCGAATTAAACATATTTGTCGGCCTACGTCGGGTTGTGTGTGTGTGTGTGTGTGTGTGGGCTTGTGAGGGGACAGTGCGTGGAGCCGTGGGTGTTCTGCATGAGATGTCATTCAAATAGCTTCGCTGCAAAGTGCTGCGAGTGCTGCGCGGCGGCGATAAGCGTAAAGATCTGATTTCACTTCTCAGTGTGCCTGCCGCTCGGGCTAATTTTCATAATTAATTAAAAAGCCGGTAAACATTACATCACGCTGCTGATAAGGTTCCCTGTTGTTCTCCTTTCTTCCCATTAAGCGCGAATTATCAGTGTGCAATGCATTTCCCCCTCCTTATCTCACTATTGAACTTCAATGGAGTGATAGTTTGGACTCTGGACCGAGGTGAACTCCCGGCCTGGCCCCTGTCAACCTGTCAATCCCTGTGACGGGACTGAAGTCGCCACCAAAGACTTGAGAATAAGTCTTATATAGACGCTAAATATATATACGCTCAACAATTATACAGATAAGTCAACTTGTTTTCCATCAGGACTAGTATTCCTTCAAAAGAAAATGTAGTCTTAAACTTTTAAAGGCTTGTTATTGGTTCAAATTCTTCATTGCAATGTTTAAAATGATAAAAAAGACCTATGGAAGATATTTTCATGATTTGTGTTAATGTTCAAACCGAGAGAAATCCCCAATTGTATTCAAGGTAACAGGATCAGATCACCAGCCGGTGTGCATCAGGACATCAGACACAATCCATCATGTGTCGCACTCATCCATCAAACAGTTCAGTGAGCATGGTAAACCCAGTCGGTTTTTAACCTCTGACCCACAGACGCCATGAAGACGGTCCAAGTCATCCAAAACCTGGCTGGTGTCACCCGGTGGATAAACTTTATACAGCCCACAGTAAATAAAAGACAACGGTATTGATAAAAAAGGTGGATAAACAAATGCATAAATTGCTCTTATAACGGTTATTCTTGAATAATGCTAATAAAAAGGAAGATTTTCAACTCCCACGATCCCACGCTGCTTCACAACACCATCATAAGAGGTATTTTAGTGCTGTTTTGATTTAGACACCCCTGGTGGCTCAAGTTATATATTGTATAATTCAATTTTAATCTTCCCCCGAGAAATATATTTCAGAAAGTGTGTTATTCTTGGGTTCCTTCTCATCTCTTCATTGACGAGCGGGAGGAGGAGACACCCCGTACATCCTGCCAGACACAGATGGACCGCAAAGAAGAGGAGGAGGATTTTTATGTTTTTTATCTTAATTACCTTTTTTATCCAAGTTACTCCCACTGCGATCCAGAGTCTCCTTTACAACCCAAGTCAGCAAGCCGCACATCGAGCCACTAAGAGACCGACAATAAAACAAATAAAGTAAACTATTTATAATAAGTGACATGCAATCTAAGCAAAAGGAAGCGGTGGGGGGGGGGAGGGAGGGAGGAGGGGGGGGGCAGGAAAGGCAGGGGGGAAGAGGGATGTGAGGGAGGTTTTCAAAATGATGTGCTAGCAGCTGCCTGCTGTGAACAAGCCCCCTCAGCATCCAGGTCCTCATTGGTTAGGATGACTTCGAGTGGCGCCACGGGCCCTTCACTCCACTCCACCACTGTCCTCCATCTCCGTCTTCTCCCTATTAATCTTTCACTCGTATTCCTTCTCTTTCTTCCCCTTCCTCCCACTTCTCTCTCTCTCTCTCTCTCTTCTCTTTTTTTTTCCTTTGCGGATCTCCTCAGCTTCCTCTTCGGAGTCTTTTCTCCTCGCACGACACTCCTCTTCCCTCCACTCATCAGCCAAGCATCCTCTTCTCATCCTCTCTTCCCTTCTCTCCTCACGCCTGCGTCTGTAGGCTGGATATCAATCTAGCATTAATATACTAATGTACACACATGTATAACCACGTATATCCCTTGTCCCTCTCCCTGTACAGTAGATCTGTGGATGCCTCTCCCTGTCTGAAGCTCCCACGCTCTGCTCGGGCTGTCAGCGTCACCCAGCCGTACAATCAGTGTTTGCATTGCGCCTCTCTGACTAATCAAGTCCCCTCGCCGCCCCCTGTGTGTGTGGAGTGTCACTGTCAGGATTACGGCCTCGTAATGAAGAGCAGAGGGAGAGCCGCCGACCCCGACGTGGGGTTAGAACACTGCTCCGGTGGATTAACGCAGCACATAAGTGTTTGGTTGCACCGCAGTGCGTGATGTAACAAACTCGTCTCCCAGGGAAATGTTCTCTGTGGGTTTCGGCGAAGTGAGCAATGAACACAGCGGGCCTGAGTTAGATCGGCACATCAGGCAAAACACATGGAAGTCTGAATGATTATGTTGATGTGGGTCTCTTGTTTTAATGCTTAAATAGAAAGAAGAAGGCTTTACATCATCAAGAAATCCAGCGTCATCTAATTGTTTATAGGCCATATGCTCAAGATACTATTTCATCCATTAGTGGGATTCCCTACCGAGAAACCGGCTGGGGAAATAAAATCTGCTAATTCCCCCGAGACGTCCCTCACACGTTCTTACAGGAGACAAAGAAGATGGCATGTCGCGTCGGAGAGAAAACTCCTGAGCCCCCGGAAGTCAGGTGTAACCCTAATAACTAAGGAGCCACGCGGCGCGGAGTAACCGTCCACTTTAATTGCACATGTCCCCACAGTAATTGACGGAATAATTAAGACTCAGAGGAGTCACCGACACCATCTGTGCAGGTAAAGAGAGGAGGTCCAAGAAGAGGGGCGACAGAGGAGAGGACAGGGGGAGGAGGGAGGGAGGGGAGAGAGAGAGAGAGAGAGAGAGTGCAAATGTGTGCCGTGGAGTAGAGGGGGATGAAGGGAAAGAGCAGTGGAAGATGAACTCATTAGTTTCACAGTTATTCGTCATGGAGAAGCTGCTTCTGCCAAATCCAACTTCTGCCAAACAGATTTACCCGAGACACCAAAAGCTGGGGGAACTTTCCCTGTAGGTGTGTGTGTGTGTGTGTGTGTGTCATCGTATCAGTGTGTGTGTATTCTTCCAGGAACCAAGAACAAATACTTTGTGACTGTCCTTAATTAGACTTTTCAAAAAGAAGTACTATTACTTGAGTATTTATTTTTTACTTTACCTATATCTCTACTCTTTACTCCTTATATTTGCTTATCTACTTTTGTTTTAATGCATAACTCATTCATTTTCCACCATTTAGGAGAGGTTGTCCAAAGCGGTAACAACATGG